>VZTD01001554.1:270552-619783 GCA_013397725.1 Rhagologus leucostigma
GCGGTCCCTCATGGCGGGGTTGTGAAGAAGCGTCGTGTGAGTCTCCAGTGTTTGGCCATAAGCACAAAAAGCTTATCCAGGGTATAGTTACCTGCTGAAAGGAATTTCGTGCAGTAAAACTGCAGAAAAATTGTGTAGGGTTTCGTTTTAGTTTGGTTTGGTTTCGGGATTTTTTTGGTTGTTGCTTTTTTTTTTTTCTGTCACACCCTAACCAATGCTTATAGAAAAATCCGCTGTGGATCTCACACTTAGGAGGAGATGCCTGGCCATAATTCCAGATGTTTTCACAGAGCTGAATTCTTCCTGGGACCTTTGGAAGTCACAGGGTTCCATGCATACAGAAGTTCTTGCTGGATCTAGGTGGAACTCATTGTTTTCTTAATTTTTAAGTGCTTGTGAAGGAAAGGAACTTGATATTTAAAATAAAAACGGGGTGAAAAAGAGTCAGCTGCTGATTGTGTCACCCTTGCTTAGTAATTTAAGTAGGGACATAAAACTTGGAGTAGTTTCCTTTTTACAGCACTTTCCTAGCACAATTTTGTTTAGGTGGGCAGAATTGCTTCCTTAAGATTCAAATGGTTATAAATTTATTACTCTTAGTTTAAGCCGGCACGGTGTTGCTCAGGGCAGTGAGGCTATGAGAGACACACAGATGCTTTTCATGTTAAACATCTGGAATTGCATTATGCTGTTTGAGTGCAGGTTGTCTGAGTGGAAGTCATGTCATTTTTATGATACAGACTGCATTTAGCATAGATCCATGTAATGGATTCATCACAAGAAACAGGCACCGATTTATGCTTTGTCCAAAGTTAACAGACAGCATTGCAGAGCAGAGAGTGCATTTGTACTGCAGGCTTGGAACTACAGTGAAATGGAGAACTTCGGGAGCAGGTAAGCAATAATAAGAAGCTACTATATTAAAGACCTCAGCTGTAATTTATTTTGATTTTCTATTTATGACATCTTAAGATTTCCATGGGACAGAAGAAAGTTGAGTTATTCTCACAGAAGGGCTTATTGGTCTCTATGGAATTTTGTGAACCAGAAAATGTTCCTCTTAAAAGCAAAGTAAAAAAAAAGAACACCCCACCCCCAAACCCATCATGAAACACAACTTTACATGGGTTTACATTATCGTAACATTTAGATATAAAACTGATGTTAATGAGTTTGAGATACTAGACTGGAACATAAGATACTTGGACACAGTTGTTGGCCCAGCCACAGATTTGCTCCATGTTATTAGTTCTCTTATTCTTCCCAGACTTTCATTTTCTAACTTCACAAGGGAGAAATGATCCTTCTTTGACTCTTACTTTTCATGGTCACTTGCCATAAATTTTGGAGGACATAGGCTGTCATCATTAAACATGTGCAGCACATAACAATGTTTCAAATAGAGAAATAATCCGTTTAAAAGTAAATATGTTGGAAAATTATTAGATATTCACACACCTTAGACTTTAATACAAAACTTCTGCATGTTTAACCCAAGTTTGATTTTTTTGACTCCTCTGTGTAAGATTGTCATTGCATATGGTCAGACCAGGCTTACCATTGGAGCAGATGAAATAGTTTTAAAGGGAGTTGGGCCTAGTAGGTGTGTACAACTTGTGCTGAAAACTGTTGCATAAATTTTAAACTGCCTGAAACGCCTCTTCAGAAGTGCATAGAGTTGCCTTAACTGTACATCTTGATGTGAACAGAATTCTTTTGTTTGCTGGACAGGGCCTACCTCTTTCAGAAAACATTCAGATAATATTTTACAAAACAAGAATTTCTCACACAAATACAGGTCTTGTTTTCTTCCATTAACTTTTTTTTTTTAAGCTCTTTGCAGCCTGCTGGAACAAGCCAAAAATATTGTATTTCCTTCCAGTGATTTGTTGTTAATAGTGGTTATTCAGCTGAAGTTTTGAAACTTGAATTGTTCAATCACTTTGTGAAAACGACATTTTTTTTTTTCTGGTTGCAGCCATGTTTTCCCTAGCTCAGTTCAGGAGATTATTAGGGCGGGATTTCAGATTATCCCCTTCTGTTGCCTCTTCTGGAACTCAAGAATGTGTTTGTGGTTCTAATGTGCAAATTTTCAGAGTGGTGGCAGCATTTGTTTTGGGAAAGAAGCTTCAATGGAACCGGTTCAGCAAGTTTTATCTGCATAGGGGTTTTTTAATCCTTGTTTTCAGAAAATTACTGAGAAAAAATACTTAGAATTCATAAAAACACACTTGTTATTTTTGAGATTAGAACTACACATGAAAGTAAGCTGTGTGATGGAAAAATATGTCTAATTTTGGTTTTTAATGATGAATATGTAAAAACAGGAAGAGATTTTCAGGGGTTTTTTTAAAAGGAGAAACAGTTAAAATATGAACAAAACTAGGAAAGAGCTCCTTGTAAAAGAGCATTTTATGTTAAAATGGAAAATTCTCACTTCGGTTCACTAGTGCTTAAGAGAATTTGTCAGCAGTAGACAGAATACCTTGATATGTTTGAGACTAAAAGGCAGAAAACCACAGTCAGATCTTCTCTGTCAAGACACCCTGTGTGTACAGACACAAATGCATTTGTGTGCTTTTTCATTTCAACTTTAGAGGAGAAAAGGGTTGCCTGTGACATGATTGCACTGAAATGTAATTTCCTGGTTGTGTTGGGGAAAGTTTAAAATTCCAGATAGTGCAGAACACCTGCTAAAGAAACAATAAATGTTTTAGCGTTTTGTAGCTGTCATGTTCTGTATGGGATTAGATACCTTTGTTACAGACCAAGGTATTGAAATAATGCCTCTTCTTTGCAGGTAATACGATTTTCCACAAAATATTTCTTCTTTCCTTTCAAGTTCAAAATCCCTGATGGTGCATGAAATCCAGCAACCACCTGAGAATCAACTTCATGCAGCTGGGCAATCTGTTGCTCCCCAATCTGCAACACATGAATTTCAGGACCGAGGTCATGACAAACCAGGTCAGATTGGGTATACCCGGATTCAAAGAAGAATGTTAAAAAAATTCCAAAACAGGTGATAAGTACAAAACGTATTTTTCACTAAATGGAGCAGGGGATCAGATGTAAAGATGTCTGGGTTTAGTAGTACCAGTGAAGGTTACAGCAGGAGTTTTAGTTCATGGCCATGGTAGACAGTTCTGAAGATGCCATGTGGTAACTTGAGGACGAGGACTGACAGTCAGATTTCACATATTTTTTATTTTCAAAGGCAAATTTTAAAATGGCTATTTAACAATATTCTTTGATACACTGCCAAGCATAATGATTTCTTCTTGCCCTCCTCTAGTGTGTTTTTTTTTTTTGCTTCTTTTGTTTGTTGAGATAAACTTAACAAAGGTGGGATGTAATTGTTTAGAGATTAAAAGCCTATCATTTGTTGAGCAGCTGGAGCTGATGGAGCAGCTCAGAGCTGCTGGAAGAGGGAGGCCCCCCCTTCCTGGTTGTATGCTTTAACTAATTACCATGTGAAGCTTTTGGTGCTTATTGGGGTCCTCCATGTGCCAATTAACTCTGAAATGCATTGGGAAAAAAGGGGAGAAGGGTGATAGTGTCACAGTGACACATTAATGAGCTGAGCTGCTGTTGGGAGAAACTTGTGGAGATGTGGAACTCCCGAGAGGAGGTGGTAAGAAGGAAGATCTGCTGGCTTCAGACAGGGCCAGACATTAGATTGGCTCAAGTATTCTGGACTGGTGAACTTGAGGGAAACAGTGATGTTACCACATTGAAATCTCGGAAAGGGCCCCCAGTCAGCCAGCACCCTGCTCAATAGTATCACTGGGTGTAAGAGGGATGCTTGGAATGCATTTTGCCTACCCAGCATTCCTAAGGAAGTACATCCCAATTCAAGTTTTGCAATGATGCTTGGGCCTCTTTATACTTTATGAATTGCTCTGTTACCAGTACTAATTTCAGGGTCTAAATTTTTCATATATGCATTGATCTCGTAAACCAGACCCTTACTTTTATTACTGAAACTAGAATAAAAGTTCCTATTTTTACTGCTGCCTGGGAATTTGCAGAGGAGGAGTACAAAGGCAACTAACCTTTCCTTATATTCCAGATATCTAGCAAGGAAATTCTTCTGTCTGTGGGCAAAAAAGACATTTGGACACGTTCTCCCTTCCAAAGCCAGGTAGATAAAATTACAGAACTCAGGAGTGGGTTTTTGGGTTTTGTTTTCGTTTGGGTTTTTTTTTTTTATGGCTTAGTGGTAAACCATTGGGCTAAGAGAGTACTGGCTGCCAAAAAAAAGTTTAGATGTATTTTGAGATCACTTCAAGATTTTCTTTGGGTATCTTTCTTTCTCTTGCTTTTTTGTTTTTAATAATCATGGTTAAACTTTTATTAACCAAATTCATAGGATTTGTGTTTTGATAAAGTTGAACAGTATGTGCATATAAATGATGGGATGTGATTGGGATACCTGCTTTAAATTTAATTATTTCCCAGAGTTATGATGACAGAGATTTCACAGAATATTCTGATTTGGAAGATATCCACAAAGATCATTGAGTCCAACTCTTAATATGAAATTCAGTTAATATTACTATTTGCACTGTTGTTCTTAATGTATATGTGTATGTGTTTGGTATCTGTCTGACTTGGAAATACCTGTGGCAGATAATTGATTTCTGTCAGTGTTCTGTGAGCTACTGAAACCCCATGCTTTTGATACTCATTTCTTGTTTTGCATTAATTTGCATGTTCATTCTTGCTTGACCACACCCTTGGGAACGGAAGCAGTTCCCAGTGGGAAGATTTGCATTTGGAATAAGATCAGGTCCTTAGTCATTCAGTTTCATTTTTCTGTATCAAATGTATTCTGTTTCTGCCTTAGTTGGTAAACGGAAATTGTCCTGTGAACCTCACTGTTCCTCTTGTCCTATCTACTGAATTGGCACTACTTTGGCTGTCTATAAATGCAGCACAATGATTAATTTATTTTTTAGGGGAAATAGATTTTATAAAGACCAGCAAGGAGCATAAGCAATAATGAGTTGCCTTTTTAGATTTAAAAGTCTCCAGTTCTCCACAGCTTTAATTTGCAATACCTGTTAATGCGTGTGCAATACTGTTAATGCACCAAGTCCAAAAAAATAACGTATAGCTCATTTCTTTCTTCTTTTTTTTTTTCCTTTTCTGCATGAGTGCTTGGAATGACTTAGCAGCGTGACTTGGGGTAGGTGGCTGTGAATTGCAGCTTGTGAGAGGATTGATGTGTTTCACTGAGAGACCTCTAAGTATTCTGGGCCTAATTCTGCTGTTACTACATGATGGAAGCATCAAAGCATTATAAAATCTGATGTAGCTTTTGTATTTATTTATATATATAAAATATTTTGTGTTAAAATAGCAAAGAACAAAATCAGAAAGGAAAATACATGTATTGTTATCAACTGTTCTGGTTGTTAGCATGAAACACAGAACTGAGGATAAAAGATGTGAATAGGTCTAAAGTCAACTGGAACTCTGATGTTTGACAAGTTAACAACATCTGTCTTTTATTCCATGTCTTTATGTGAAGTATTTACAGTCAGTAAAATGATTGCTTCTTGCAGTACTTCACAGAGTCTTGGAATAAAGTGTCACAGTAGGGTAGTGGTTTTAAATGCAATTAGACGTTTTTAGGCTAATCAGGCAAGCCTGGAGAAGAGGTGGTGTAATCTTCATTAAAACTGATTTGTGGTCACTCTGGAAGCCTGTATGATGTTTCCCCTGTCCAAATATTTCAACTGTTTAGATGCTTTTATGATCAGAAGATTCTTCAAAAAACTTCTGGGGAGTGGAAGGAGCAGTGGACAGTTTGCAGAGAAAGGAAGCTCAGCCTCAGAGAAGACAACCAATACAGGTTAGTGAAATGACTTCCCACTGGAGTGTGTCTGAGAAATTTTCCTTAGGTTCTGAAGGAGTTTTTAATACCAGTAAGCAAGTTACATCCATGGTACGTCTAGGCCAAGAGCAATGTTTTCATTGCTTATTTCAATATTTTGCTGAATGGCACTTCTTTCATTTTTCAGGCATTTGCTCCTTAATTTGATATTCAAGGCTTGGAGAGCCTATGTATGCCAGCAGCAAGGAAAGAGGAACAAGTATTATATTGCAGAGTCTCATGGTAAGTGAAGTGATGGTAATTTGGGGACATACTGAGATGGGAGTTTCCATGGGAAATATTGACCAGAATCTGTATCCCCTGTGCTTGTTTGCACCCTGAGCTCCCCCACCCCATGGCAGTGCAGTGCTTGCAGGAGCAGATGGCAGGGGGGTTCTGTTATAGGGGTGTAGCTATATAGTTGTTTAGGGATGCTGGTGAATAAGCTTAAGGACCTCTCCATCTGCTCTGGATTGCAGTGTTTGTTTTTGAGGGGGTGGTTTGATTTTTGTTTGGGTTTTTTTGGTTTTTTTTTCCTTAATCACAGTATTTTTTCGAGTAGATGTTTTTTGATAGAATGTATTATTGGAATTCTCTATCAGCTGTTGCTATAGACATTAGACAGTAATTCCCTGTGGTTTTAACTGCACTTATTTAAGGTCTATTGACTGTTCCTTCCAGCTTGTGTCTTGCAATTGAAAGACGCCTAAACTTCTGAAGTGCCCTTTGTCTTATTGTGTAGGTTCTTTGCTCTGCAAGGGATTTGACTTGGAGCTCTCTATACTGGTAGCAACTTTCTTGGGTTCAGGGAATATGTTTTGCTGAAGGGAGATTGACCCTTGCTTAAAGATGATACTCTGGTTTTGTTCTGTGCTGATTTGCAGAAGAAATTAACTGGTCTCTTTGCACATGAACCGTAGCCTCAGAATGTCCTAGAGACTGGCACCTTTGGACACAAACTGACAGGCTATCCAGACTTCCTTTCTTACTGAGTGAGGCCGGAGTATTTACAGCAGAAGCTATGTGTTACTTAGTCAAAAATAGAAAAAGGTGTCCTGTTTCAAGGTTAATGCTTGATTCACAAGGAAATCCTTAAAAAAAAAAAGTTTGGGTTTTTTTAATGTGTAAATGTGAAGTGGCATAGAATCAATGATGTTTTTTTCTGAAAACTTTGCTTCAATAGTGTCAGTTCTGACAAGCCAGCCTGCTGTGAGGAGAAAGTGTGTCACACTGCATAAAGTGGTAAACTGGGATTTGTGACACCACTTCTGTTTCTAGCTGTGTGACCAGCCTGCTAAATAAACTTGACTTGTTTCTGGTTGATTTCTCTTCTTGTAGTAGAGAATAACTCAAGCAACTGATGAACCCGATGAACTTTTCTTTTTAAACCAAACCAAAGAAAATCCTCTAATTCTTACCCAGGACGGTCATTACACTGAATATTGTTCTACAGTTATTTCCCCTGTAAGCGCTGAAGACAAAGTGATTATTGGCCATTGTCCAATAATTCATGCTGCTCTGAACAAGTGGCATGGATGGTGCTGTCAGTGATTCTGAGACTTCTCACTGTGACGCTCTCGACCAGGGGGAGGGTCGCTGTCATTTCAGGGTTTCCCACAAGGTGTCCCTGCAGGTTGAGGACACAGGAGTTGGGGGCAATCTGCGATGGAGTGGTTAAGATGTGTCAGATTCCTGTGTGAACTTAAGACGCTGCTGTTTTTTGTCGTACACAGCAAAGAAGCAAACTATGCTTAGGACCTGGCAGCACTGGCTGGTTTATGTTGATGTTCAAAGGACAAAACATGGGATGCAGTCTGTGGCACTGGCATTCAGGGAAAGAAGCTGTTTGCGGTAAGGATGGAATACAAACAGGCAGAGGGGCACTGATCATAAGGCCATGGCTTTTATCTGTGTTATCTTTTCCTGCAGTGACTTCGTTCAGTGTTTGATTTTTTTAAGAATTCTTTTGCTTTCTGGGATGTGTGAGTTCTTCTGGCACACCCATAGACTGTGAATTTAAGAGACCTTATATAGCAGCCTCCCAATACCTAATGGGAGCCTACAGGAAGGCTGGAGAGTGACTTTTGCAAAGGCATGCAGTGAGAGGACAAGGGGGAATGACTTTAGGCTGAAAGAGGGTAGATTTAGATTGAGTATTAGGAAGAAATTCTTTACTGTGAGGGTGGTGAGGCAATGAAACAGGTTACCCAGAGATGATGTTGATGCCCCATCCCTGGAGGTGTTCAAGATCAGGTTGGATGGGACTTGGAGCAACGTGGGATAGTGGAAGATGTCTCTGCCCATGGCAGGGGGTTGGAACAAGATGATGTTAAGGTCCCTTCCAACCCAAACCATTCTGTGGTTCTTTGAAAAGATTGTTGTTCATATGTTTTTCCAGTGAGATGAAAGTGGTTTCTTGCACCAAATTATGGCACCTGTGTTTGAACTTGTCTGTAACATTGTTTTGGCAGCATTTCATGGGCAGTGTGGAGAAGACAACACTACCAGAAATGCTCTGGACATAAAATGAATATTTTGGCTCTGCAGCATTGGGCCCAGAGCCTCCAATTTCGAGTAAGTCTCAGGAGCTTCAGCTACTGCCATTTCTAATGTTTAAGTTGCACACATGTGAAAATGTTGCAGATGAATAAAAATTAGGCCTTGTACTCATTTACTCATTACTTGCAGTACTTACAATGGAATAGCATATCAGGACATGGGGAAATGGAATGAAGCTGTGTCAGGTCAAGTTCAGATTGGACATTAGGAAAAGGATCTTCCCTGAGGGGGTGGTCAGTCCCTGCAACAGACTCCCCAGGGAAGTGGTCACAGCACCAAACCTGTCAGAGTTCAAGGTGCATCGAGTCCAACTTCCTGCTTCTTGCAGGACTACTTAAAACTGAATCAGATGACTAAGAGTGTTGTCCAGATGGTTGATCTTAGCTGAAGTGAAAACAGCACAGGTTTCTTTTTCTTTCACTGAAACTGTGGCTTTTTGTCCATTTCATTAAAAAGAAGGGATGGTATTTAATTTGACCTGCACTGTAAGATGTAACACGGCCTGTTTTAGGGCAGTATTCTGCTAAGGAAAGAAACTTGTGACTTGGGAAGTCTTATAGTATCTCATTATATGATTCCCTTTTGTATGAAAATACTCTGCAAGAAAGCCTGTTGGCAGAAGAAAAGTAGTATACTGGTCTTTCAATGGGAAAAAGTGTGAAAGTATTTAAAAATGTGAAAAACAAGTTTGATTTTGACATCTTTGTCTTTGATCATTTCTATGCTGACATTCCTTTGGTGTTTGTTTGAGTTTTGTTGGGTTTTTTCCCCTCTTGTAGGGGGACTCTCATTGCTCATGGCTTTCACCTTTAGAACTTATATGGAATTTCCTACTGCGTGTGTGTTCTTCCTCTCCTCCTCTTTGTTCTATTTCCCTAATCTTTGTCTGTTTTTTCACCTTACTGCCCTTGCTCCATAATTGTTCCTTCAGGCTTGGTTGCAGTGGCAAGAGCTGTATTTATACACCCAGAATGAGAAGCAGAAGGACACCAGGGCAGTAACTCACCATCAGCACTGGGAATTGAGGAGATGCATGGGAGCGTGGCTGGGATACCTGAACCTCAACAGAGTAAAGAAACACCAGAAAGGTGAGTGAAAATGGTGAGTTAGGACAGAACAGGGCTCAGCCCCTTTGCTTAGGGCACAGTGATGTTTTTTTCTGTTCTAGGAGACACTGTGATGTCTCTGCCCACCAGGTCATGAGATGTAGCTTGGGCTGTACACTGTGACAGGCCTGGCTAGCTCAGCTCATATGCTGAACTGTCAGGAAGATCACCTGTTTTCCATGTGATTTACAAGAAAATGCTTTACAATTCCCTTGATGAGAACTTGCATATTGTCTATTATATTTTGACTGAGCTATCTGTGAGACGGATGTATTCAAGACTTTGATCAGTCAGTCTGTGGATTTTCTTGGATTTTCTGGATTTTCTTATTCTCTTGGATAATCAGACAAATCACAACTCCTATAGGATGGTAAAGATTATTACACCAGTTCTTCTGTTTCTTCCCTTGAATGGGAATGAGTTGAGATATTTGTATGAATTGCTTTTTGATTGGTGGCAGTGGAGAAGAGTATCTTGGATATGTAGGAACTAGTAATAGGAGTATACTGAAATGTAAGGAAGCTTGAGTATGTTGAACAAGAAATACAGTGCCCTAACTTCCCTTTCTTAAGTCAGTACAGTAAGTTACTGCTTTAAAACTGCCTTTGTGATCAATAAGAAGAATATGATCTGTTGCCGAGCATTAATGTATATTCTTGTAACCATTTTTCAGTGTTAGAATTCATGTCACTTCTGAACCAGTGGCTCAGATGCCAGGAATAGCATCTGATACGAATGACCCTAGGACAGAACAAGCTGTGAGTAATTTGTGTTTGTCTCCTAGAGCTGGCCCAAGAGTTTCACCGAAGCAGGACGCTCTGGAGGTGCTTCTCCGATTGGCAGCTGTCATGGGAGTGCAGGAGAAGAATGCATGCTCACCAAAGGGACCTGGAAAAACAAGCAGCAAGGATTGCCTTATGGAGAGTCTTCGCACACTGGAAGCGTTGTATCCAATCTGTGTTTGGTCCCTAGCAAAAACGAGTTAGAAGCATCCCTGCAGGGGAAAGATCCAGTTAATAAGTAGGAATGTTGTGCGGTAGCGCAAATGACAACAAACACGTCGTCATTAGATAGGTGTATGTAATGCCATACTAACAATTCATTAAAGCCTTTTTAATTACAGTATATTAGCAGCTAAGACCCTGCAGATAATAATTTATGGATGTTATTTAAGAAAGAATCAGAAACCTATTGTGATAAGCCAGCAGAATCTAAAAGTTTGACTGTAGTCAAAACTTCCGCAGATAACAGTGCTGGAAATTAAAACATTGAAGCAAATTTAGATGGAGATGTAGTGCCCCTCTGTGGGAGAAGGTTGTTTCTGTGTAAAAGATACTTTAACTCAGTGACAGATGTGCTGTGTGTGGAAGAGGCTCAGCAGTGTGAGCTGGCTGAAAAGCACTATAAGTGTCACCTCTTGGTAAGAGCACTGTTACATGGCGGGTGGCAGGGGCTGTGGAGTGTCCCTGTAATACTGACAGTGGTGTGTGGGTGTTAAGTGAGAGATACACCAGGTTTCTGAAGTTCAACTATTTTGGAATCTGCCAGTTGAATCCAAGTGGGGAAACTGTGCTGCTCTCCAGAACAGCTATTCTTCCAATTGGGAAACTGGTGAAGTAGATTCATCTTGAGGGTGTTGGGTTACCTGCTCCCTGGCTATTCCACCATGAGATTGCTTTTTCCCCTTGATTTTCTTTTCTTATGCTGTTTGCTACAAGAATTAATTTTTTTTCTCTGCAGTAATATATGCATGCTGCTTTTCACATGAGACCAAAGATAGCTTACCGCATGTGTGAGTAGTTGAGTGTTTTGGGGTTTTGTTTAGGCTTTAGGGTTTTTTAAAGAAATTATAAATCCCTGAAGGCTGTCTGAAAGGTGGGCACAAGCAAGCCTCCAGCTTTTTGGAACTGAACTATTTTCAAGGCTGGGTCAGTACTGATCATTAAAAGAATACCAATAAAGTGGTTTGGACCCTGAAGTGAAAACATTAGTAATTATAAGAGCAGGATGATTAGTGATTTGAAGCAGGATGCTCTCATAATTCTGTTTACCATGTTCTGCCCCCCACTCAAGGGATTCTAGGATTGTAGACCAGTTCTAAATTACCTGATTTGGATTACACATGAAAGGTGTATTTATTTCTTGTTGTTACAGGAACTTGGCTTTAAGGGTCTTCGGCAGAATGTCCTGGACACTCGTCTTCAGCGAATGAGAACAAATCTTTTGTCCCGTCAGCATCGAGTTACAGTGAGTTTGACTTTGGTTCTTGTGTTAGTTTGTCTTGAGCTGTCCTATTGACTTCCACTGTCACCTACAAAGTAAGTACTTTTTTATTACAGCAGTGGCTTTGTGCTTAAATGCCAATAGCCACAGAAAATCTCCAGTATGAGTCAACTGCCACTCTTAGATCTGTTATTTTAGTTTTTTGTTTCTCTGTGTTTATGGTGGACTTTTACCAGAAAAACTTGTAGGAGATTATAAAGTTTGGTATGTGAACCAGTGCAGGAGGCAACCATTGCTGTATGCAGTTTCACTAGAACTTAATAATTTCTTTCTTTGCATTCTTCTCCTCACTTGATATCTTTGGGGGGGTTTGTGTCTTTCTTGTTTTATTTCAGGTGCTGCAGAAATTCTGGAACCGTTGGAAGTCCTGTTTAGAAGAGAAGGAGGAAGAACAGCAGCAGGCCTTAACATCAGTGGCTCATGCCCGTTATAGGTGTATATAGAGAAATATTAATACAAACTTGTACAAATGTGGAATTTGTGGGCCTTTGGTTCCCTTCTAAAGTATGGTAATACCTTTGGGGGCATGACTTGATGGCGATTGCTCTGACATTTTCTGTGAGTAATGAACAATTTACATCTGCTTCTCTGTGGAATGTAAGAGGGAGATTGGTTAAGCCTAGCTCTGAGGATCATTTAGCCAGCTGACATTCCTAAAATCAATATGTTTTCTGAAGGAATTCTCTCTTGTGCTGACATTCCCCCTTTTTGCTTGCCAGGAGGGTGTTGTTGAGACAGGTATTTGACACATGGCTGCTGAAGGCCTGCAAGCTGCAAGAATATCGAATGGGAGAGAAGAGGGTAAATGTAACTTTTGTACCTTGCTTAGGAAATAAAGGGGATATCATAGTCACTGTCTGTGAATATGAGTTAGCATGAGATGAACTTGGCTGTTGTAAATTGCCTTTTCCTTGGTGAGGGATCAAGTCTGGGGAAACAGATTACAACTAACATTTACTGATCATCTTTTTTAAGTTAAGCAGTTTGTTAATAATAGAATCAAGTTATTGTTAGAGGATAGCCATTCACATAGTTCATTCACTTATTCCATCACCCTGTATAAGTGTGTGTGCTCTCTCTCTCTCTCTCTCACACACAGTCTCATAGTTACTTTGTTGAAATAATGATGATACTAAAGGGCCAACCCCAGCCTATTTAAGAAAGTGCGGGGTTGTACTGACAAATTAGCTGCTTCTAGGTAGGTGTCCATACAGTTCTTTACAGGGCCCTTCATTTTCTAAGGGGTGTGTGTGTGTATATATGTATATAGTCGTGGAGTCTTTACGTGTAGCAGCCACTGTGGCCTTTTATGTGGTCCCTTACACAACTCCAAGTTGACAGTAGCACGTGTGGGTGCCCTTGTGCAGATAAGGCTCACCCTTGGTGGTGTAAGATTATCAGTTCTTGTAAATTCAACAGAACTGTTTTCTGGAACTTACCAGTTCTTAGGAGTCCTTCATGTGCTGTTTATCAACTTGTGTTTTTCCTCTCTTTGGCCTGCTGTTTTCTGGTAACAGCTCCTCCATCCACATGCACACAGCTACCTGCAGAGCACATCATGTAACCTCACAGCAAAGGAGCTTTGGTGGTGTGTCCATTGCTGTTCAACCTCAGAAGAACAAACATTGGACAGTTCTGTGCATGTCATCTTTAACGGGTTGTTTTCTGTTGTTTGTAGCTGACCTGTGCTGTGCATTCATTGCCACCTTCCGTCCATTTCAGGCTGTCCTTCATTTCGAAAGGCAGCTCTTGCACTGTTTCTGGTGCTCCTGGCATAGGAGAACAGCTGCATGTTTGGAGGAGCAGGAGGGCTTGGTTCATGCAAGAGATCACTACAGTAACCAGCTGCTGCTAAAGGCCTTCTGTCTGTGGAAGCAAAAGACTCAGGCAAGAGAAACAGAGTAAGAATTTTTTTCAAACAATGGTTTGGATTGGCCGTGTGGCAGCCTACTTTGGACAAACAGCGTTTAATTCACAATGGTGCTCACTCCTTTTTTGTGCTTTGGAGTCTATTGAGTTGTCTTTCAGTAAATGAATTACTAAAAATAAGAAATGTGCACTCAAGTCTGCGCTAGAAGTGTTCAGTAACATGGATTGCATTGTAGGCCAAATAATTATTTTTCTTATAGGAGGCTCAAGGAGACAGAAGCTTTAAGATTTCACTGTTCAAAGTGTCTGCAGCAGACTTGGAACAAGTGGAGAGAGGTGAGAGAGTTAACAGACAGGGAAGAGCGTGAATTCTTTCTGTTACGTTTGAATTCCTTGTACCCATTATGGCTAGAAGTTAAATTGTTTGTTTTAAACACTAGTCATTCCTAAGCTCTCCTGCCTTTTCAGGTGGATAAAACCAGTTCAGTGTGGGTGGAACAGGAACTGTGTAGGGAGGAGAGGGGATTCTTTTTGTTCATGTATCTAGATATGGTGAGAATGGGAATACAGTTTAGATGTACCTGGGAATGTAACCAGAGTTAGTGTGATGAAATTGTCCCTAGCCAATACTGGGTGTGTCCTTCTCAAAACTTGAGTTAAATTAGAAGTTGGCAGCCAGGCCTTTGTGTATGGCTTGTATTTGTGTACAGGTTGTAGCAAACACTGTCACAGAGTACTTTCATGCTGGGCCTTTTCCTTACCATTACATGAGGTATCAGATGTGCCTTGCATCACATCTTGAGAATCTGTGAGAAGTTTTATAGTTGGAGCTGCTAGGTTGGTGCAGACCTGTTAACTTAGATGGATTGCATTAGTCTTCAAGAGGATTCCTTCAAAGGACAGGAAAAAAAGCACCTCAACTAGGCCTTTTGGGGAAATAGCAGAGTGCAGCACCAGTTTGAGTGAAAACCTATTACAGCAACATGAAGGATTGATGTTTCTCCAGAGACTGGGAACGGTCCTTTTCCCTCCTCTCTCTCTGCCATTGCCTGTTTTCCCTCCTTCATGTGTACGTATCTTTTGGGTTTCTTCCACTTCCTCCTTATAGTATGTGGGACATCAGCGTGAGAAATGGAGGAAGTTGGTGCAAGCAGACCTGCACTACCGACACATGTTACTGGGCAAGACTTTTGCATCTTGGAAGGTAGGATGGAACAGCCTTTTCTTTGAGGCACTTGTCTGCGTGGGCTGTAGTGTTTCAATGAGAGCTGAAGAGCTGCCACACTGCTTCACTCGAGACACGTACATACCACACGTGCCAGGTAGAATGGAGGCTTGTGTATGTAGGGCTGTATGAGCTGTAGCATTACTTTTTGGAGCAGAAGAACCAAGGTAATCTTGTAGCACTGGTGAATGGTATATCATAGCTAGCATTAACTATTGTGTAATGACTGCTTGTCACAGAAAAGCAGCGTTTGCTTTCAGTGGCTGTATTTTTTCCCCTGTACTCTACTGCCAGTGCTACTTATGAGCTGCTACTAAGAGTTTCTAGATGTTGCCTGTCCTCACAGGTGTTGAGGTAAATTTACCTCTCAATACTATTTCTTTTTCAGATTTACCAACAAAACATACAGTGTATTCTGTATCAAGTAGCTGAGCAGGAGAAACAGCACGCTCGACTGCTGCTGCGGTGAGCCTTTTCCTAGGCAGCATGAGAGAAGTGAATACTAACAATTCATTAAATTGTTACTTTAAATTAAATTAAATTTACACTGCAGTCAAATTAATTTGACTGCAGTAAATTAAATTACACTGCAGTCAAATTAATTACTCTCTCTCACTGCCACCTTTGTAACTTTTTGAATGTTCAGTGCTGGGGGTTGACTCTGCCATGCATTGCTGTTTCTTTGCATGCAGGTCATCTAGTTAAAAGAAATCAATCTCTTCCTGTTTGCTATCTGTTTTGCTTGAATATTTTTTAAATCTCTCTTTAGTCCCATGAGAGTCATCAGACAGCAAACTGCATCATTCCCTGTCTGTTATGGTATTAGAGCAGCCTGGAAGATGCGGAGGCTCTCTTGCATTACAGTGAGGAGAGTGATTAAAGATATTACCACATTGCATTGATTGTATTTACTTTAGTTTTAATTACCTTATTTGTTTTAATGCTATACAGCTTGAGTCACTTGCAGAGCCTGATTGGCTCAGCTGAAGCTGCTGGATTTCAGAGTGTGTTCTGTTTTGCACTGCCTTCTCTTCAGCAGAGACCTGAAGGGGCAGAAGTTGATTTGCACAACTGAGTTTATAGATGCAGCTGGTTTGGGTTCCTTTGTGAGTAGGAAAGTGCCAAATGAACAAGTGAGAATCATTCTTAATGGGTTTGTTTGTTTTTAAATTTTGTGTGTATTTTTGCCTTCAGACAGGTGCTGTGTACGTGGAGAGAAAATGCCCTTGGTCTTATACATGAATCTAAGGCAGATGAGCACTACAGGAAAGCAATCTTGTCAAAGGTAGGATCTGTACAGCAGGTGCCAAGGTCTCAGTACAGGTACTGGTTCAGGCAGGGGTCAGGTAATACAATTAGAAGGACCAAAAACTTAATCTAAGAGCCACTACTAAGAGAGATATGAAAAGTGGGAGTCTCATCTTGTTTTTACAGGTGTCTCTGAAACTTGTCTCTGTGAACTCATGGCTTTTTCTCTCCCTTCTTCTCATTTCTTAGAAGGAAGGGAAAACCAGTAGTACAATACAGCATAGTAGTACTGGTGAGGTGGGGCAAGGAGGGGATGGATGGAAGAGAAGAACGCCTTGAAAAATGCCAAGGGGACCCTCTGAAATACCTCTGTATTTAATTTGTAGGAAATTTTTACTGTCCTGCTGAGTCTTATGTGAAAAATGAGGTGGAAATGGTTATGTTACCAGTGATGGGGGGAGTACATTGGGTCTCCTTCCATTGCAGTGCCAGTCTGTGTCCCATCTCCCGTTTGCATTGTATCTTCAGGTGCTGCTGCAGTGGAGAGACACTGCCTGGCTACGAGCATGTCACCGCCATCTGAAGGTGACAGCTGTGGTGGAGGCCAGAAAACATTTGGATATAGGTGAGCTGATGTAGATGTTGAACTCTCAAAAGACCTCGTTGCGTGTGTATGAGCCAAGGGCAGTCTGTTGTGTCATCTGTACAGATGAAGTGACTGGATGGTCTGTTGGCTTACAAAGGATGTCCCCAGAGAAGGGAGAGTGACATGGGACTCCAGTGATCTGCTGAATGCTGCTTGTGTTACTTTTGCTTCTCTGTTTGTTCCTTGTACTATATAAGGGATGATAACACTTCCTTCCTCAAAGGAATTTTCCATCACTAATTTTGAGAACCTTGGACATCTGTTTTGAGGGCAGTGCAGGTAGTCTTATCAATTACTGCTTTAGTCATTCTCTAATAATTCATACTGAAAGACTCTCAAACTCTGCAAGCATTTTCATGGTACCATGGTACATTCTTGACATGAGGACTCTGAAGCACAGAGGGCAAATGATTTCCTAAAGGTTATAAAGAATGTCAGTGGCAGCAGGGAAGACTTTCAAGTCACAGGTCCCTGTCTGTTACATGAAGTGTTGCACAGTTCTTCTTCCTATACTGAATCCTGTCAGTGCTGAGTGTTGTCCAAGTTAAGTATTGGTGAAACAGTCTGGAAGAATAGCTGATCACTTGATACTCTGAGATTAATAGTCTCTTTTTAACTAAATTAACTCCATGAGTTAATTTATCTTCCCCTAACAGTGTATTTACAGACCCTGTTTCTTCACTGGAGGGAATTAACGAGGGAGTCTCTGATGCTGAGGGCTCAGCACCACAGGGCAGCACAGCACCACCAGCAACACCTGCTCCAGAAGTACCTGGTGAAATGGAGAAATTATCATCAGCAGTGCCTTGGGAAAAAGGTGAGGATCAGCAACCTCCTCAGCCTGTGGGAAGTTACAGGTGTGGAGAAACACTCTGTGTTCCCTGGTGAAGGGAATGGCAGTCTTGGCTGAGATGGAGCATGACAGCTTTGTGTACTGAGGAAGGAGCATGGCTGTATCTTGCCTGAAGAAACTGATAGAAATAACAGACTTAACAAGACAACCCGAGCTTGCCGGGGTGGGACCATTTACTGTGAATGAAATCCTTGCTGGGCTTGTAGATATCTGCAAATAGGGTTACACTGTAGGGCACTTGGGTATTGAGGGTGGCCTCAACAGAGCAAAGGAAGGGTGATAAAGGCTGTTTGGTAGCTGTTCTAATAGCATTTGGGTCAGATAAATGGGGTTTGTCTACAAGTGACTCACTGTTTTGGTTGCCTTGCAGCTGCTGCAGAGAAGGGGAGATGAACTAATGACTCATAGACTTTGGTCTGCTTCCTTCTCTTGCTGGAAAACTCGGGTAAGGAATTTTCCCCTGGGTAGATACCTAGCTCCTTGCTAGTCATTCTTCCTTCTCCTTCATGTTCCATTTATAGGAACCAAGAAGAGGACCAAGAAAACTTTATTTAAACATTTTCAGGATTTTTTGGTTCAGCTAGCGCAAGGGACACCTTGCCATAGATCTGGTGAACTGAGTAGGTTTTTCTGCTCTGGCTCTACCATCACTTCCTCCTTGCTTGATGCTTTGGCTGGTGTTCCTGGTGTTGGGCATGTCAATTCCTAACCTGGTTGCTGTGCATTTTTTTCACCCTAATAGCTGTTGCAGCAGCAATGGGAAAAGCAGAAGACAGTGCAAGCATTGTGGCACTGGTCCCTTTCAGTGCAGAAAAAGGTGAGTGAGTGTGCAGGGCAGGGGCAGGCAAGTGAGTTTGCAGATGTGTGGATCATGTGCAGATTTGAGTGCAGTCAGCAGAGTGCACACTGAATGTCTGTTTCCTTTCCTCTTTGGGGTGCCGTATCTTATTTTGGGATGCTGGAAAACTCCCTGAAATTTCCTAGCTGATTAGAAAATGCACACATTTTTCCGCATCTGGCCTCAGCTGACTTAAATCTCTGTCCCTCTGTCGTTGTGGCAGTGTCCTGCTGTTGCTGTAGCTCTGCCTATTCCTTTCCAGTGGAAGGGTAAGTGTTCCTGTCTGCAGGGGGAGTCCCTGGCCTGGAACCTGTCTGTATAATACTCGCAGCTCTCATTGTTCCTGTTGTAGGTATTTGATGCTTGGCTCAGGTTTGCCAAAGGGCAGCAGGAGAAGAAAGATAGCATTGAAAATGTCACAGAAGTTCACCACACAACTCCTTTGAGAGAAGATGTAACCCGTGCCTTGAGAAACACTGCTGGCATCGAACAGCTGCAGAGTCAGCTCCACACCCAGTACCAGCTGGAGGTGAAAGTGATTGCTCAGATATATATCCAGAACTGGGCTGCTCTGGTCTCTGCTCTGTGTGTGTGGTGTGTGTATGTGCATGTATGTATCTTGGAGCTCCACATCCCAGCTGTTGTTTAGATCCTACATAGACTTCTGTCTCTGGTTCAAAGCATTTCATTCAGCTGAGACTAGAGCACTTCAGACTCATTGGGAACCTTTCTTAATGAAACATGAAACAATTTCAAAACTGGCCAATTCCTGTCATGGACAGTATTCCTGATTGAAACCTTTGCATGTGAGTCAGATCTCTAAATTCTGTGCTAGAATGAAGCATTAGAGACTACATCTGATCTTGTCTTAGCTTTAGCAGTACTTATACCTTTATATGTGGGCTTGTGTCACTTCTGCCTTTGAGTATCAACCCAGCCCTGTGTGTGAAAAGGATGCCTGTGCTGACTGCTCTCTTCCTGCTTCTGGGCAGCATTCCCAGCTCTTTTCCCAGCTGGTTTTCAAGATACCAGTTGTTCCATTTGCTAATGTGCAGCTTGCCTTGGTGCAGAAGTACCCAGTTAATTCTCCTCACCCAAATGTTATCACAGTGGACCTCTTGATTTAGTTTAGAGAGCTGGTATGGCTGTGAGGGCATCAGAAGTCTTGGATCCTTCTCCCTAGATGATGTGGTGCTTCCTGCTCTCAGCCATCAGATGCTCTGCTATTCTTTGTGTTGGCAGGCAGCCTCTACAGTCTTTAGCATTCAGTGTATTGTTGTGCCATGCTGTGGAAACAGAAGACTCTCTCCTAGAAATTAAATAAGCCTTTTTCTTTTTTGCCACCTCTGAAGAAGCAAGTGATGTTGAAAAGGCCTGATGTTAGTCCTGAGACAAGAGGACAATCATCAGAGGAAGAGCCATGGCCTTCAGAATGCAGACATCTACCACTTCACCCTGCTGATGGGTGCTCAGTTCTCTGTGGCCTGTGAGTGTAAATTTCCCTCCCCTGTTTCTCTGGCATATATTTAACTTTGCATAGATGTAATCTATCTACATGTGTCTCATTTTTGTGTATCCAAGTTTTCTCATTTATGACTTAGTTCCATGTTCTCCTTAACTCTGACTCTGCATCATGTGGCTGGTGGTACAGTTATACAAGAGCTGCTGTGTAATGCAAGCATCAGCCCACATATAGTGAAGGTATTTGTGACCGTACTTGCCAGTGACAGGTAGAACCAGCTCAGCTATAGACCTTCCACTTATGTGTTTCTCAAGGTACAACTGAATTTGTGGAGCACTGGCCATTTGTCATAGGAACAGTTATATAGAGAAATATTTGAAAGATACCTTTGATGGGACTTTGGCCATCAGGAGAGCTTATCTTGCCCAAGTGACCTAGTGTCATTGAAGCTCTTGTTTCTTTCACTGAAGTTATCTGATGAAATGATAAACATCAAGATCCTGCTGTACAGAAGCTGAACTTTCTTCTTGCCCCTTTCTGTTCCCTGGGGAAGCTATTCCTTAAAAAATTCCTATCGATCATAGAACAGTTGCAAGGAAGAATTGTCTATGGAGCTTCTTAGTGCAGGACAGGAACCCTACAGGGAAATAAGATGGTAACTTCACATTGCTTTAAACAAGTTTATGCTGCCAAAAGAAGAGTTTCTGCCCTGTTCAGTTGTGTCACTTCCACTACTCTTCGTGTTGGCACAACCATTCACATAGTGAACTAGATTCTCACATTAATGCACGTTGAAATTTAATCTTTAAGAGTCATTATTGCATGCAAGGAGAATGTTGCAGAGCAGGGATGAATGATCAAACAGGACTGTTTCTTTAGCTGCAATGCCAGCTTGTGCCAATTTACAACAATCATAAGTCTGGGGCATTCTTTGTTCTGTTGTACTTTTCAGAAATGCCATTCAACAAGACAGGTTACCACCACAGAAGCCTGACTTCCCTCTGGAGTCTCTAGAAAGCAAGGAACTGCTGGGACCACCTTTTACTAGGTAGAAAATCAATTTTTAAAGTAAAGGAAAGAGGGTGACTTAGAGTGGGCATTGTAGAGCAGCTAATGGGAGAGCTGTATGCAAGGGAATGACAAGTGTCTCCCCTTTTTTGCACTGACTGCAAAGGACAAGACCAACAGGTTGCAATGTATAGTGACCTTATCCTTCTTCCTGTACAGGTCAGAGGTGCCCTTTCAGCAAACATCTGTGAATAAATGTTCTGCACAGACTGGGAACTTAATGCTGACACCTCACATGGAAGAAAGTACCTGTAAATGTCTATCTCAGATGGGCAATGCTGCTCATCCCCATCCCTCTCTCACTTGTGCTGCTCTCCCCTCTCTCCCCGTGTGGACACAGGACGTGCACTGTGCTGGGCAGGGGCCAGAGCTATGGTCTCCTGCATCTTTCATGTCCCAAATGAAAGCTGGCTCTGAAAAGGTGAGTGTATTGCTGAAGGAACAATTAGTGCGTGTACTGGGTGTCTTGGTTTGAAAGACAGGTGTCTACTAAGGAAGGCAGGAGCCTCCCTTGGAATGGAAAATGTAACCCCCTTCCCTCCAAATTATTATAATGTTGAAATTAAGGGGCTTTCAGGCAATGATATGAGAAATAGGAATAACTGCTCTTTACTATATATATAACAAGGCAATAGTACAGAAATACTGGTTTAACCTGACAGAGTCAGGATATGACCTGAAACCCTGTTGGTCAGGGTGGTGGTAGCAGTCCGATTAAGTGGTGGCTGCAGTTCTCTTTGAAGTGGTTCTCTTGAAGCGGTGATCCTGTAGAAAGGTCTGGTCCTCCTCTGAAGGTCCAGTGGTGGTTATATAGCTCTTGTCCTCTGGGAAACCAGTAGGTAGGGCTGCTTGTGGTGTTCCAAACCTCAGATTATATCCAGGTAGGAATGCTTGGTTCTTCCCCCTGGGCGGAGCATCTCACAATGGGATGATGTAATTTTATGAGTCATGCAGTGAGGTTAGATGGCCCATTAAGAGAGATGGCTCCTGGAGGGAGTTATCAGGGATGTGTCACAGAAGAGATAAAGAACCCTGCCCCACCTGGTTTCAAAAGATGGTGATAGAATACATACTTCTGGTTACATCTTACAATGTAACCTGAGACACTGGGCTGCTGTCAATAGGCCTGTTGCTTACTGCTGTGTTTTCTTGTGGTTCTTCTGAACTGCCCACCTGGATGTTGAGCTGTTTTTCACTTGTTCTAGCTGTCATCTTTAGAGCTGACCAAGTGAACTGCCTTTGAATGCCCAAGAACTGTTTACCTCTAGTCTGAACCAATCCACATGTGTGTTGTACTGTATTTCATGCCTTTTTCCTGGTGGTCTTCCTAGCCAGATCTTTTCCTAGCAAGTGATGTGAGGGTGCTGCCTCTTCAGAGTTCAAAGCAGTTACAGTTTGCTGTCCAGATTGCAGGGATATAAGAGAAACTCACTTAAGGAGCAGTGGCTATGTCTTAGAGCCTCAAAAAATTGAAATTCACTTAACCTGCAAGTAGGTGCTTGCATTTTGAATTCCTTGTTCCACACAGAATGGGAAGTTTTAATCTTGGTGAAATATCTCTATGCTAGAAATCAAAGAGCTCATCTTTTAAGCTCTGCTTATTCTGTGGGATTTTATGAGAGGGGCTCAGCACCTACAGTTGTCTGAATGGGAGTCGGACTGAGTAGGTCAGGCACATCCTACTTGTAGGGCTTACTTAAGAAAACCCTTTGAGGAAAAACCCAATATCATTCTGACCTTCTAGAGAGGAAGTCAGCCTGTGAATGGTCACAAAGGAGCCCATTCCCAAGACTCTCAACAGAATGCTGTGGAGAAGAAGTTGCAACCAAATTTGCAGCCACGTTTGCTGTCATCTGAAGACCTGGTGGGAAAAGGGAGTCACCAGACTGCAGGTAGGTCCTCAGATCTGAACTGCAGCAGTTGCTCATCTTCCTCTCCAATCTATATGAGACTGCAAGTCACTGCCACAAAATGTATGGGAGACAGGGCAATCTTGTGTGCTAGCATCAGGAGGTAAAAGATATCAGTATTCCTTTCTGGGATGGTAAATGCAGTTGTATGGATTCTACTGAGTCTGGGGGCTAAAGCCCTGCTCTAGGCATTGAAGGATGGGAACTGCTTGAGGCCAGCTTCTTTTAGCAAGAATGTGCTCAGATGCTGGGGTGTTCTTATGTACAACAGAACTTATTTCAGGAGGGAAGAGTTCACCCAGTTAGGCTCTCTGAGATTTCCCTGTACTTACAGTGTGGCTGTAAAGGGGACAGATGGTGTCTAAGCACCTCTCATTGTGGTGCATTAATGACATCAGAGCATGAAATGTGTTCTGCAGGACTAGACTGTACTTAATTACTTCTAAACTGAATGTAAAAGATGAAATCCTGAACAGGTCAAAACCGTATTCGTAGTACTAAACCATCCACTAGAGCATTTCTTTTTTTGTGTGTGTTCAAACTGAGTCTTCAGAGCTTGTACTGCTGTCAGAATTCCTGCCCTCTCACTGTACCTGATCCTTTAGGGTGAACAGGTACATGTCACAGGGTAATAAAACATGTGAAAAGGACTCCCTATTTCCTGTCAGTAAAAATATTTCCTCTTTCTTTGATAAGAAGAAAGAGACGATGTCTGTTCTACCTCCACTGCTTGTGCCTTGTATCTTTCATTCAGCTGAAGGGGAAAAGAGGGAGCACAGTTCCAAAGAAATGGTGTTGCAGAGAAGGGTGGAAGTTGAACTCCGACATATCCAGCAGCAGATGCAGTACTACTACAGCAGGAAGCAGGAACTCAAGTATGTTGCAATGCCCCTTTAGCCAGCCTTTCTTCATGTTGTCAACTGTTGCGCTTTTTCTGTGTATCTACTCTGAAAATAATTGGTCTGTTCACAGTAGAACTGCGAATGAAACAGAGAAAAGTTCCAGAGATTTTTTATTTTCTCCTTTTGAGTTCACTCCAGGTGAAGGAGAGTAGGTGCATAACTATTTCTGTAGTCAGCCAAGTGGTTTAATTATACCTTTGGCAGCTCTTGGAGAAGCATGTCAGAGGTATCACTGGGTGTAATCTGAAGACAGTACAAATGAATTGCGCAGAGCAGTTGAAATTTAGCTTTTAGTTATTTTATCAAGAAGAATGAGGACTGAGCTTTTCCAGCTTTCAATTAAAAAAATAAATATGGCTGGTATTTGATAACTGCTCTACTAGGACAAGAAAAGAGAAATGCTTAAAAGAAAATGGGGCTTGAGGGGGATTTAATTGTCAGGACAGGAAGAAGTCAGGGACTAGAAACAGGAGATGGAGACAACAGTTTTCAGATTCCTCTGTTTTCCAGCATATATTTTTTTTAACCTTTTAAAAAAGATTTAAACCATTGACTGCTTTGAGACAAAAAAATGGGTCTTATTGCAAGTATCAGTTGCAAGTCTAAGTTGACTTAGACTGTTGAGCTCTTAATTGGGATAAGAATCCTTCTCATCTATTTTATCAGGTGCTGTCAACAGCAGGCACAGATTCTGCAGCAGTGGCTGGAAATGAGCATGCAGCCAGGAGCCCAAGATGGTGTGCAAGGAGTTCAGGAAGAATTGGGTCAGGTGTGTACACAGCATTTAAATTGAAGCTACTGAAGTGATTATCACTGTGCTATGCACTTAGCCTAAAGGCTGATGGTAGCTGTGAGGAGTTGTGTAGTAAGCTGTTAGTAAAATGCCAAAAGAAGGGAAATTTGTAGTCAGAAGTGGGCTGAGGAGCAGAATAGGCTGTGTAGATGCATCTTCCTGTTCATTCAGAAATGTAACTCCTGCTCCAACAGACCTTTCTGAGGCTATTTCCAAGCTCTGCATCATGCTTTCATAGACTCAAATTTTTTTCTGCAATTTCTCAAGACAATTCCCTGTGTGCAGACTGCATCTGCACTGCTGTCAGGCCCCACGTTCACACAACCAGGTGCGGGTACTCGTACCTCTGACTCCAGCCAGTACTGAGCTGTTCCTGAGTGATGCAATCTGTCACTTACTGGCCCTCAAGTGAAATAATACAAAAGCTGCTGGAGCAGCTGTTGCTGTCGAAAAGACTAAATAACGTCTCACTGTACAAACTTATGTTTATGCTCATGTACTTGTCTTCCCTTTCAGTTGCAGGTGAGGATCAGTACTCTCACCAAAGCACAGCTAGCTGAGAGACATCACGTGCAGACCCTGCTTGCCCGCCTGCGAGATATCCAGCGTGCCCTGGATCTGTAATACATCTGAACCAACTTCCCAGCTCAGGGACAGGACTTTTTGCTCCTTTCATAGGAGGCAATGATGGAAGAGATGTATCCATTCACTTAGTTCTATGTCTGGCATTTATATTTGATAAATTAAGTTAAAATAATTTTGCTTTTTTTATTTTTACCTGATCAAAACCATACTGGAGCTACATCTACCTCATGCTGCACTTCCAATACCTAGTTTAGGTTACCTGTCATGCCACAAAGATAAGCAACACAGATAAGACTCTTTATTTCAAAATGTTTGCAATTAAATGAGTTCATGTCAGTAAGTCATACACTTTGACATACAAAAATACCGTGCTACTGATACAGTTGAATTAAATGGATTCTCCATGGAGGAGAAATTCACAGCATTATCAGTACCCTCAAGGAACTTTGTTTTCACTCCTGGGGTGCATTGCTCGCCCCTGCATCACAAGCAATGTTGGTTTATTAGCTCGCTCTGCACAGTATTAAAACCATCATAAAAACAGCCACTTGCATGCTGAATCCTCTCCTCCTTCTGAGATTTCTAATAAAGCAAATATCAAGCAACCCATCCTCCATCATTAGGCTAATGGTTTCCTTCAGATACTATGGATGATGCTGCTAAGTAGGAAGAAATTGAAGCTTAAACTTCCTTTGGCTCTGTCTGGATGTCTTAGGCCCCAGTGGGAAAGAGGGAAGAGATTCATTTGTCTTTTTCTCTCATCCACTGGAACAAATTTGCTTTCTCTTGCTAACATGACACTGAAGTTTAATCAAAAGGCTCACCCTAACTTTAGCCTCTCGGGGCTGATATTTGCCTTACTCTTTTCTCACTCTCAAAGGTTTAAAAAGACTTGGATCTGGTACTATACTGCTGCAGGAGTAAATTTGCTAATGCCAAGAAGTTTAACAAGATAGGTGGCTGAGAGCCACTTCAAGCTTTCAAACTCCTCCCTGTGTAAAGTGAGGAAACACTGACTCCTGGAGCCAAATGAATTTTCTCCTGCTTGTCACCCAAACAGCCACCCTCATCTGACTCATGGCTGGGCTACATCACTTAGAAGCAGTTTTATCATCCCCTCCTTCCCGATGACAAGCTAAGCATACACGACTTGGCAAACTGGACATTGGTACAACAAAATTATATTGTATTTTCTGCAGTGCATACAAAGAAGGGTTTCTTTAGGAGATCAGAGCTGGTCCAAAGCCTGTCATCTCCCTGAAGTAGCAGAAAAGTAGCTCAAGCAAGGAAGTAGTATGAGAAATCTTTCAGAAAGCACAAAGGCAGGTTTCATAAGCGTGTTCACTCCAACAAGCTCTGGACAGCAAAATCAGTTCTAAATGTTTCAGTGCTGGGACTTGAAACAGTTTATTCTCAAAAAAGTCGGTACATTGCTTTAAAACTCAATTCCTCTTCACTTTGGCAGTGTTTTTTGTCAGTGCCACATGCAGTAGATCCAAGGTGTTAGATTTTAACTCTTCTTGATGTGAAGTCACAAAGAGGCTCTAAAATTTTACAGTGGATTAAACTTCAGCACAAAGCTTTCAGCCTTCAGCACATTCCCAGCATTAAGTATGAGGGCAGAAGTCAGAGCCCGTGTGCGGTTTTATTTATAGTTTGAATAAGATGAAATTGTTGCCAGTCAAGGGAGGGCCAGATTAGCACCTGGGAAGCAACAGGGGATTTCTTCAAAGAGCCATAAATATTTTAAACACAGTCAGTGCATAGGGCATTTCACTCTGTGCAATAAAGATTGGTCCTGAAGTAGCTGAAGCTGTCCTGTAATAGAGGAACTCATTCTTCAAGAATTCAGTGACAAAGTAACAATTAAGATACATAGCAAGTAAAAACATATTTTAGTTGCTATCACATCACGAAAGAAAAATATGCCCTGTGTCTTCTAACTCCTTAATCCAAGAGGTGAAATTAACTGTCTCTCATAAGGTCAAAAACTTTAAGGCCTGGAATAGCAAAATAAAACCATGGATTAGGAAAAGGACACAGAGCTTTGTCTGTCTTTAAAAAAAAAAAATTGCAAGATGACAAGTTCTGTTGTCTGGAATGTAAACACTGTTTTCATCAGGTTTAAAATACAATGCAAAGTCCATTTTTAAAGGGACAATGTCAGACAAAAGAACTAAAGTTGTCTAACAGTACAAAACTCGGGATGAGTGTCATTCATTGTACTGACTGCTGTACATTTTGCTTTGTTTGGGCCATGAAGCCACTCCAGCCAATTTCACTGTTCAGCCCTCTGTGCATTCAGAGACTGCCTTTATCTAAGAATTTTGGCAGTGTCTTAGAATAAAATAAATATGAGAACATACTCTCTACTCAAGGTCTGAAAAACAGATACTGCAGATACAAGGTACAAGGTCTGACTCGGCCTGCCAGTGTCCTTTTAAATACAGGTAATCTCTGCCTCCACACCCTTTCCCACTGCACCTGCCTAGGAAGGCTTAAAAGGGACTTAGAGGCTCTAAGACCATAATTATCCTGTGGCACATTCAGGGGAGAACATGAAAGACTACAGGCACAGGGTGGGCCAGAAACCAACCATGAGCAACATCTTTAAAGAGAGCTGTACCCGATACATCCATGATCATTCAATTAAGTTTCTACATTCAGCAGCAGGTAAATGTAGACCATATACTTTCAAGTTTAACGCAGCAGTGACATCTTTTCTGCTCACCCAGGTCCTGCTGAGTGATACAAACTTGGTAAGTGAAACACTCAGTGGTGTGAAAAGAGTCCCTTTGTGTAAGAGAATCTTCTTGCTGAGACAGTTTCTATAGAGACCCCAGTGCTTCTCCAAAGCGGATTTTCTGTCCGGCTTTGAGGTTGAATTTGAAGTCCTTGGGGGCCTCAAAGATTAGTACGATCGTAGAGCCTAAGTTAAATTCCCCTAAATGTTCCCCTTTCCTCATGGGGATTCCCTCCTTGTTGTTGGATATGAAGCTGAAGTCATTGTAGGAACCTTTAGAGTAACTTGGACTGTTCGTGTGCAAGTCCTGTACAGAAAAGGAAGAAGAGAAGGATTTGCTAGAGGATTTCAATGCTCTGTATTCATTCATCACCACAGCTGTGGACTGTACATTCTCAGGCATTTTCCATGCAGGAACTCACAGTTCAAAGGTGCAATAGGAATATTAAAAAAAATAGTCTGTATTGGAGACAACACTGTTTAAATCAGTCTTACAATGTCAGTACTGTGAAACACCTCATTTCAGGGTAATAAGATTTTTTTTTTTTTTAATTTTGTTATGCTGCACCAATCTCAACCATTAACATCAGAAAGGTGCCTGCTATGATCCTGCTTACCTGGTCGAAGTAGATGCGGATGGAGCCCACATTTGTTGCTCCTACAGCTGTTAATGAGAAAAAGCCATGTTTCCAGTCACCTGTAAGGACAACCCGTTCATTGTGGCAGAACAGTTCCTTGATCCAGCGAGCAACTCCAGGATTCACAGACATCAGAGAGCCTGAAGAAGTGAGAAAATATTCAGGTTAGGCTGTCTGGTTTGTAGCAATATTGTAATGCCACCACATGGTGTTTTCAGTATAACTGGAGCTGAACCAGTAAACAACTCTGTCAGTTATTTGTAGGAAGAGAGGCAAGTGCCAGGCAGAGCAAATGAAAGAGAAGTCTGTGGTGAAAACAAAGGGGTCACAGAAGGATGGGTGTGGCAGGTCAATCTCTCTCAACGGTGTTTGAAACCAAAACCAAATACTTAGGTTTTTGCTAGATACCAACAAGTAAAATATTTTTGTTATCTGCAAAAACATCTGATAGCAGCTCCAGTAGTGTAACTGTTCAGTTGCATTTTCTTTGCCAAGCACAAGCAGAGATCATACTTTAGGCTAATGTTTGGTGTGATCTGCAGAACTATCTGTATTTCAAGTGCAAACTGAATAAACAGTGTTTGGGAACAAATCAGGTCAGCACGCATCAAGGGGTACTTCAGAGAGCTCAAACACTTTGAATACAACATTACTGTTTTCACCATTTATATGTGATTTGCTCTCATAAACTGTACAGCTGTTCTGTTTGTGACAAACCATTTTTCTACCATTATCTATCATGTTACTGTACAACTTCTGCACTGGTGTGTCTCATTCTACAGTGGCCCATAGCAGTGCTTCCCTCCGTAGCTGCTCTGCAGTTGTTTTCTAGGAACAGAAACCAACCTGGGAAATGCCGTCGGTGTGACACTGTCCAGTCCGTGGGCGAGTGGAAACAGTGATAATCCCCTGGTGCAAGGTAAATTACACAGTGGTAGAGCTCATTCCCCTCCTTTGTCACCAGTTGTTGCTGAAAAGAATTACCAGGTGGGGCTGCAGAGAAAGCAGGAAAAGGAAGGGGTTAAGGATATTCCTCCTGAAGTCATCTACCGTAGCCTATGTTAGAGCCAGTGCAATAGCAGAGGAATAAATGCAGCCCGTGTAGATTGGTGAGACTACAAAAACATACGTTTCATCCAGGAATCCAATATTTCCAAGTGTTCCTTTCCCTTTACAACAAAATTAGATCCTGGATTGTTTTAATCATAGTGAAAATTTTTCTTCTGGAGTTTGCCCTTCCGTAAGTAAAAGAGCAGAAACTGAAATCCAGTACAACAGAATTTTTATTAAAGCTACCCTTTAAGAACAGAATTTGTGAAGAGTCCTCTAAATCATTAGAGGGGTAGTGCTTGAGCACAGATCTTGTTAAGGAGTAGCTTATACAGTTTTTGCTAGCCAGTGCTTTGGGCCCATTTCAGTGCGACAGCAGAAGTGCTCCACCTGTGGTATAGCAACAGATCTTGGAGTCAAGTGTAGGAACCACTCAGTTCAGATAATCAGAATGAGCCAGGCATGACTGTATAAAGCCACTGGTGAGAAAGAGAAGAACTAGAACAGCAACATGGTTACCCCCAAATAAAACGAACCAAAAATCAGACCTGCTTTTGTTCCTGACAATGCAAGAAAATGTTACTTTTTTTCATCTAAGTCTCATGATTGCTGAGAACACTGAAAGGGCAGAGCAGAATAAATGCAGAACTGACACAGAACTCACTCTGACTAAAATGCATTTCCTCTGTGGAGATGCGAGGTCCCAAGAAAGATTCCAGAGAATAAGTAACCCCTTTTACTTGCTCCACTTCACAATTTTTTACCTGTCCAAAATTAAGGATCTTTCCATCAGAGGGACTAATCTACAGCAAAGAGAAAACATTGAAACAGTTAGAAGTTCATTCATTCCTCATGAAGCAGTGCCATTCCTCTGGGGGCTGAGGGAAGCTGGCAGTGCTGGGTAAAGCCCTTACTTCCTTTCACTCACCACACTATGCACGCAGCAGACTGGCCGCACTTGTGGTTTCAGCTTCCTGCGGAAGAACTCGCTGAGGTTCCTGTAGTGATGCAGATCCTCCACAGCTGCCTCCTTCATGTTCACCCCAAAGGTCCAGATGTACAGGCTGTACACAGGCTTCCGCAGCCATGTGGGCAGCTCCACCTGGTTCAGGCGACCCCAGGCTCGTGAGAGCAGCCGCGTTGGGACCGACTTGTACAGGGCAACCTGAAGGATGAATTGCAGCAGGTCAGTATTCTCCCCACTGATGGCTTTCTTACTGCTCCCCATAATACAGGAAGGATCAAACTGTTCCTGCAAACCTTTCCCTTGAATTCATGGGTTACAGCAAGTAGCCTTTAAGGCAGCAAAAAATTAACACTGCACTTCATCCTCATTCCCTCCATTCTGGTGAGAGTAGATAAGAGACAGGATGAAACTTAATATAACTTTATAGTGAAGCCAGAATTTCCACTCACTGCAGGCTGAAGCTCCACATTGAAGTTATTGGAAACTGCCCAATGTGAGGCTTACAGAAAAAAAGAGACACTGCATATATTCTAGCAGAATGCTCATCAGAGAGGTTTAATATTACCAGTGTATACATTTTTGTGAATAACCAAATGAAAATTGACTAGATGACGTGCTTGTCAGATGCATCTACTACTGAGGGTGTTTCCCACACCCAGTACTGTGTGTTGTACTGCTCTAATGACACATGTACCATCCAAGAAATGTACCCCCATGGATGCAACTACACAGGTATAAACTTACACCAGCCTTACTCCTTCTTTCACAACAATGGGAGTTGCTAATTGCAAGAATATAAAGTGCCTTTATTTCTGTAGAAATATACCTCTGGACTTGCACCAAAGCCCAAGTTTTAGCAAGGAAAACAAATGAAACAAAGTTGGCAAGAGGTATCTGCTGTTGATGTAAGGGGACAGATGACAACATCTTTCTGTTGACAATTCCAGCAGCAACTCTTCTGGGGTTTGTGGTACTTCCTGTCAGCCAGGAAGCTCACATGGCTGTGATGTAACTGGGGGGAGCTGGGGAATATGGACCAAGGGAACTGAACACTCTGAAACCAGTTTTGCAAAGGAAGTGGTGATCTGCTGACTGGTGCTGTGTTTTTGAACAGTACAGCTCAGTTACATTCAACTCACAGCTAAAACTTGGTTTTTTTCTTATTGAGAGTAATCATTTGTTCTCAATCATATCCTTCATAATGAAGTCTTGCAAAAGACAGCCATAAACACGAACAGAAGCACACACTGGCTCCATCGTATTAAATATAGCAAATTAAGATTTCACTTACAAATCACCATCCTGTGTACATACAGGGGTATTTCAGAAAGGAAGTACCAACAGATAAAACCTTCTAAATGAACAGTAACTTAGGTTATGTAAGCTGAAATACTGATGAAAGAAATGTGTTGCCATTTTATTTGACATGTCCTATACTGTATTAATTTCTAAAATTAACTTTGCTGTTTTCCACCAACACAGAAAACGTACATACAACTATAAAATCACACAAATTGTCAAAAGTGGTATTTCCTAGTAGCCCCTTCTCTTCAAAGGAGCTTGGTTTTCAAGTTGATGGGATCAAACAGAACAGATGTTCAGTGAAACAGATTTAAGAATGGCAATTTTGTTCCTGTTTTCAATCAAAATACTTACTTGGTTGGTGGATTCTGAAATTGCATGATTTGTGGGGAGAATTACTATGTGCAAGGCATCCCACACCCTACTCTCAACAGTGTCAGAGCAGAGATTTGCTTATCATTTGGACAAGCTGGATTACAAATGCTCAATGAACTTGAGGAACAAACTCTCTCAGTGCGAAAATGAGAAAAAACAAGAGACCATTTCAACGTGACCAGGAAAAGGAACTTGCCAAGAGGTTTGGTCTTCCTTGTCCTAGCCCTGATACTGTGAGGTGACTGAATTCCTTCAGAAGTTTCTGTTGACTTTCCCTGACTGTTAGAAGACAAAGTAATTTTCTGCTCCTGAAAAAGTCACTTGTTTGTGAAGCCATTAGTCAACGCAACCATAAACAGTAAAAACTAAACAGAAGCATGAATTGCACCTCTTTCACACCAGTGATCACCAGGCTGTCCTGCATGAAGCAACTCTCCCCTCAGCTGCTGCCAGCTCCTCCAGGACACACAGCTCCCAGACACGGCGCGCGAGAGACCTCCTCACACTTACCCTGCTCACAGGCCTCCATCCCACTCTGGTCAAGGGTTTAAGAGCACCGAAAGGCAGGAGGTAATAGAGAATAGTCAGAGGCCAAGAACGGAGTTTCAGAGCAGGCCTAGACATACAGCTCAGCTGGCCCAACCTTCGCCTCAGGGCCAGCTGGGGGAATTGCAACCTGAAAGATTACATACACAGCATCAGAGGGTCAGGCATCTCAGCTGCAGAGCCACCAGCTTCCGACAGCTGGGGTGAGTTATTCCTCATAAACATTACTTAGTCATTGATACTACAAGTCTTTACACCTTTATTTTGATCAGTTCTTCCCCTTCCCAAAAAAGAACAGTTTATCTAAAATACAGAAGTCCTCTGTCCAAATAATGGTGTTCACCTTCACAGGTCACATTTTATGAATGACACGCTCAAAAATTAAAGGTAAGACCAATTTAGGTCTTAAAGCCTTCACTGAATACCCTGGTTCTGAATAGGGAACATGTGGACAGAGCCACTGTTTCTACTACTGCAAGACAATCTAGTCTCCATAGCCCAGTAACCTATCTCATAACCAGCTGCATCTCTGATTTTCTTTTTTCATGGATATTCTGACTGAGGGGGATCTCATTTTGCACAAATGGCCACGGGGAGAAGTTGACCTTCTAATTCTCAGAGGGAAAAGCCACCCAGCTTCTTAGCAGAGGACAGACATCAAGGGCCTCAGTTCAGACCCTTGCAGGAGGTCTGGATGCAAAACCCTTCAGGCCCCCATTTATTCTTTGGCTTCTACTCATGAAAAAACCACTGGCATTTCCAAGGTCCCATTATCAAATGGAAATCTGCCTACCTGAGGGCAAACTATTCAAATGACTGACTGAACTCCTGGCTAGGAGACTGTTCTCTGGCAACCAGGACACAGCGATGTGCGCACACAAACTCAGGTGGCACAGTCTGGCTGCACCCAACAGCTCGCTCTCTCAAGGGATTCTGTGACATGAAGGAGGAACTACAAAATACTGCATATGTCTTTCCAAGATGGAAAGAAGCTGAGAATTTAAAAGGAAATTTTCTTGTCAACTCGTTCTTTTCAAAACTTGGATCAGAATTAAAATATCAGGCAGACAGATACAACTGTCACCACTTTGGGATGCAAGATGGTGCTTTTGGCACAGAGATTTTTTTTCTGCAGTGAACACAACTTCTTTCCCATGAAGAATTAATAAATAAACAAGAGAATGATCTGTGCATCATAATGCAACAGGGAAAAAGAACCCTGAGCAAAGTGCTGTCTCAGCAGAGTTAATGCTGGCTTCTCAGCAGGAGGTGGGACTGACTCGACATGGGAATAGGAAGGGGTACTTCACATTCTCTCTCCCATCCTTACCACCCAGCAGCCTGCAAGGGCTGGCGGGGCAGGAGCCGGGTTGGGTCCCGTTCTCCCCCTCTTGCTGCTCTCCCCCCCCTTCACTGCAGTCACTCCTGGACCAATCCCTGCAGAGCTGCATCACTCTGGAGCCCTCGGGCTTCTCACTGCCTTGGCCTGGTTTCAGAGCAGCCCCTCAACTAATTTTTCCATTCTCCTAGTGATAGAGAGTAGAAGGGAAAAGAATGAAAGCTTCCCCATTCCCCTTGTTGTGGAACAGCATGCCCTTGTCTGCCAATGCAATGTATAAGGAGCTTTATAATAATTAGGCCAAACAAAAGCTTTGCTGATGGCTCTCGCTCCTTCTGCCCAGAAACCCTCCCAGCCTCCCTCCCGCATCAGTCACCATTCCTGCAAAGCAGAAAATACTGAACAGTACCTGAAATGAGTTCTCCTACTTGGTGTCCCACCGGCAGAGCCAGCCGGACCTGGACTCTCCAGCAGTGGGTGCTGGTCCCCGGCACAGCTGCTGCTGCCGCCGTTCCCTGAACGCAGCCTCCGGACATGAATTTTAACTTTGTGGAGGTTGTAGCAAGAGGGTGGAGGGTTAGATAAAGCTTTATAGCATCTCACCATTTCCCTGTGTGGAGCTCTGGTCCCTGCAGGGTGTTTGACTGACACATCGTCAGGGTGACGGCTGTTGCAAGCTTTTTTCAGTCTCAGTCTTTTTTCCTCTACCTCTCTTTCCTTTGCTTGCTCCGGCACAGGAGAGAGGACACGGCGTCACAGTTCCTAAATCCCCCGCTGGTTTGTCTCTGGACTCCCTCTCTGTTTCCCACTTGAATCTCTGCTACGAGGGTTGCAGCTATTGCAAACAAACAGGCATTGTGTCACATTTCAACATCCCACTACAAAGACGACTCTGCACACGATAAAAATGAGCTGTCCATATAAGCAGTCCTTGCTTCTTGCTAGTCTGGGTGGCCATTGAAACCCAACTCCCCAAAAAACACCCTGCAGCTTGTCCCAGGCTGCTGGGCAGCAATGCACTAGTGAGAGGAGCAGCCAGCTGGCCTTGCACAGCTCATCTCAGCGCCAGCCTGAATGCGAGGCTGGGAGGAGGAGTGGGGTGGAGAGGAGGAGGAGATAACTCCCAGCTTCAATTCTGCAGTGCAGCAGCTGTTCCTAAAAGAGTTCTGGACTGTTGGGCACCAAAAATCCTCTCCTGCTCTTAGTGTCCAGCTTGTAAAGAAGAAAACAGAAAGGAAAGGAATGTCTTTCTATTTTACAGCCCTTGCCAGACACAAACATCCATCTCCGGAAGTCTCCTTCCATCTCAAAACACTCACTTACGGGAACGTTCCTCCCCCTAATGGATGTTCTTCTACAAATAACGAGATACACACAAAATAAGCCAGTTTTAGGGCCAGCTTGAGAATTGGGTATAAAAGAAGTGTTATGTGCCTATTATGTGACTTTTAGTACTGTCACAGTTTTTATGTCCAGTAGAACTAAAATACAAAACAGGAGTAAAGGAAGCTGTTACTGTTTTTAAAGACCAAGTGTTTCTATCTGAGCATTCTAAATGTACAGAGAAATTTCCCGCTTTAACCCTACAGAACACATCTCAAACACAGATTTTCTGTATCTCCTGTGACTGGGTTTGGATGTTAAGGGAGCCCTGGTTCAAAAAGTAGAAGTCAGATAGCTACATCTCAACTCAAGATTAAACCAAATACTCAGAACAATTTCGAGGCTGACTCTCTAGTGGCTGCATTTCACTTCTGCTTTCTGCTAAGTCTGGGTTGAAAATAAACAACCAAAACCCTCCTTGTTTCCAAAGCCTTCTAAGCACCATGAAAACTGTGTGCCTAACAGAGCAGATCAAAAAGAGCACTGCTGCTCTGACAGAAGAAAGGGCTTGTATTGTAATAGGAATAAGGCAGGAGGAATGGGAGGACCAGCAGGAAAAGCTAGAATTAACTAGCTAATGGCATCCCAGTCAGGCCTCAAAAGGAAAATATTCAAGCAGTAATTGTGTATTTTGATTGGCCTTCAATGCCAAATATTACAGATACCCCCTAGAAACACCTCTGGCGATCCTACATTAGAGAATTTTTTTCAGGGAGAAAACTTCTATATGGTATTGTGTGTGTCAGGAAGTTCCAAGACCTGTGTGCATGTTAAGCTGAATTTTAACAACTGCGTTAAAAAAAAAAAATCCAGCTAATTGAAAGAAGGCAAATTTAAGATCAACTGAAAGAACTCAAAACATACTCCTTCCTCCCTGAGCCTTGTGCCAACTCTTTTTGTTTTCCTATTTAAAATATCATTTAGTCTTTCTCTGGCTGGCACGAGAAACTGCTACACAACAAAAACGAAGCCATCTGTATAGTAAAATGCTGAAAGCAGTTAGCCAAAATCCTATCAAAATTCAAAGAAAAGCAACAAGGAGCACAGGGGAGCTACTCCTCGATTCACTGGGAACATTAGAAATGACCACCAGTAAATACTTAATTTTAAACAGCAACAAGCTAAATCAACATTGTTTCAAAAGAAACTTCATCAGGCCAAGACAAAATTATTTTTCACACTGAACACGTGTGTTCACAGAACTGTGGGAAGTGAGTTCATTTGGCACTGGTGGAGCTGGGCAGGAGCAGAAGAGCACCCAGCCCAGTAGCTCCCGGCCAGGGCCAGCTCCTGCAGCTGGGGGGGAACCCTGCTCCCCCCCCATCCCACCTCCTCCTGTGCGACCCTCACCCTCGCAGAGAGACAAGAGAGCAAACACACGTCTTACCTACATTCGCTTCAGCGCTCTTCCCTTCAGGATAAGGGAGGTAACCCACAAACTCTTCCAGTAAAATTCAATTTTATCCCTCAAAACACTTTTAAGGAATTATTATATTCTCAACTGAGTAACCATGATTCTATGAAAGCATGGAACCAGCTAAACAGCTGACCTGCTCCCTAAAAAAAACCCAGACACTGAAATGTTCTACAGCCTGATACAGTGGGTAGTACCACCCTTCAGTCCAAAACAAAAAACATGGGGCAAGAGAAATTCCTCTCCAGGCAGGGAAAAACACTGGTGTTAAAAGTTTTTTCCTCCACTTCTTAAAAAGCTACGCTCAGCTGAGTAAGAAGTTTCTCTTAGGTTCTGTTCTACTCCCCTCATTACATTCACCAGGATGACAATACCTGAGTCCTGCTTAGATGCTGACATACCTGGCGAGTTGCCATCCCTGATGTGGCTGCCCCAGAAGCAATGTACAGTTCCTACAGTGTAAGAAGGCTGAAATGAAAAATGCACCCTGAGTTTACCTGCTTTCCATGGGGAAAGGAACAAGAGCTGCTCATCAAACAGCTCATGACAGAGGAACTCATAAAATGGCATCTCAACAGCTGGACCTCTTGGGATGCAGGCAGTGCCCAAAGCCTGTGTCATCAGCTTAGACAAAAATCTTAAAATTTTTGGTGTGCAGGGGTTGAACACCATTACCAAACTCCCTCACCTGCCTGAACTCACCCAGAATCCACGCTGGGCAAATAAAGCAGCAGTTACCAGCAGGTATCAATCCAGAGAATTATTATCTCATATAGAACTGCTAATCTGCCAGCTATGCAACACCCTTCTGCTCTGTCAGCTCAAATAAGCATCAAATCCAGTGACCTCTTTTAATTACTAGTCAAATAGTTAACTACTCAAGTCCTTCTCTCAAGTTTTAAAAAACGACACAGCAAGGCAATTGCAAGAAAGACTAATATGCAACTGAACTTCAAACGTGCAGCCTCGGTTTTAAACCATAAGCATGAATCATTAGGCTTGGAATACGCTGGTCAGTGCTCAAAGCCCTCTGGTCACACTTCCTACATTCGGTAACAGAACTACTGTTTTAAAAATGCACCGAATGCATCCCAGCGCTGTATTCAAGGGCCAACAAAAACTACGGTCTTGCACTCGGGGAAGAGGTACTCGGTGACCGTTTGTTAAACGTCCCGTTCTTTTCCCAGCAGTAACTGTTTAATATTAGACACGTCACCCCTGCTCCCACCCAACCTTCTCCGCAGGCAGCCCGGCAGGACAAACACTGGATGCTCCACACCCAGGCAGGAGCTCCTGAACTCCGAGAGCACAACAGAACTGCCCCGATGCTGCTGGGAAACCTGAGCGCACGCTGAGCGCCTGCCAAGGCCACGGGATCGCTGGGCAGCGCCTTCGCCCCGGCTCTGCCGGTAGGAATCGGCCAACGGGGACCACTCTCCGCGGATTTACCGGCGCTGGCTAATGAAACGTACCATGCTTGGCTGCATCCACCTTAAGTGTCTGAAATTCTTTACTTCCCATTTGAAAAAGCCTTTCTATACATTTTCTCTTAGGGTATTATGAAAAAAACTTTTTATTGTTTTCCCCTAAGTTTACAATGCTGTTTCAGTAGCTTTCTATAAATAGAGCAGGGGGAAATAGTATTTTAGGATAGCCTAAGTGGACGACTGGATTATTTTTGAAACTTAAATCTGAATTCTGTGCAAAAAGCCTGTTACACAGTCTCAAAGAGCTCTTCTGTGAAGCAAGGAGATAAAGCTTTATTTACTTTACAAAGTGACATGAAATTTGATGGCACCCTTTTAATACTTTGTAGCAGTAGTTTCCAATTAATGGTTTAAAACAACACTCTCCAGTACCACTCCCTACTATCCCCCCATTATTTTATCTTAAGATATCGGTAAAGCAAACGCTCAGCTCCATAAAGGATCTCTAAAGGAAGCATAAAACCGCATTACACCCTCCCCACAGAGCAGCACCCGGCGGAAGCGGCGCAAAGGCTCCGGCGGCTCTTCGCCCCACCTGCCCGCCCCGCGGGACTCTGGACTCCGATAAGGCTGGTCCAACAGACTCACTATGATTAAATCTACTCAGAGATTACTCATGAGAGAGTCGACTCTGGAACATCACTTGAAATTTCCAGCAAGCCAGAGTGAATCACCTCTTGGCCGCCACCCCTCGCACATCTGCCCTGCGGTCCCGTAGCCCTTACCTGATGCCCAGGGAAGTCTCCTTCGTCCGGGCTTTTCGCCTTCAATCGCCGAAATACGACACCGACTCTTCCTTTCAAAGCAGTTTTCAGACACGTGAACAAAGTTCAGCGGACTGCGAACCCCCCCATCGCGCCGGCCGCAGCCATCCCGCCCCCGGGGCCCCTTCTTCCGCCGGGCAGGGGAGCGGATGGCGGCCACACCCGCATCCTCCGGCCCGGCAGGTCCCCACCTACCTCCCGGCGGCGGCACCCGTGTCCAAGGCCCCGCTCCCGCTCGCTCCCCGCGGCGGTGCCGGCGCGTCCTCCCCTTAAGGAAGCGGCGCGTGGTCGGCGGCCCTCCCCGCCTCGCCTCCAGCCACTGGCGCTGCACGCCGGCTCCTTCCCGCAGGGCTCCGGCCCCTTCGGAGGAGGGGCCAGGGCAGCACAAACGCAAAGGAAGAGAGATCGGAGGGCACCCGAACGCGGCTACAGTGATGTCTCGCCTGGTGGCTGCCCGCGGGAGAAGGGGCTGCCCTGGGAGGGTCGGGCACTCCTGGAGATCAGCGCTCAGCTTCCCAAAGAGACGCTGGCCCGGACAATGGGGACAGAGACTTGTCGGGGAGCAAGGCACAGGTGCGGATTCTGTGCATTGCACAGATTCCCGGAGACAGCTTCCCACCGCGTGTCCTGGTGCGGTAACACAATCCCACACAGGCACTGGCAGCCAAAGCAGGAAAGCGTGCTGCAGGCTCATAAACTGCTTCCGAAACGCTCAGATAAATTGCTCCATAATCTCAGCAAAATGCTCAGGAAATTGCACGAGACAGAAGACTCATCTAGTCAAAAAGCCTTCCCACTGTTTAGATTTAAAAAAACCCCCACATACCCAAACTGATTTTACTTGGTTCAATTTTCCAGGACAACCGAGAAAAACATTTACACCACTGCACCCTTTACACAATTTGATGCTGTTGAAATGTCACTGGTTTTAACATTTTCTGACCATCTTTCTTGTGTACTTTGGACTACTTTACAAGGATTTTTTTTAATATAATTGCATATATGCTCCAATAAAACTCATAGCATCAGAACCTGGGAGCAAGAATGAGGAATAAGAGACCAACTGGAGATTATGTTTCTTCCAAAGTCAGATAAAAAAAAAAAGATCAGATATTCTTCCATTGTTAGCTCTTTCCTGAACTTGATACACACCTCTTACCATAATACTAAATGTCTCCTCTGGGCCAAGAAAAGCACCTTCAGTATTGTACTGCCATAAGAGCTGTAGTATTCTCTGTTACATAAATACAAGCACTCTCTGACATCAGTAGGAAAGGCTGTGTTGTTCTTACCTCTGAGAATCCGGATCCTAAACCTATGCTCAAGCACTTTCCTGGTGAAATAAGCTGTTTTTAAAAATTGGCCCGTGACAATAAGCAGCAGTTTGAACACTGCAACTCACTTCCAGATAGATTTACTGTGCTTTTCCTGGCACATCACTCTAACAAACACTGCTTTTTCCTTACACAGAACAAAACAAACTACGGGAGCAGAGGACACCTACAAGTTCCTCTCTCAAAACTCTTGTTCATCTGGTCACTCTTCCTCCAAACTCCCCCTCTGGCCAAAGTTTCCCACAGTAATTCTTTGATCCTGTATCAAAAGTGCCCTGGTGTCCAGGTAAGAAGAAGCAAAATGCCTCTAGTTAGCATATGAATGGCATGCCATGCATGCAGATCCCAGCCAGGAAATGTTCTGTGACAGCAAAGATTTGGAACAATAAGCTTCCATCCGATAAACATCTACCTGTCTCCCTCCAAGCCCTCGGCTTTACATCATCTAATTAAATGAAAGCTGATCCCCACTGGTATTCACAGTAGGAGACACTAAAGCGTTAATCAGCTCAAGCTATTAGCGACAGAATGTCTCTAAGAAAATTACACAAAGAAAAGGTCTGTGCTAAAGAAACAATAGTTCTGTCATTCCCTGTGGAAAAACTTAAGAGACACTTGACTTGCACCAGATTCATTTCCCCCCCCCCCAATTCTTTTATGAAGCTCAAGCAAAACAAAACCATACAGAAGTGTACCGACTCTGTAATTCAGTCAAAAATGATGCACACACCTCGATGAAGATCCCACCATGTACCTCTGCTACAGGGAGAGCTTCCGTGCCCGCTCAACAAGGTGAGGACTAATCATTTAATATCTGTGTTCTGCTCAGAAGCAGGGGAATCTGCCTTACACACAGAGCTGGCAGGTGGAAGATGGTCCATATTCCCACAGGAACATTAGGCTGGTACTGTGGAATAAGCACTTCAGAGCAGCAGGCTCAGCAGTGAGGGCATGTGCACCAGTTTCTCAAAGCCCATTCAATCATACTTGGTCTCTCTTTGCCTACGCAAAGGCTTATTCTGCCCTAAAAACAAGACAACTCTCCCCTTCCACACTCCTAAGTGTGCGTCCAGTGATGCAAAAGACAGAATAATGAAAAATGATACGTCAGCAAAAAAACCCACTCCACTTTACAATAAAAAGGACCAATGCAGCTCTTATTTTTCTTGAATCCTTCATTGTTTGGAATATTTCTTGCAATGTCTGAACACAGTTTCTCTTTTTCATCATAACTATTGAGCTTCCTTTCCCTCCCACATAAGCATTCAACAGAACTTAAACGCATCAGGAAGGACTAGGACATCTTAGTGTCTCCTACTAGGGTCTGCTGCATTTGGGGCCCTGCTTATCAGTTTGAAATTCTTTGTGTGTTTCCCCACTGTAAAAACCAAATCCTTTAGAGCTGTTTCATCAAAAGCAATACTCTTAGCTGCACCAAATAATAACAAACCAGCATACCAGTATAATGAAAGAATGCAAATGCAGTAAGAAAATTACCCAATATCATACCGAAAAGTATGAACAGTAACAAAAAAATATTTGTTTTCAAGTATCAAAATTGAATTGACATTGCCTTGTTAAATAAATACTCCATGGACACTTACCAGTTCTTTTTTAATCAGAACCCATTTGAAACAAACTTCAGCAGGAAAAGAATATACAGAAGACAGATTTACAGATTCCTCAGGAGCTATCATAGCCTAAGCTGTTAGCATCTAGACTGTCTGGATCATATCTGATTTGGGTCACTAGTGAAAATGAATTTAGGGATTCCAGCCTAGGCCCCCACAGGCAGGTGGCCAAATCACTCACACGATGGCAGTGTGCTCAGGAATGCAAAGAAACCAGGATGCCAAAGGTCACACTGAAGCATCTCCTACACAGCCTTACAATCCTACAATTTTTAACTCCTTGCCTTCAGAAGTGGCACTGAAGCAGGCACTCACCTGGCTGTTTGGAAGAACACCATATACCATATATATTTTAAACTGTCCAGCATGGAGTTGTACAATATACTTAACACTTCAAAGGCAATACAGCAGTTCTAGGAAGACATGAAGTATTTCTTACTTCAATGCTGCAATGCTGCTGGGTATTTGACCTACGAATCTGATACACACACTCTGCAATTCCACAGTAATTTCTCAACTCATTGGAATCCAAAAGGAAAAGGCAAAAATCCCTCAGGATCAAGAGGAATTACAGACTTAAGTGTTATCTATGAAAAGAAGGTCTTGCTGTATATTCATACAGGAAACAGGTAGATTTTTATTAACCAGGCATTAATTCCATCTCAGCTTTCCTGTAAAGCACATATGGTGTCAGCCACACTAAAAGACGGAGGAGTTGCTGGCAGTTCCTAATGTATCATGACTTCAGCCAAAATGAGTTACTGAAGTGACAGAAACTTTAGTTCCATGACTTGTCAAGAACATGTTGTCAGTAGATGCAAATTAAAGATTCCTGTGTTGAAATGGAAGCAAAGGAGCTTTGCATCAAACGTGGCAGAAGTAAAATCGCCCATAGTTTCTTACCTCCCATTCACTTGCAAGCTTCACAGGCACCTCTATGCCCCTCTTCTCCAGTTGTTCCAACTTGTAATCCTCATATTTTCTATATCCTGCATATCCTCCACCTGTAGCTACCAGAACATGGAAGGGCCGCAGGCGGAAGACTTGCCCCACTGGAGCAGTGTGAAGCTTCTTCCTGCCTGTAACAGAAAAAATCTCAGACTTCAGGAAAGAGAACAGCTACACGATAAAGAAAAAGCAATTCTGTGCAGTGACAGATGTGATCTTGGGTGATGAAAATGTGATTAGAAAATAAATCTGACACAGAAGGTATGTACAGATGCTCCTGAGTACTCCAGTTATTGCAGTTTACCAAGTTACTGTAACTCAGCTGACCAACATTAATTGGTCATCTGTGGTTTTAACCTTATCCCTGTCCCTGCCACCCCACATGCTTCCAACATTCTTCTCCCCAAAATATATATAAATTGTGCTCCCTGAAAGCCCCATGGAGAAATACATAAAATTAGTGTCTGACAGCATTACCATACTTTCCAACTGTGAGAATGTTGATACTATGTGGAATAATCATTTGCTGTGAAGCTCTGTGCTTCTAAGTCATTCAAGCTTTCACTACAGTTAGGGAATCCCCAGACTGTACAGCTAACTGGAAGACGGAAGGAAATTCTGACCTGTTCCGAGCAGGTTTGGTAAACAGGAAAACAGGCACATTTCTGCTGTAATACAAGTCACCACATGAAACAAAGAGACATGTAGTATCACATCTATTTTTTACTGAGTAACTACCAAGCTCCTCCTGCATAAGTCCAGCCTTGCAGTCACTGTGAGATAAAGGACACCGCATGGTCACTAAGCAACAGACCAAGCATGGGGCAGGCACAGCCATGGGAGTATTTCACTTCCAAAATCTTCAGAGAAAACAAACCTGTCCAGGGCTAAGTCAATGTTAGACTGTGCTGCTCCTGTCTGTCTTCCAGTCAGTGAGAAGTTCTCAGCAATGAGTACAAGTCACTACCTGACAGAAAATGCCCAGAACCAATTCTTGATACTGATTGCTGCCATTTCCACAACAATCATTAACTTGGATGTGCCAGAATCAAACCCAATGGACTTTATCTTGCTCCATCAAAGTCAGGCTTCTTAGAGTTTGACTATGAAAAGATGCATTAGCAACCAAAAGAATTCAGTCAACACCAACTCTATTTCTAGGCACACATAGAGACAAAGCACAATTGTTTTGCAGTCTGGAGAGCTTTAGTTCTAAGGAGTTGAGTTGATTAGAAGCATTCAGCCATGATGCTGCAAAAAGATGCCAAATAAAAGTAATTCTTGTCCACATTTTCTTTTATCAAAATAATATTTCTTTATAATTTCTTTCCTACACTTGAGAGGTAAAACATTGCTTAAATTACGTATTCTAAATGCATCATAAAACAAAACCAGCTTTGTTCCTCCTTAAAAAAAAAAAAGTATTTTCTTTTCTGGGGGAAAAAAACCAAACTCAATAAACAAACAAGGCAGCAACTACAGTTACAGTTAATATTCTAAAAATTATTCTTTCCTAAAGAACAATGCTCAGTGAAGGAGAGGGATCATTTAGAATAGCTGAATGTTTAAAAAGACAGACTTATTTGAATTTACAAAGACTCTACAACCTTTCAACTTTGCAGCACTATTTCAACACAAATATCTGTACACAGACCAATGATACTCTTTAGCCCTAAAGCCTTTAACTCCTTTCCACCACATCTTTGGTTCTAAGTTAGCAAAGCTGCTCAGCTATTTCACCAGAGTTTCACAAATTCCCAAACCAAAACCCCTCGGCAGGAACAGCTCTTTCTGGTTTGGATCCAGAGAGAGGCAGTTTCTGCTTCAAGAGCCCCTATTGATTGCACCTATGTGAACATTTCTCTTCCTGTAATAGTGACCAAACCATGTGGTGTTCCGCAAGCCACAGCAAACACAACTTAAGTTGTTGATAAATGAAGAGCTGACTTTTACCCATCTCCAGTATTAATGAAACAGCATTTCTACAACTGTTGTCCAAAACATTATCATTGCAAAGGCATCCAACATGCCACTGTTAAGCTTTTTTGCCCCGACAAAATAAAATTCCACACTTTTCAGACACAAATGGAATTCACACAAGTTTACAAATTCTAAGACAAGAACACTAGTTACTGATTCTGGCAACAGATCCAGGTTTAGGCAGCTGGCACTGCTTAGATTTCAGCTGAACATCGTGTTCTCTAATGATGCTATGGCTGCTCCCTGGAAAGCAGCATGAGAATGTGTGGAAAGCTCATACCTTGGCACAAGAGCCACCAGAAACAAGTCCAGGACAAGAGGAGAAAGATGCAGGACTGTTAATGTACTAATAACAGTTTTAGATACTACCCTAAATCTGAAGCCTTCACAGATAAAGCCAACCTCTCCCACAATTCTTTTAAACACTGAGTATATTCAGCTAATGAGAATAAAAAGATAGTAACAGGCTCCTTTTCTGGAACAGGTGAAAAAGACACATTCCCTCAGAAACGTTGGAAAATACAGGATGAGAAAGCAAGCTGAATAATGGCAGGAGTGCTCTAGTTTATGCAGTTAGATGCAGTAATATAAATGCTGCTTCATTACTCTGACCAAACTAAGAATTTCTTCTAGGACGTGACACAAACGCTTAGAGGAGGCTATTATAAGAGGTAGAAATAAAACTAGAGAAGAGTTATCTTTCCTTTCTAATGACATCATGTGCAAATCATCTAGATTTAAATCCAAATCAGAATCTGAAATATCAATGAATTAGAAAATGACAGGCTAAAAGGTGACTTGTTCAAAACTCAAAGCTAATTTTGACTAAAATGACCTTTTCTTCGTTGTGATCAACAACTTTGCATTATGTCTCAGCTTCCAAGGTTTTTTTCCTGTAATGACCTTGATTTATAGACAACAAAGAGCTGCTGTTTCTATTAATCTGTGTAAGCATATTTTTCAATAATGAAATATCCATATGCCAGACAAAGCATTTGGACAGGCAAGTTAACCCAAAGAAATGGTTTTAGAAAGTGGGACCAATAGCTCAGCTGGCAAGGAAACAAAAATTGAAGACTGTATGATTTGTGATACTAATATATGCAAAGGCACATGCTACGAGTTTACAAATATTCCTTAAAAACAAACAATAATATTTGATCTTCACAGCATTACCCAGCTACAGAAACTTCAAGTGCAAGTACCATTTTAACCAAGTCATAAACATTTCATGTAAACCTACTATGATTTCCTGATCTATTAAAATTATAAGTACAGATTGAAATATAAAAGGATATTTATACCTTTTCTTTCTTATAGGGCTGTTAAACTGCCAAAATCGAATCTCTCAAGACTTTTCAAGGTGAATACCTGATAAGAGCTGCACTACAAAGCAGGTAATACAATTCAATATTCTAAATATGCATAAGTTTGATGTTGCCCTTCCCAGTCAGTTACTTTAGTAGGTGTAGAAAGCACACAAACGATTGCTCATCAAGTTCATTTAAGTGGGTTTTTTAAAATGTAAAAACACTGTCCTAACATGAATCTCTCTGGTAAATTATACTGTGTTTTTTAAAAAAGCAATTTTTGAACTGTAGACTCCTGAGAAAGCTAACTAAAGTGCAGAAATTAGTTAAAGAAAAATAAACCTATGGCTAACACGTTTTATTTTGCTATACAGGAATCATCTTCACTAGCAAAAGTTTCAGATGCTTTGTAAAGTTTGAAAGCAACAATCAACAACAGCTCATATTGAATCTTATGAAAAAGGTAAGTATACTTCTTTTACTATGTGGAAAACATAACACCAAAAAGTAAAACATAATTTGCAAGCTTTATCCAAGGAAATGCCATGAATTGGTCTTTGATGCTGGACTCCCACTCCTGCTTTCATTTCAAGAAATTAATCTTCCCCAATACGAGACCACAATTTGCCCAACTTTGAGTAACCTTGAATTTAAAACCACTTGTAGATACAAACGATCACTTACCACTGAAAAACGTCCTCGAAGGAGGCTGCTTCCACAGGACTCCAGCTCTAACACACAGGTTCTTATGTACCAGCAAGTTACAGCTGCACAGCAAACTGCAAATACAACAAACAAGAAGCAGCTGCTTAAGTACAAATGTTTAATAATACAAATGTCAACAGTTCAGTGTAGTGACGATCTAATATTTAGCAGCTGAGTAACAGAGGGAAAAGTCTACTCAAATTACCATAAAATTTCCACTGAGCCTAGTCCCTTGTGGTCTACTGCTTTCCTAAAAAAAATTAAAAACCTGACAATCCAACTGCTCCTGCAGATATTTATTTAATGATGCATCTTTATCTTTTCTTTTTCTTAACAAATATTGACATGTTCCTCTTAGGCTGTTGTAACAGTGATACTTTTCTGAGTATTGCAGATGCTGATCTTGCCAATAGCCTTTTACAGGCAACTATTTATGCTGTCAGCACGTACTGTATCTTGGCCTGCTTGGAGCTCTAAAATGCAAATAGAGTGGTAAATTTTATAATCATTGTTTAGTGCTTGGGATTATTCCATTTCCACTGGGTTGCTACAACTGTGTCATTTAAGAACCTCCTACAATAGCAACTATCTAGAGAGACACTTAGGATTTGGTTCATGTAGCTTTTACCTTACCATCCTGATGGGAAGGAGGAGGAGTACATAGAAAAATTTAGGATTCTATGAAAAAGTAATGGCATTTATTAGACCAAGTGGTGTAGCTGAAAAAGTAAAAAGGCTGCCAGGCATAGCAGCTCTTGTTTAGAATCTATCCTCCCACTCTGTTCACTGGTGAACTGCAGTGAGAGTGGTTCTGCCCCTCTGAAAATACATAAAATAGACCTGGAACTGGCCAATCTAGAGAAAAGGTTCAACCAGGACTTTTTGTGTGTTTAATATATATTTAATTTCATGTTTGTAATAAATCTGACAAGAAGACATCCAGTTGTACAAGAACTGTTCAACATCTGTAAATAAGCATGTTTAAACAAGTATTTGACTGTGGCCTGGCAACATCCTGCTGTCAGACAGGATTAGAGGGAGGAGAGGCACAGTGTTCTCACACCAACAGGCTCAGGCCCTTAGGAAGAACCAGATCTTTGTGCAACCTACTCATTCCCAGGAGGCAATGCCACAGCTGGGATGTCTTCATCTGCCCTCTGGCCTTTCATCTGCTCTTGATCAGATACATGCCGAGGACACAATTACTTCAGTAGCTTACAAGCTATTGCATCATTTGGGGCCATTCAACCTCAGGAAGTGATTATTAAGAATTTAAAGAATTAATTTCAGGTGTCTACTGAATTACATACAGACATAATCCCTTTATTTCAAAGAAGAATCTACAAATACCAGATTTCTTGTCTAGAAGTCGCATCATTACGCCAACACACACTTGGTAACTATGCTTTAACATTAGCCAAGGACCAACAGCTATAGTTTTCACTTATCCCCGTAGCAACAGTGTCAGAATATCTCACTTTGCCCTTCTGCTTCATGGTCTCTATTAAAATCCCTATATTAACCCAAATGTGACAGGACAGACCCTCCCCAAGCCCTACATTCCTGTAACCATGTGCTAAACATGCCACACTGCTGCATCATCTCCCAGGATATTATTTCCTTAGCAAGACAGAAAAAGCGTTCCTACTGCTGCAGAACCTGTATGTTCTACAGAGCAACATGTTGTAATTTGTCATGAACAACGAGGTCACCTGAGGCTCTTAGGTCATACACCAGACCTACACTAATTTGTGGACTTACGAGGCGTGTTTTACAACATATTAAAACACTTGGGATAAAAGGAGCAGTTACTCATCAGTAAGGTGGGAGCCTGTGGGCTACTTCGAAGGGATTCAGAAAATTAAGAACTAATCGAGTTAGCATTAGACTTAAATTTACCAGAAAAGTTTTTCAATCCTAAAAAGCGATGGAAAAAAATTATTAAAACTTAGCTGCACTAGTATTTGAGACATTAGCCTTCCTATATAGTGTACAAATAAATGCACAGTCAGAACAGAACGAGTTGTGTTGGCTTCACAGGAGCATCCAGGCGCTCTTCACGCTGCTGAGGCAGGGTGGGCACCTGGGACTTGGTACTTCCTCAGACAGATCAGCACAGTGGAAGGACACAACACCGAACCCTAAGGTCTTACCAAAATTGTTTCTGGTGTCCAACACTGGAAAATCAGTCTCCACCTTACTCCGAAATTTGTATAAAAATAGGTAAAGATAACAAAACTAAACAGTCTCACCTTCCCTGCTCCTGACAGCCTGACCTTGATGGGTACAAACACATGTGGGAGTATTGACCTCCTGCCTCTCCCACCTGACTGGAGGCTGATGGAGAAGGAACCGCCAAGGAATTCCACATTAACCTCAGCCCCTCTGCGTCTTCAGCCATTTCTGGACGAGGGACAACACTCTGCTGCCAGCACTGAGGTCGGAGGTGTAACAGCATGCTCTGTGATCAAGGTGTTTTCTCCACGTTTTGAGAGAGAAGGGAAAATAAGGGGACTCTGTGTTTTATCTAAGACCACAGAACTGTGGCCTAGAAACAGCATTCATTAATCTGTTCTGTTGTTATGAAAAGCACAACCTGTAAAAGGATAATTCCCGTAGAGGAGTGTCAGTGCCCGGCCAGGTGCTTCTCCTGACAGCCATCGTCCCCCAGGACTGCATAACCCGAAGAGCTGTAGCTGCTCCTATCCACCGATTTCTACTCAGTACTTACACACTGACAGCTAGAGACTGCAAAACCGAGTTAAAACTATACAAGGCCACACGCTTCTCGTTCTTAAAATACGTAAACCCCTTATCTTCCTTTCCAGCTTGGAGAAGGAGGGCAAGGGCTCCTCGCACATGCCAAGGGCAGGGCCAAGGCTGGAGAGACAACTGCACTCACGCCGCTAGGCAAACGTCAGCGAACGAGGGGGGAGCGAAGGGGGTGGCTGTAGCCCCCGGCCCGGCTCCTCCTCCCCCGCGGGGTGCCGGCTGTCAGACATGGCTGCCGGGGCCGGACAATGACATTGACAGTGACAACCCCAGCCCCACCGTGCCCGTACCTGCTCCGCGCCGCGGCCGCCGCCATCTTCCCACGCCGCCGCCGCGTTCTCTACCGCGTCCCGCGCGGGAGGGCGGGAAACACGCGGGGGGCGGGGCCAGAGGCGGGGGCGGGGCTGCCACCCGTGAGGGGACCGGGCAATGCCGGGCATAGTGTGTGTGAGGGGGGGTTATTCCCTGGAATTCCCGGTGGGAATACGGAGTGTAGGGAGGGGTTCATTCATGAGGGGAGACCCAGAATGCTGATACGGGCGTGGGGCTGTTCTTCAGAGCGGGATTTGATCTGTGGGGAGGGCTGTTGTCTTGGCGCGGGGGGATAAGGCGCCGTCGCTTAGGCGATGTGGAGTGGGGATAGGGCTGGCCCTGAGGGGATGGGATGTGGGGACAGGGTGGTGGTTCCTGAGGGTTTGTGCTATGGGGATGAAGCTGCTGCACGAAGGGTCTGTGGGCTGTGCCCAGCGGGAGGTACGCTTTGAGGAGGTGGCTGCTGCTGGGAAGTTCAGAATGAGGCAGGTGAGGTTCAGCTGCTTCTCAGCGCTGCTATTGACGTATAGGTTAGTTATTTGCCCCAGGTATGGGAGCACCAGGAATATCAGGGTAGGGATTTTAGGGAGAGGACGCACGACATGGGACAGACACAATGCTGTTCCTCCAAGTGAGATGTCTGGCAGGGTAGTGCAGTAACATCTGTTCCTCCACTGGTGTCCCTTGCCTGGATACCTGCTGCCCAGAGTGAATTTTATAGAGATTATTTGGTTTTCCACTCTCTTAGATACATCCCTAGATGCATAAATGCTACACTACTGGGAAGTAGCTAATTACCTTTCTCTGAAGGTGGCAGAGGGGTAGTTACACATGATGAATCAGTAGGAAAAGAATTCCAGAGTCCTGGCTCTGTGTTTCCACATCCTCAGTGCTTTAGGACATGGTCCTCAGGCAAACTGATTAATTTAAATTCGTGATTTATGTTTGTTTATTTTCCTGACCAGGCGTAAATGAAGTCTACATCACCTTCTTGTCATTCTGCCTTTTTTCACATCATCATAGGCAGCAGTGTCTGTATAAGTATTTCAGACATGTACAGGAAAGCCTTTCATTGTTAAATATGTAAAATTTGAGGGGAAATCTAGATACAGCCCTCATGAAACAATAATATTAGTAGCTGACTGAATTGTTGGGATTTACATATCCTGTACATAATGGTAGGATTGGCAGGAAGTTAAACCTCAAAGAAGGTGGGATTTGATGGTGTTAGGTGCTTTGGTACAAGCCTTGCAAGAACCATTAGCTTTGATGTCTAAGTGCACCCCGCTGGTGGGCCTGACAGACAAGTTTCCCCAGAATTGACTTAGAAGTGATTCGGAGGTTAAGGTGTAGTTAAATGTAACACACTTGTTTATAGTGTAAAATAATTGTCACAAGGCTAAACTGATTAATGATTTTTCCTGATCTAATCTTTCTCCTTGGAATTAAAAGTAAATATGTGGACATATAATTATTTCAGAATTACTTTTACCATATGTCTTGTGCTTACATTTATGGGTTTTTTTAACATCTGCTAAGATTATATGGACTGCATTCACTGAGGGATAAAATGTACTTCCCTAAGGGTACTGAGTTGTGCTAGGCCTGTGCAGGTGAGCCAAGTCAAAGAAGGGATTAATACCATAGCTTCTTCGACAAATGAGAGAATGGAGGTCTCAGGGTTTGAGAAAATTTGTTCAGGGAGTGAAGGAAGAAGTGAGAAATGCCTCAGGCTGGATGGGGCTTGGAGCAACCTGATTTAGTGGAAGGTGTCCCTGCCCTTTGCAGGGGGGTGGAACAGGATGAGCTTTAAGGTCCCTTCCAACCCAAACCATCCTGTGATTCTGTGTAACTTCTTCTGTGATCAGATCGGTGGGAAACAACACCTTAACAAATGTTGCAGATCTAGAGAGGGAACTTGTGAAACTCAAGAGATAAGCAGTATGTGAGTGTGAAAGAAGCAAGTGAAGAGTGATGACTGAATCACTAGGGAAGGGTACATAGGGCAACAAAAGGAATCTGGGAAAAGTATCTGCAAAAATACATGAAGTAGACAAAGTACCAGGGAAATCTGTAAGACGAAGAAGGAAAACAAAAGTAGGATAAAGACTTTATTCCTCCAGAACTCTTGGAAGAGTTAATTCTTTCATGAACAGGAAAGATGAAACCATATTAACAATATTTTATGCATCATCAGACACTTCTGCTTATATATAATATATAAATAAATGTATTTTTTCCCTGCCATAGAATTAATGATGTTAATGGCTGCTGTAAAGTAATTAAGAGGTAATAATACTTCAGGTTAAGCATTAGAAAATAGGGGAATAAGGCAGTTTGGATGAGATTGCTGGGCTGGAATGGAATGAAGAGAATCAAGACAGTCAGCAGTGTCCCAGCTCTGTTCTGAATTCTTAGGGAGGCATAGGATTACTTTTTGTTTAAAATTACTCAGTAGGTAAGCCATTATCAGGTGAAAAAAATACGGTAAGAGGGACTCTTCAGTATTCTGTAGAGAGATATGGTCAGTAGTTTGGACAATTCACTTAGCTTTAGATATCTTTTTTGTAAGTTAGATGTAGGTCTTGCCCATCTCCCAAAGGCATTTGGATGCCTTTTGAAACAGCAGAGGTACTATTTATTTTTGAAGCAGAGGCTTACATTTCTTTCTGTGCCTGATAAAAATAGAGTGGAAAATGCATGGATATTTTCCATCTGCAGGTAGGAAACGGACACTGTCCCTTTCTCCTATGCATACAAGGATATACCATCCTCTGACAGTTTGTTTGTTTTCTTAAATCTTGGTTTATCCTTGTTGATGTCTAAACCCCCCTTGTTATCTTCCAGAAGCTTTGGTCATCACTGTGGAATTCCGGGTATGAGAAGGCAGAGCCTCAGGGTAGAGGGAAGTTCCTTGCTGAACTGCTGTAATGATGAAGACAGTGATTTTAATTGTCCTAATCATCTTCTCTTTGCTGGCTTCAGGTAAGGCTGATGCAGAGAGGGAGAGAGAAAGGTTGCCTCTGGTTGGGTGACATTCAAACGAATATATGCTTTGGTTTTGTTTTCCTCTGTGCGAAGAAAGAAGTAGCAGTTAGAGCTGTGCCTGTATTTTTTCTGTTTGATCGTTGGCAGATGGTGACCCTGTTAGTTTTGAAGCAGCTTGATACACAGCTTCCTTACTAATTCAGTGAGGGTTTGTTTCCTTTGAATAGTTGAGATCTGCGTACTCATTAACGGTGTCAAAATGAAGCAGTGGACCTCAAGCTGCCCCCCTCTAAAACCACTATGGGTTCTTCTTGGAATTGTGCTGAATTAACGTCAAAACAAGTGGAGGACTAATGTCTGATGCTATGCTCAAAGAAATAAAAATTTCAATTATTTAATTGTAAACACTGCTAGTATTAATAGTTCTCCAGAGAGTCAAATGCTTAAACATCTGGAAATGACAGTGTTAGAGATACTGTGGCATTTTCTGTGCATTCAGTCCTGGTTTTCATTACATGGCTTAAGATTCTCTCGAGTTACGTAACTGCATGCTGCTTTTGTATACAACAATCACTTTTTTCCTCCTTAAATGTCTAATATCTTCTTGGAGATGCATATGATGATGTATTTCAGAGTAGAATGCATTTCAGAGGAATAATACAAAATGGAATAATTGCAGCCTAAAGCAAAAGAGGAAATTTTGTTGGCATGTCTGGATTCCTTTAAGATGTAGCTTTGTAGTTGGTTTAAACCAACCAAACCTCCAAGTCCTTCTGAAAAAGGAAGTTTCACCTTCACCTCCACTCTTAATTGCATCTTTTTGGTGTGTGGAAGGACCAGAGGAAACAGCAGAGCAAAGGTTAAAAGAATGGCCTGTATTGATAACCAAGGACAGCAGTAAAACTAATAAACCCTGGGGAATGTGTATTTACATCAAGATTAGAAGGTCTGTGCTCTGATAGAGTCACATCCCTGTTTACTTGTTAGGAGAAAAACTGCCCTCCGATAACAGGAAGATGGTTACCCTACATTGTAAGTGCCATTCCTTCTCTTGCTATCCCAACAGGAAAACAGGCCATAGCCATAAACACATCCTTACCTTTGGTTCCTCCTAATTTTGGGTGGTAGCCTTACCTAAAATTCACTAAGGTTGGAGCAAGGAAGATTCTGAGGCAAAAGATCTTGCCATAATAATTGTTGATTCTTGAAAAATCTGCCTAAAAACTATTTGGTTGCTTCCAGTCAAAAGAAAGCAAAGAGACATCGTAAAGATTCAGCAGCAAACATTGTCCTTGTGTTGGACAAAAGTGACCTTGGTCGGATGTGGGCACATCTCTTGGGTGCATCTAAGTGTGTGAGTATTTGGGTGTGAGTGAGCACAATCAAGCTATTGGGAAGTTAAATAAAATAGAATAACCTCTCTCTTCCATAAAGTGTTAAACTGAGGGTTTTTTTAATGAAATCTTACAAATCTTGACTTCTTTTTTGGTCCTACAGGGAAGAAATTCCGATGGTGCACCCTTTCAGACCTGGAACAGAGAAAGTGTGCAGAGCTCTCCAAAGCTCTTACGGCTGTGCTGCCCCTCACTACCGCCAGTTCCTTTACTAGGATTTCTTGCATCAAAGCCCACAATACATATGACTGCATTGATAAAATCAGGGTGAGTTCACAGAGATGTTTAAAACTGATTTTGTGTCCAAATCCTCTTTTGGAAAAGTAACTGGTAAACAGAGTCTGTGGGAAAATAAAATGATACTGAAATAATTGAACTGCTTATATGACAAAGTACACAGTCATTTGAGAGGCAAAAATTAAATGTCATGAGCATTTTACCAGATGTACTGTTTTACCCCAGCTAATATCTTTGCAATCTCCAAGAAATATGGAAAGCTGCTTGGAAATAAATAGACAAAAGCAAACTACTAAATTAAAATTTGTTCAGGCAGAAACTGTGGTCTTGAACCTTCTGTTTGTTTCCTTGTAAACACACTTGTTTTGAGGGTTTTGCTGTTGTTTTAAAGGCAAATAAAGCAGATGCTGTCTCCTTGGATGCTGGAGATGTTTACTCTGCTGTAAAGCTGTACGGTTTGGCAGTGGTGGCAAAGGAGATCTACGATCAAGGTAGGCTGGTTAAGCTGAAGAATAAACTGTACTTCTGATTCGGCTAAGAAATGGCTCTAGATTTCTTGGAAAAAAAAAGTCAGTATATTTTTATTAACTTTGTAGGAATATGGAGGTGGCTAACAATTGTTTCTAAAATACTTAATGATGATGAATAAAATACCAGTGGTCCTTTGTACCCAGTAGCCTTTCTGCCTGTGGTACTGACAAACTTGCATTGTGTGTTTGACAAGGTGCCATGTAGCCAGTATATGGTTAAGTTCCTGGCACAAGTACTTACGTTGAATAGGCCTAAGATAATTTCTTCTTTAGCCACGTTCACAGAAGTAGTTCAACTCCTCTTCACAGATGAAAGCTTCAGAATTGAGATTTTTTTTTCTGTTACACATATTTTGCTATTGCAGGAAATTGTGTGTTTGCTGTGGCCATTGCCAAACGAGGAACTCTGGATATCCAGAGTCTACGAGGTGTGCGCAGCTGCCACAATGGAGCCCGGTGGACATCGGGCTGGAATATTCCACTTGGCTTTCTCCTTGCAAGAAATGACATTTCCTGGGACGAGGTGCAACCTCTGAGCCAAGGTGGGTGGTAGGAGCCATAGAGCTACCTCTGGCCACAGCAAAAGTAACTGAAATGCCAGCAGATGTAGGATGAACTAGTTATGGCCATGATATGTTTGGCCCCTTTTCCTCTTTTGATTTTTTTCCCATTTTACTTTTTTCTTTCTTTTTGTTTTGTTTTGTTTTTTTCCCCTTACACCTGCAGCAATCAGCGAGTATTTCAATGCAAGCTGCGTCCCTGGGGTTGGTGTTGCTGCTCCCCGATTGTGTGCTCTCTGCCAAGGACAAAAATCCTATGTCAGAGACAGGAACCACTTCTGTGAGACAAACAGTAATGAACCCTTCTATGACTCTGAGGGAGCCTTCAGGTGAACTCTGGGACACTGGGGCGGAATTCACTTTTGGAGGAAAAAGAACTTACAAGGGAGGAAAGCCAGGTGAAATATTAATAGGATGGCATTTGTCTTCCTGCAGGTGCTTGAAGGATGGAGTGGCAGATGTTGCCTTTTTAGATCATCTCAGAATTATGAGTGCCACAGGTAATCATAAAAATGCAGTTTTCTTTTAGTCTCTGGCTGTGCTCTTTCCTGCATAGATGTTTGAGGGATATGCCTATATTTTTGTGTTTTCCAGGGGAAATTCAATCCCTGCAAGCAGTTCAGGGGTATTTCTTGGCTCTCCTCACACATCAGAAAGAAATAGAACAGGAAAGTGTGAGTGAGCAATGATTGCTCACAGGAGATTCTTAGAATGGGAGCAGACAGGTGGTTTCATTAGATCAAAGTCTCTGACACAACTGTCAGTATTTGCTCTGCCTGAGTTACAAGATTCCTTTTAAAATTCAGTGTATTGAGCTGCATAACTGCGAAGTTCCTGTATACCTGCCTTGTATTTTTAAACTCAGTTGAGCTCTGTACCAAAGGTGGTTAGCAGTAGTATTTGCAGGTAATTATTTTTAAATAAATGTATTTACAGGGGTACGGCTTAAAGAGTATTTTGGAACAGCTCTGGCTGAGGTCTCTCTCTTTTTAAGAGAAGTACTTACCAAAGACAACTTTTCCAAGTGTGCTTGGTGTGCTGTGCTGCCTTTATAACTTTGAGCAACCTCCACTGAAAAACGTTTTATATTCCATCTCTGTGCCTGCTGCCAAGTCATGGCTCACTTCACAGATTCACGAGTGTCTTCTTGTTTCAGAGTCAGAACAACAGGAATATGAACTCTTGTGTCCTGATGGGTCCACAGCTGAGCTGACTGAATACAGCACCTGTAACCTGGGCAAGGGGCCTGGCCGTGGCATTGTCACCCGCAACAACTTCCAGAAGATCACCAACAAATTTCTTAGCATGATCCAGGCGAGTGAATAAGTTGTCTATGTCCAGACACAGGTTTTTCTTCCATCTTTGTGTGGAAATTATCACCCAGTTTGCTTTTTTTCTTGAGAGATTTATGGTTAATGTGAATAAAGTGCTAAAAATTCTTCTGGGGAAGGATCTTGCATTTGCTTGTGCAAGGTTTTACTTTTTTCTGAAGTGTTCTTCTGTAGGAGGCTGGGAATAAGTAAGTAAAGAAGGGAAAGATGCCATAATACACAAACTGGAAAATGGCTAATTATGTTCATCCGGCCCTGGAACTTGAAGCAATTTTTATGTAGCTGAGGGAGACTCATAGGTTCAGGCATGGCTCACTTTTCTTCGTCTCTTTTTCTCAACTTATAAATAGTATTTGATATCTTGACCACTGATACAAAGGGAGGGAAGGCTGAGGCTGCCTGTTGCTGGAAGAATGGGCAGATTTGTTGCAATTAAAAGTATTGTTCTTGTCCTAGCACCTCTTTGGGCGTAAAGGAAAGGAAAGAGCCAGATTTGAACTCTTCAGTTCAGCACCCTTTGGGGGAAAGAACCTGTTGTTCCGAGATGCCACTCAACACCTGCAGCTTCTCGAGGAGCAGCTGGAGATTGCCTATGTCCTTGGTCTGGATTACGTATCTCTCCTTAAGGGACTCGGCCATGAAGGTGAGAACCATTCCAGCGGACTGTAGCTAAGGAAAGGGAAGAAAAAGTTCTCCTTCCACATTATTCCTCCCTCCAGGCACAAATGCATATACCTGAACATCACCTTAACGTATAACAGATTGGTGGACTGGTAACATGATCTGCTTCCATTTCAGGGAGCTCTTTGGACAACAGCATTGTGCGCTGGTGCTGCATCAGCGATGCTGAGCTTCGCAAATGTGAGGAGTGGGCACTGAGCATCAAATCTGACCCATTAGTCTGTGTCCGAGCAACTTCCATGACCAAATGCATTGAAATGATCAAGGTAGGAGACTCCCTCTTGTCAGGGTATAAGACTGCACAGGGTGTGTATGTCTTGTCTGAACTAAAGAGAGGAAAACTAGCTTGAGGAATAAGTGGGAATGAGAGGGAATTTATGCAGGGGAGTTTCCAGCCAGTGGAGAAGTCCTGCTGCTTGGATACACAATTCATGCAAATTCTGGTTTTGTTATTTTCTCTAATGCTGCTGGCAGAGTAGTGAGGCTGATGCGGTCACCCTGGATGCAACGCACGTGTACATTGCAGGGAGATGTGGACTGGTGCCTGTAGCTGCAGAATGCTATGGTGAGTTCTCATGTGACCTTATCAAGAAGAGAGGCAATCAAAAAAGTACCATCAAGAGTATAGTTAAATTTCCACAGTTTATGATGTCTTGTCATGGAAGCAGGAGTCAGTATAAATGTCCAAATACTCCTCCCAGGTCTTCCACTACCTGGCTCTAGCATTTGGTCTGTTTATTTTACGCCTTCTCTTAAAGGGACAAAGATGCTGACATGGCTGAAGAGGATCACAAAGGTTTTGAAGGAGTGCTGCTATGTAAGAGGAATGATGGCAGTTGCAAGATCCTTAATGTTTATCTCTCCTTCCAGGGGGAGATTGTGCCCCAGCAGCTGAGACCATGGAGAAAATGGGGAAACTAATTCATCTTAAGCACAAAGGTAACAAACTATGAGAGGGCATAAGGTCTAGGTTTTCCTGAGACTGCTCTGGCGTTTAAGTAGGAATGTATTTGCATGTAGGTTTATGTTGCATCAGCTGAACCAACAGCTGTTGTGGCTGGGGGGCCAAAGAGCCCAGGTACAGAGGGAGCCCGCTGGTGGACAGGCTCCAAAGTGTAAGACTCCCCCTTACCTCAGTGAGAAAGGCTCCCTCCATTGATCTTGTGACCCTATGGACATTTGGTCTGTCTGACTGGCCAGCAGCCAGACCTCCTTGTATCCCTGAAGAGGATGTAATCCAGCCCCCACTCCGCCCCCTCCTTATCCCCACTGATTCTTGTATTATCCTGCCTCCCTCCTGTACCCCTTTATGAGTGTGTACGGACCGGAAATCCGATCTTCTCGTCTCGGGGCAGCATCGAGGGAACAATAAACTCCGGCGCTCCAGATGGGGGCCATCTCTTACTCATTTACTTCTAGTGTCGCCTGAGCTAGCTAGCTCAATGTGAGCGTGGCTGCGTGTACCCATCGCACGGGTGAGAGAGCTGACTTGCGAGGTGCCAAGAAGCACCACCAGGGGTTCCTTAGCTAAAGGTTCAAGCAGCACAAGCAAGAAGAACAAGCAGCAGCTTCTCCATCGACACCCACACGGCAATAGGTTTAGGATAGAATTTTCTATGCAAGGACAAGAGCTTTGTAGCTAAGCAAGGAGTGTAGGTCCTGTAGGATAACTGAAGATACTGTGACAAGATGAGGGAGGGAAGGAGGGCTATACCCTTCTAGAATACTTAATTGCCTTGGTATAACTGGTCGTTGTCATTGTTTTACAGCACTACCACCTGTTTATGCTGTTGCCCTAGCTAAGAAAAGTGCCAAACAGATTCACATCCATAACCTTAGGGGAAGGCGATCCTGCCACAGTCACCTGTACAGTCCTGGAGGATGGTTACTTCTGTCCAGACACACAGTGGGAGCTTGGCAGAATGATACTGAGAACTGTGATACTGGCTCTGGTAAGGGCTGGGTTATCTCTTAACTAGACCATGAAAATCTGAAGCTCTAAATTTGGGAGTAAAATAGAGATGGGGCCATGAGGATCCAACCAGCAACTGATGACTACAGTTACAGAGGCTGTTGAAGCAGCTTTTCCTCGTATTTCACTATGTGTCTCACTATTTAGCCCTCTTCTTGCTAATTGTTAGGATGAAATTCCATTTCTGTCTTTTCCCAAGAGGCTTTGGAACGCCTTGCCTTAATCTCATCTTAGTTTTCTTTACTCAGCTTATCAGAATTACTTTTGGAAAGGCTGCATGCCAGGAGCAGATGGAAACCTGTGCAAGGTGTGCATTGGAGATGGTGAGGTGGAAGGAGCTCGAGTGTCCAGCAGATGTGCTGCAAGTCACAATGAACGTTACTATGGCAATATGGGAGCACTCAGGTGAGCTTTTTGTGAGAGTCAGAAATGCAGAGCAATAGCCAGAATTGCCTTATTTTGCTGATGTTTTTCTTTGGAAGGGTTTTTTTTCCTATTTGTTAAGCATCTGGCTGTATAAACTTTTGCTAGTGTGTATGTTGTTTTGGTTGCAGTTGCTATGGGGTGTTCAGCTGACTGATGATTAAAAATGGTCATTAAACCATTTCCAGAGCAAGGCAGTGCTTCCAAACGTGTAAGGCTTAGAGCATTGGTACTGACTCATTAAAGGGAAGGGATGAAAGATAGAAGATCAGACAGCAGAGGTGATGTGGTAAGAAGTAGTGTAGCATACAGGAGATAATTAAATAGAGTGGAGATATTAAAAAAATAAATAGTTGAAGACAGAGGCAGAGAAGACTGTTAGAAGTGAAAGCACTCTTACGAAATATCATAGTGCGTTTAGCTGAATTCCATTCTCTTTTCTTGCATAGGCATGGGTGAAGGTGCACATTGTGCTGCAGCTTTGACTTGGGAGCTACTGTCAAGGATGAAAAGGATTGTCTCAGCAAACCTCTATGCTGAGATCACTAACATATTCCAAGCCATTAGAGATGGGAGGGATACTTGCAGCTACTCCTGTTTTAGCTTCAGGTCACTGTCCAAATGTCAGTCATCATGTAATGCTGTCTTTGATCACTTCTTGTTTTTTTCTTGCACTAGGTGCCTAGTTGGCAATCCCAGTGGAAGAAGCTTTGGAGATGTAGCTTTCCTGGAACACTCTAACCTGCTCCAGAACATAGAGGGTGAGATGGAAATACTCTCTTTTCCTTTGAGAATGTTCATTAATGTCAGCTACTTCCCACAAAGCGACCATCACCCGTGAGGATCAGCCTTTACAGGTTTAATCTAGGTCCATTAAGTTGTGTTTGTAAATGGAAGATTGCAAGAAGCTTTCTGCATGTAGGTGTTCCAGTAAAGCTCAACATTCAGATACTGTAAGAGAGGAAAGAAGAAGAATCACCCAGTGCAAAGATATGTGTTGGGATAATCATCCTTGGAGACTACACTAAATTTTTGGAAAGCTCAAAGCTTTAAAAGGCAAACCAAAATAAGCTTTTCACAGAGTCAAGGAGAAAAGGAACCCTTATTAAAGCCCACTAAAATTCTTTTTTAGGCAATTTCAGTAACAGAAGAGACTTTTCTAAGAGAGGAATCTCTCTAAAATCAAATGAAGGTATAAGGGGCTGGAAACCCACGGGAATTCATGCAGCAATGAGCAGTTTGTTTGGGAAAGCAAAGGGCATGCAGGCCGAATTGCTTTGTTTCCAGAAAGGGATCTGGTTACAGATGCAGATGAGACATGATATGCTGTTCATATGCCTTGATATTATTCTAGTTTTAGTTGATAGGTGCAGCTGAAGTTCACTGACCTCAGTGAAAACACTACCCTGGTCCTTATGCATTCCTAAGAAATGACCACATAGCATGCTGTGTTTGTTTTGAACACACTGACTAAATTTCTTACTCTCAAATTTTAACATTTTTTATGAGATTCACCCTCTCTTCTGCTTTAATTTTTCAAAAGGATTTCCTTTCACATCATTTTCTTTTCAGATCTGGGCAGCTCTGGTTGGGCAAAAGGTTATACTCCTCTTGACTTTGAACTCTTGTGTCCAGATGGAACACGCGCTGCAGTCACAGAATGGGCAGGCTGTAACCTTGGCCCCATTCCCCCCAGCACAGTCATGACTCGACCAGTCACTGTCACTAAAATCTCTGACTTTCTACTGAAATCCGAGGTATGACAGGTAACAGGGAAAAGCTTGGCATGTTACAAATTTTTATGTACAACTGCTGAAAACCCTTTCAAGATTAAAAGCTTTATATACTACATATATAAAGTGCCTTCAGATCCAATACAAAAGAATTAAAAATGTGCATAGGAGATTGGGAAAATAATTATTTGGATTCTCTAAAGCGATATTTTGGCACCAGTTCCCATTCCACAGAGGCCATGCTTTTGCTGAGAAATAAGGCACTGCAAAACTGCATCTTTTTGTACTAATAAGAACAGTGCTAGATAAGAGTGCTATTAATGACCCAAGCTGTGAAACTTTTATTCCTTTTCTGTTCAGGAATCTCTGGGAAGCAAATTGGATTCTGAGTTCCAACTCTTTCAGTCGTGGAAGTATGGTGAAAGTGATCTGCTTTTCAAAGACACTACTCAGTACCTTGTTCATGCAAGTCACCTGAGCTATCAGGAGATCCTTGGAGAGTCTTTCGTTCAGCTGGCAGAATCAGTGTTTAATTGCACACCTGCAGGTAAAGTCAAGTTCTTAATTCTGAGTTAGAAAGAAATGCAGCAGGCCACCCTCTGTGCACAGCTGTGGCCCTTTTGTTTAGACTGCATGGAGAAGTATGTTCTACCTAATCCTGTTAGTTACAAAGTTCTAAGGAGTCCTGTGTTAGACTTCTGTGAGACTAAGTTGTTAAGTGCAATTCAAAAGGGGAATTTGACCTTGTTCTGCTGTTTTAATGAACAATAGCTGAAGAATTTACTACTTTTAAAGCTGATAGCATCTTTAAGTGTATACTTTCTTACTGGTTTGTAGGCATCTTGGACTTCTGCAAACAGGATATCTGTGCATCCTCATACAACTGACAGCTAATACAGAGGCCTTGCAGGGCACATACATCATCATCATTGGTGAAAACAAGGAAAATATGCAAGTCCAACCTATGCAATGCAATCAAGCAAGGAAACAGTCATCTCTAGAAATGTACACTGAACACCTTCTTGTCTTTTTTTTCAGCAGATTTTATGTTTATGATGATGTAATACTACTCATATATCACCCCTTTCTTTTTTGGAGCACAGCAGCATGGGAAAGAGCATAACAGCACAGAACTAGGATCAGCATTGTGAAAAGAGCAGGGCTTGTACCATGGACTAAAGTACAGACTGGTATGAGTGGCACAGGTTAGTTGGTAGCATTTTGCCTTGTTTGTCTTATAAACAGTTTCCATGCAAAACCCCCAATCAAGTGACATTTTGGTAGTTGCAGCATTGTCTTCCTATATCTGTGATTTTGGTTGCAGCTAGATACTCCCTGCTGAATGCACATATGTATTTCTTCTTTAACCAATGAGTTTTACTAGTAAATCAAAACTTTTTTTCTCACAAATAAATGTATTAAGACACTTAATAGCCAGCAGAACTGGATGCTTGAAGCCTTAGGGTGAAGAAAAGCAATGGATATTCCTTTGTCAAGACCTCCAACCACTACTTTATAGTACTTTGACACTTTTAATTTAAGATTCTCTGAAATGTCAAAATATTATCTGTCAGTTAAACAGTGTAAGTTTTACAAGCAGAAACTACCTGAACATGATATGAGGCCTTTTGAACAGAAATCATCTGTTCATCATCTGTGTAATGTATTGTCCCAGTATAGGGACAGATCCAAATCCTCATTTACTGTTGCAGCCAGCGAGCTGTAGCCCTGAAGGAGCAGGGAAAGAGCAGGGCGCTTGTTTAGGCCTCTCAGGTGTTCCTGCCTTTCTTTCCTGGAGCTTCCATGCCATCTGCAGGGCCCGTGCGACACTGCACTGAGGAGAAGGGAGTTCTGAGAACACAGTGAAGAAATGCATCTGGCAGCTTAGCTTTGCCAAGAGCAGCACGCAGCTGATCAGGGATAAATTAAAAATCTGGGTTATACACAAGATTGTATGGGTTGGAAGGGCAGGGACGTTGTTTTCTGATACAGACATTACAAATGCTTACTAGGCCTTGTTGCTGATCCCGTGCTCCAGCTTTGACTCACAAACATCAGTGTGCTGCCTTGCACAGCCTGTGGTACATGAACTACTGGCCAGCCTCAGCCTTGAATCTCAGCTCTGAGCCGAGCAGGAACTGTTTGTGCTCTCTGGCTCCTACTGCTCTGCTATCTGAAGAGATGGATGCTGCCTCAATGCTATGAATAGGAGCTGAGATCATGCTTCAAGGCTCCCAGGCAGGGATGAAGGAACACCAGAACTGCTGCTCTGTGCCTCAATAACAGCATACCCTGTTACTTAACAGTGCTGATCTCTTTGGAGATTTGACCTTTCCCCCTGCGTGTAAGACATATTATCATGCACATTTACCCATACCAGCCTAAAGGGCTTAAAAACTGAAAGGTTCTCAGAAAAATTTATTTCCATAAATTAAAAACACACACAAAAGAAACAATAAAATTTTAGATTCACACAATATTGAACAGAAACGAAATGCCAAGAGCATGATGGAGGCTAATGGCACAAGCGTACAAATTCTCATTGAGCTATTTGTTAACTTGATAGCATCATACAGACACTTAATCCACAATTGCCATCCATATTCTAGAAAAGCACCTGGAACATAATATACCAAAGGCCCACCTGAAATAAAATACAATGAATGAGAACTGCTTGCAGGAAATCATATCCAGCAAGCACCAGAACTCAAATTTATGCAGACACAAGCCAGCCAGGCAAATGCTGTACCATACATTAAGAAGCGTTAGCTGTTCCAGTCATAGCATGATGAAAGTAACGATTGTTTTCTTTCTTTTTTTTTTTTTTCTGAAAGTGATCTTTCTATCTCTGACAATCAGCAAATTTAGCAAAGAGCTGCCTGGCTCTGCATAACTTACTACTAAGAGACAGGATATGGCAAAAGCTTTGCAATCCTTCTCAAGCTGTTCTAGTCATCAGTCAGTGATGTACAATGTCTTTACACAGTGATACAAAAACATCCTCACTGGAGTGGGTTCCCTTAATGAAAATGCAAGTGTACATATTCTGCTAGGGATGTATGCAAGGCCCCAAAAGATGAATCCTCTACACTTTTTTTCTTTCAATTATCTGTGACAGAAGCAGCTCAGAATGGCAAATGCCCAGCTTTTGCACAGTCATCACTCCCAGTGTACAAGCAGCAGCCACAAGGAACATGGCTGTTCCATGTGTGCTGTAAACAGGAACAGAGGTGGGAAAGGAAAAAACAAAAAAGTGCACAAGCAGGACTGACACCTGTATGTCGGAGAGGGGAAGAGATGCTTGGTCTCCACTAGCTTACATCATCATACAAACACTAAACCAAAAGAGAATAATGCTGTGTATTTGGGTTTCCACAAACTAAGGTCTGGGAGAAGCTAGACAACTGCAACATAATTTTGTAACTCCTCCAATGACTGTAAACCAAAGAGAATTGAGTATTTTCTTTGCTCTGCTCTCTCTGCTGTAGCTTGTAGAAAAAAAAGGCCAAGAAATGTTATTTCAATGCAATCAGAAACACTGAGAGAGCAGGGAAGAAAATAAAAAAACCCCACCCTAAACAAAACAAACAAACCCCAACATAACCCAAAGGAAAAGACTCAACACATTCCATGTTTTGAAGCACATTAGAGGTCTGAACTTTTCCTGGGCCCAAGTCTCTTCCCCCCCACCCCAATCTTTATTTCCTTGAAAGCCCCAGTAAGGTTACAGCTTAATTGTATCACAGCACTGGAAGCCTCCCATATTAATAGAAGGTGAATGAATGCTTTGTAACAATCCCATTCTATAGCACAAATTCATAAAAATATATCTCTCACTCTTGCTACCGCTTCCAACTAGTCACTAATTGGGCTAATAAGCCAGTATAGGGAAACTTTCAAACATTTTTTAGGAGGCAGTTGACCTTGTTTTTTAGGGATTTCTTTTTACAAAAATAAAGAGGATCAATTAGAATGTTCTGCAACAGCCCAAAAGGTTAACCAGAAAAATACTATGTCAATATGTTCAAAGTTTGCCTTGTTATTTTACCCTCAAACTCCAAACACTACTACTCTAAGTGTGCACTCCTCTCTTTTCTTCAGTCTTCCTGATTAAAGATAATTAGCCTTCAAAACAAGAATGTAAATTTTTACAAATCCCAGCACATAAGCTGTGAGCTAAAAAAATGCAGATTAGATTTCTTTCAAGACTCAGACACACACAGGGTAAGAATCCTCTTTCATTTCTCTACTTTCAAAGCTCTGTAATTCAACAAATTGCTTGTTAACTTTTAGTTTTCTGTTTGGTCAGTAACAGAAGTGGTAGAGCAACAGAAGATAATTATGGTATTTGCAGTCCTGCATTTATTGGGACTTTATAAAAAATACCCACCCACTAGATATTTGCTCAATTTGAAGGTAAATAGAAACTCTGTTATATGGGTGGGTAAATAAGAAAGTGCAAGTTCAAGTGACAACTGAAAGAAAGAACATATTGATTAAATTTGAGCATCCCAGCAACAACAGCTTTGCCTGAATAACTTCTCTAGGCACTAAAGGACAGAAATTACCTGAACTGCAGCTAGCATTGGAATTATGCTTCAAGTTAAGTTTAACAGAAGTTATGCCAGAAGGGAGCTCTCTTCCTTCCAAAGGTAGCGCTGAGAAATTGCCCAGTGCTGCATCAGATAATTACGTATGGCCTTACATAATGAAAACAACGTCCACATACTCAGAGGCTCTTTGTACAACACTGGCTATTATGTACAACAGTGCTGTACAGAGAATATCTAATTATGAGCTACAGGAACTGTAAATCTAAAAAACCCCTTCTTGTTGACATTAAAATCAGTGAGTATGAATGGAATTAAAATAACTTTAAAACAAGTCTCAAAGATTTTGCTGGTGTTCTCTGCATGCAGCAGCTCAGCTCACTTAAATACAAATCTCTGCTTATGTATCCTGCAGCTTAACATCCTCATGGACCAATTATCTTTTCCTCTGGAGAAGAGGCTGGCACCAGCCAAGTAAGTAAAAAAATCTGCTATTTGGGAAAAAGTAGTACTGGGCACCATTTTTCCTTAAAACATTACCTTTTTTGAGTTGAATCATGTTAAAAGAAACATATACAAAGTGCAAGTTATTTAAAGTCTAGTTATGTGGGGCTTCTGCTGCCTGGAGCCAGGAAGGGCAAAGAAACTTAGAAGGAACCTTCTAAGTTAACAGAAGGAAGAAACAATTGAACGCAAACCTAGACATCTACTTTTAATTATCAAAAGGTTAGTGGTATATCAAGAATGTGTTTGCTATAATTTTTCTTTATCAAACACCGTATCTTTTGTCAGCTTGTTAAAAATAGCCATTACAGTAACAACAGCAGACTCAAATGTGCAAATGATCTGGAGTACAGAGTTCTAGCATCACTGAAGGTGCACTACTTCCTCCTTTACACTCCTACTCTACCCCCAAAAGGTATTTAAACATAATTAATTAAATATTAGCAGTAATTTCCAGAGGTTGAGAAAGGAAGGGTAAATTTCGTGTGGCTGTGTTACACTCAAACAGGGACTTAAAAGAATCCCTCCAACAGCATTTAAAAAAATAAAATAAAATAGCACCTTAAAGAGGGTCACAGCCAAAAACTGATTATCAGATGTTAGAACAGAGTGGTAAAGTAATGTATGAAGAAGTCAGTAGATTTCTCCTAAGAGGAAAATACTAAAGAAGCTGACTGGACCACTTCCAGCTAAGTGGCTCCCTCAGATGTTGGAGGCCTGCTCCTGCTCAACCTCCTCTGCAAAAAAGGCTTCAAGGTCCATTAGCTTCTGACTCAGAAGAACATCTAACTCTGCACTCTGCAGTGCAGCTCTTTTTGCTCGGGTGAAACTACCCACTGCTTTGATTTTGCCTCGTGTCTTCCTTTTCCGGGGAAGAGTAAAGTCCTGAAACTCCAGAATCCGCTTTCTCTTTTGCTGGCTGACAGAGATCAAGTGCCCATTTTTCTCCTTGGGCTCCTCAAAGATTGTTTCCAAGCTCCTGGTAAAGCAAGAACAGAACTCATGAATACTTTAGCAGCAGCCACCTTACACTGACAAGGAGACTGGAGGATTTCATAACCCAAGTAAACACATTTCTAACTTTTACATTTTTACAGCCCCTCCACACCTCTTGTATTGTTATCTATAGCTTACACCTCCTACAATGCACATTACTGCCAGCTAAGTTGTTATTGCTGCACAGACATTTGGGTAGAATCTCTCTGTATTTCAGTTCAAAAGCACAATTACAGATTCTTGATTTTACAGAATAAATAGGTTTGAACATTTGATGACAGGCAGTTATTGTTAGTATTTTAAAGAACATGTAATTCCCTTTGAATTTTGAAAAATAAGTACTGTACTTTGATGGAGACTGGAATGAATGGATATATGAAAAAATATACAAATCCATACTTAGCCAGCTGCAAATTCTTAGTACATATTCTATTTCACTTTTTCCCATCCAAATAGTAAAAGATACTATTTTCAAATTAACTTTCTCTAGCAGTTTAAACTAGAACATATCTTCCTCTTAACTTTCATACACCTTTCATCTCCTTTCTGTCCCCCCCTAATTAATTTACATTTATCTTAAGTTTTCTTATTAGGAGGCAGAACCAACCTGGCAGGAGGAGGGGACTTATAGTTCTTGTTTGTGTAAATTTCTTCTAAACTAAATTCTTTCTTCTTAAGCCTGAAAAAGTAAAAACAAATCAATCAAGAAGGAAAAATTTCAAAACAACCTCTCTTCAGAGCAAGCAGATTTATAAGAAACAAGTACTGTTTGCATTCTATGCCTAAATGCTAGCTAATTATGCTTTAACTAACTGGGGACAAGGAGAAATGAAAAATGAGCTCAGTAAGTACATAATTTCATACAGTGTTTTTATAAGGTCGGCATCAAGACTTGCCCTTTCTGCAGAGGTCAATATTCCTTCTAGCATTCTATGATGCTTTGAAATAACGATGCTTAAAAGAAGGGGAAATCCCCTTCACTTTTTTGTGAAAGCTAAGAAAAAGTCTTACAGTTTAACAGATTAATACTTCATCTCTTGAGACTGATTTTAGTTATTGACAATTACCAAGCTGATCTCTGAAGAAATGCACTCCTTTGTCAAAGGTGGTACTTGTGTTCAAGACAGTAAGTCATACTAGATGATGTATGACTAATAGGACCAGTATGACTAGCAGTCACACTAGATGACTGATTGGAAAACTTTATCAACATCTGGCACTGTGATTCCCCACACTTTCACTGAACTAATGCTTCTCTAAGATCATATACCCCAAACAAAGAACTGTGAAGAACTCCAACATAATTTGCATCAACAGAACTTCCTAATAGATCACTTCATCTCGTACACTGCACATTGACTGATTTTCACTTTATGTTAATCAATAAAAACTCCTTTCTTCTTTAGAAAAATAATTCCATTGCAGCTTCCTTTTTCACATTTTGCCTAAACTCCAGTCAGCAGTTTTTATCCAGTTGATAGAGCTGTGTCAATGATTTCTTGTAAAGGAAGTAAACGTCACATGTCACTCAACTGGGGCTGTATAAAATAGTGGTAGTAAGAGAAGCATTTATTGAAATGATTATACTCATATGCTATGAGTCCATTTCAGAGATACTACTCACCTTTTTGGTTTGGGTAGTCCCATTGGAGTAAGGTTAGGGTCTGGCTTAGGAACAGTTTTCCTGATTCGGATCTGTGAGACTTTCTTTGGCCTCTTTTCTGGCTCAGTCTTAAGAAAGAAAGAAGGAAAGGAAAAGTTAAAATGAAGGAAATTAAAACCATGCTAGTCAACAGAATTCCCTTTTATTCTGAATATACATTATCTACAGAATAAACATTCTTCTCTGGTTTGCCACCTTCTTTCTGCTTGAATCAAAGCAAGCAGCAGCATAGATTAGGATCTGCAGCCTGTTTTCTCATCTTTAACAGTTACTGGATAATATCCAGCAGCAGCAGCTGCAGCTTCTGGAGAACCAAGAGTCTGAGAGATCTAAAATATAAAATGAACTCACTCTTTTCAGTTCTGTGTCATCTTGGGATCTCAGACAGGCTGGAACAGAAGCATCTGCTTCATCAAGGGCATGAATCTGGAGCTCAGATGCTGAAAGCCTGGGCGGAGATGGTAATGACTCTGGAAGTGCATGAGGCTTTGGTAACGGAAGAGAGAATGAAGTTTCCAGACTGTAACAGAGGAAGAAGGGAACACGTGTAGATTAATACCCAACTGATAATGCAACAGCATTCCATGCTCTCAGGAGATGTTCCTAAATTGCAATATGGGCACAAAAAGCCAACACAGTTCACAGAAATTGCCCAAGTAAGTGAACTCTGGTACACAAAGACAGCCAAAAACTGCTGCAGCCCACACTGATACTGACACCAACTAAACTGCCAGAGTATTTGAACGTGTCATTTTAAACCTACTCTTTTGGAATTAATCTTCCTTTTCTGCCAGCAAATTTCTTTGACACAACTACCAATCATACTTTTTGTTTATAGATAAAGTTAAAATATAGCTTTGATACCTGCCATCCCTACACTTGAGAAGAATAGAAGGAAGTTTCTGCACCTATCGTCCAGTTGCTCAGGCAGAAAGGACTTATATCCAAGTAAGGAATCAAACTTCTATAGTTTCACATACTCATTTCATAAGAAGTGGCACAACATGGTTGAAAGTAACAGAACTGTTCTGTGCAATGATCTATGTGGTGTTTGTATAACTGCCCCTCCACTCTTCCCCATTACATCACCCAGACAGCTCACCTCACCCACTTCTTAATCAGAAAGCTGTTCTGGGAGTGAACTGCCAAAATGACATAAGCAATGGCTTTCTGAGAAAGCTTATGATCCCACTACTCAGAATAAATATCAACATCCAAGAGACTCACCGTATCACATGGCCTGCAGTCTGTAGTGCTCCCATACTCTGTACAGGTAAGTGTGGTAACATGGCATAGCTGGGTCAAAAGAGGAATGAAAAAACAAAACCAACAAGACAGAGAGAAATTAGGTCTACACTATAAAGAGATGAGGGAAAAATTATTAGTATAAACTGGACTGTAAGACAAGATGCTCATATCAAGAATGAGAATGGAAGACTAAAATGATACAAAAGAAAGCCACATCTGCCGTTTAGGCCCCTAAATTTCATTGTTAGGGAAACTGTCCTACTTTCATTTAAAAATGGTAGTAACGAAAGGGTACAGAAAGAGCGAGACAGTAATATTGAAAGTCATAATTATTTCTACATAATTATTAAACTCTGAAAATTGTAATTCTTTCTATGAAAATCTATATTCCTTATTCAAAACCCCTAGTTTTTAAAATTAAAGTAACTAAAAACCTTGAAAGATTTGGTTACTAAAGAAAAAAGTGCATAATGGTAACAGTAACAGGTGAAAGGAAGTACTTCCATAAAATTAACTCTCTGTTGTCTCTAACTCCCACAGCCAGCAATACTCTTAATTGACTGGAATAACCAAAGGCCTTTCCATAAGGGTTGGTAATTACCAGAATTCTATGGCACAAAAGTCAGCACAGCAGCTCTAAGTCCTTTGATATTAAGCTTTACTTTTGTGCCCATACTATCAACAGCAGGAAATCACTTGGGACAGCTTTTATTACACTCAACAGCAAATCTTGTATTTGCTGTTGTCTCAAACCAACAGTGAAATGCACTTCACTGTTCTAAAGCAAAGATGTTACAGCCAGACTGGAATTCTACAAAGGAAATGAAAACTAGTGAAACATGGAGTTATAAACATTTAAACACTAAGATTTTAGTTAAAGGTTAGCTTTTTTGAAATTAGTTAAAATAGACCTTATAAGCAAATTTAGCTGGAGTTAATTAAGAAAATTAAAGATTAACTAGAGAGTTAGACCTAGAATAAGTTTTAAGATGCAAGTAACTGATTGCTTGTCATTATTTGTTCAGCTGTACTTATAATGAGAAACAGACAACACTGATTAATATATCTAAAGAAATTTAGACAATTACTAATTTTTCGATTTGAAACCCTATTCAAAAGTAATGAAGGGAGAAACTGGAGGTCCTCCAAAAGTAATATGTATTGTCAAAAAACAGAAAGGTAGAAAGGTCAAAGTGAGGTAGATGAGTTTTACTTCATCATTTACGACCTCTCCCCAAATCACGGGACCACCGACCCAATTCAAAGAACCAATTACGCATACCTAGTTAATTACCATACAAAGCGGAGAATGGGAGGCGTCAATGTTATAAATATGCATTTGTATTTTAAATATTTAGAATCCTTGTAGATAAATAGACTTTGTATTGCTTTGTGATTTTGCACTGCGTATGAGGGAATGATCCTGCACAGGGCCCAGCACTGCAAATAAACATACACTTTCTAACCCTGAGGAGTTAGAGTCTTTGTCCATCCTAGCTGGGTATCGATACTAGATCTATGCCCATATTTTGGTAAATCACTAGCCATGCTGGAAGCACAGGGAAGTCCAACTATACATAAGGAGGTCAGAAACACCCACTTCTTGTGTTTATCACTTCTGTCAGGACTGTAACATTTTGTTTCAACATTCCACTCACTATTCCAGTGTTATTGGAGCCTGTATCAATAGTGCAGCAGAGCCCTCTGTGCTAGAGACAGAGCTTATTGTTTTATGCAATAATAATACAAAATTACAAGGACAGAAGAAAATCACTTTAGAAATTTTTAAATCAAATAAGCATTAGGTAGAAAAAAGACTTCACTGAAAGAATGCTTTAATTATTGGCAGTGGAAGTGACAGAAGATTGTTTATAGGTAGGGCAACTACTTTAGTTCCTTGTTCTCCTGGTTATTAGGAACACTAATTGCAAATGAAATAATTTAAAGAGAACAAATCTTTTCCATATGAAAATGGCCCGCAGGGAACTTTTTGATTTTTCTGATTTTTAATTATCTTAAAACAGGCAAAGACTTCTGTCATAATGGGAGCTGAAAATGCTTTTATACTGCACCAAACATACCTCTTTATATTTAGGTAACAAACATCTGAGTGGGGCAGATTTGTATCTGCCTCATACACATAGTTGTAAGGTATTTTAGAGAAAAAAAAAGAGTTTTAGAGTATTTTAACTCTGGGTTATTTTTCACTTGAAGTGAAAAGGTTTGATTTGAATACTCTCTTTGGGAAAAAGATCACTCATAGCAAAGCATGCAGTTTTCCAACTACCCTTTACATCAGGAATGAAATCCTCTTACACATTAGCTGACTGGATATGCTGTCCCAAGCTGCTGAGGAGCCTGCAGACTTAAGGATGTGGGAAAACCCAAAAGCTCTGATCTCCCAGTCCAAGGATAGCATGCCTCAGCAACACAAAACACTAAATTCACCTCATACACACAATTAAGTTTTAAAAAGATGTTTGTTTTGTTTTTAACAATGTGTTATTTTTAAGCTTAGTGCTCAAACTGTATTTTACTGGTATGATCTCTTTCAGAGTATGGAATGAAAATGGAAGCAAGTCCCATAGAATGTGCTGCAAGTTGTCTCTATGCAATTATTCAACTTAATTCTTTTAGTGCAGACAACTCCAGAATGGAGCAGTGCTATCATAAGCTCACTCACACCTCTGGCAGACATTAGAATTTATACTAACAAGTGATAAACTTTTAGGTATGTTATCCATTTATACAAAGCAAAGTGCAGCATTAGTTATCTGGCAAGATTTTTGGTTACACTTAAGTCTATCTGTGACATAGGCTAAATTCAACAGTTCTCAGCCACATTAATCAAAAAGACTTTGCTACAGTGCTCATGAGCTCTCTGTCCAGGAATTGCAAGGTGATGAAATCAGGGACTGAACTGCCCTGTGTTACTGAGGGATAAAGGGCAAAATCTTTGCTCAAGAGCATGCAAAAATCCTGTAGCAGAGCTAGGAACTTCTTCTTTCATTCTTTTTATTAGTAAAATGATCTTAAATGCTCATAGCAAAGTAAAATTCAATATGCAAAGTAGATTTCAGTGATCTTCCCACTCATAACAAGACTGACACACAAAGAAAAATTCATTACCAATGTTAACTGGAGCTACATTTGCTTGTGCCAACATCACATATGCAAAGCAATAGCATGCATAAAGAAGTTTCAGTTAGCATAGAATGGTCATGGAATACAATTTAAAGTGTAACTGAATGACACCCCCCCCCCTTTACAATTTTTCCTAACCTGACATTGACGTTTTACAGTGGTTCCAAGGGGTATTTATGGCTCAGACCTCTGAAAAAAACTTTCCTACCTCAGAAATCCAGTTCCTCTGCAGTCACTCTGAATAGACCTAATGGAAGTAGCTCACCTTTTGCATTATATACTCTGATGCATGGTGTGTATATTTTGCAAGGGAGAAGAAAATAGAGTTAGCCATTCTGCCAAAACAGGACAGTATTAAAGAAGTGAAGGCAAATATATTTAAATTCAGCTAACAGACTGTTCTGTAAGAAAGGATCTTCCATGTTGAGTCATTCCTGGAGCAGAATGTGTAGATCTGGAACAGGGGAAACTGACCCTCCAATGCAAACCGCAATTACCCTCTCCCTCCCAAAAAGGAGCAAGTATATACCCTGAACATATTTAATCTCAGAAACAAGCTGATGGGTTTTACCTGTTCTCGATGCCCACACTTGGCTGCCACTTGCAGTGATTGGAATGGAGAGGAGTGATTTCGGAAGGACGGGCAGAAGGACCATGCTGACTCCATATGGATAATACCCTACCCAATGAGTATGGCAATGAGGAGACGAGGTCATCGGATACACACCTTGGATACCTGTCCCCTTTCAAACCCTGTGTGAACTGGGATATAAATAGTCTCTGGATGGTAGGAATATGACTGGTTAAGTTTCTTTTTCTTGTCCAAATCCTGTAACATCCAGGGGAAGAAAGTGCTAATACTGTGTGAAGGCCAAGCGTGGAACAACCTCCTCTTCTTCCAACTACAGCGTTTCTTCCAGGGTCAGGATGAACAGCAACAGTCTTTGGGGTTGTTGGGGAGTGAGAGGAATGAAGCTTATTATTTACACTGGAATCTTCCTTGAAATCTGTTGTATCTGAACAGCTCTGAGACAGGAGAAAAGACAAAGTCCACTTTGAAGCTGGTGCCGGCGTTTCTCTGAAAACTGGTCTGTGATGTACGGAGTGCTGGGATGTAATCCCTCTGAGGTCTGCCACAGGACTGGAGTCCAATTTTATGTGAAAAGAAATTGGGGAAACTGAGGTGTCCAAGAAAGAGGTTGGAGGCTTGTGGCTTAAGTCTGAAGAAAGTATTTTGGTAGTTTCTACAGGATAAAGTGCCAAAGGCTGAAAGCTGAACATCTTGGTGCACCAGCTGTCAGCCCAGCGTGAGTGTATGTTCTTGTCAATGCAAGAAAACGCTTCCAAGAGATTTTTAGATCTACATTGGCTGTACCTGTCACCCACTGGAAGAATTTCAGAAGAATATGGCAGAGATTCTAAGTTACGCCTGCTTTTGGCAGGGGCCAGGAGCTTGCTGGCCCTTATGGACAACTTGCTCAACAATACTGGTTCTTTGGTACATTTTCTAAATTTCAAGCTGTTCAACAAACTGCACCTCTTGGCCCTCTGCCTTGGCATATGCGCAAATCTCATGGCTGTTTCCTTTTCCACTGTCGGTGGTTTACATGGAAAGTACAAAGATTCCAGAAGTGTGTTTTCCTGCTTAGGGAATATTTCCAGGGGAATCTCAGAGAAAGGTGAACTTTTAAGTTTTTTGATTTTTCTTACGGTTTTTAGCTGATACAATGTGGGAACTTTTTTGCATGTCCTTCCAGGTTGTATTTTTAATGGAAGAGGTACTTTTAGTTTATTTGTAGTTCCTCTTTGTTTATTTGTAGTTCCAAAGGCACCAGTGATCCCATCATACCCTAAATTAAGGTTCAGGTTTTCCATTTCTGAATCCTGAGTCTTCAAAAACTGTGAACTAATAAAATCTGTGGTAATCTTTGGCCTTTTAACTTCTTGTAAAGTGCTACATAGTTTACTTTCACTGCCTCTGACAGCAAAAATCTCCTCTGAAGGGCCTCCAAACTTCGTATTTCTAGATGTCAGCAACTCAGCTGAAGAGCTGCCTAAGAGTTCAGAACTGTGCAACATACTTGGTTGCCGTATGATTTTTGCTTTTTCCTGATGTTCTAACTTCTGTTCTTGTTGTGCCTTGTCCAACTGATGTACTTCGATCTTTCCATACTTTTTTTGTTTAAGTACTTGACATTCTTCTATTTGATCAAGTCTTTCTGAACCTACAGCCTCATTTTCCTTGCAAACTGCATGAGTTGGTACTTTGTCCTGGCCTTCTGTTAACTCCTTTACATTATCTTTGCTCGGTACATTTAATTTGTAAGGTACACAGACTTCACTGCAAACCACACAGTTTGGGGATGGTTTTTTGCAACTGTCTGATAGCGTGCTCAGAGGTGGAGAAAATGTGGGCATTATGTCATCCTGCAGTTCTGGGGCAGCCTCTGTGTCAGATACAGCTCCAGCCTGACAATCATGCACAGTTTTTGAAAGTACACTGGTACCTGCTATGTTTGGGAGGTTTGTATCACTTTTTCTTTCTTTTGAAAGATTATTCAGTTTGGATCTTGGGATTTCTTCCAAAACCTTTCCATAATTCTCAGTCCTGAAGGGGACTATTTTGCTACCAGACTCTTTAGAATCTTCCAACAAGGCCCATGGACAATCTTTGGGCAACCTTCTTCTGGAGGCTACCCCTTTTCCTATCTTCTCTTCTACACAGGTATTCTTAAACTTCTCTTCACCAGGAGGACTTTTTGGTGAGCTCACATCCATGTCTTTCACAGGTGGCGTGCAAAGCCCCTCACCTTCCAGACTTTCTTTGCTGTGGGCACAAACTCTTAAGCTTTTGGCACCATTCAGAGAGCCAGCTGCTGATTCATTCCCTGAAGACGGAACCTCAATATTGATGGATTTTTTCTTAACGGAAATTGTTACAGAAAGAATTTTTGTCAATGAAGTGTCTTTGCTAAATTTTTTGTCTGAAGATGAAATATCTCTTTGTGTATTCTCAGGTGACATACACAGCTTTTCTTTCTCAGGCAGAGGGATGTGAGAGTGCAGAGCTGACATTGTTTCTGAATCCATACAAGTCTTATTAAAAGCTTCTTGGATGTCAAACTTTTCAGAATGGGATGCACAAATACCCCTTTGATCATCAGTTTCTTTACCAGGCTCAAAAGTTAACTGTGGGCAAGAGTTATTTAAGGTAGGATTTATACTCAGACTTTCTCTGTTTTCCGTATCTGAAAGCACATTTATATTTTCTGGCTTATCTGTAGTCTTAAACTTCTCTTCACCGGGAGGACTTTTTGGTGAGCTCACATCCATGTCTTTCACAGGTGGCGTGCAAAGCCCCTCACCTTCCAGACTTTCTTTGCTGTGGGCACAAACTCTTAAGCTTTTGGCACCATTCAGAGAGCCAGCTGCTGATTCATTCCCTGAAGACGGAACCTCAATATTGATGGATTTTTTCTTAACGGAAATTGTTACAGAAAGAATTTTTGTCATTGAAGTATCCTTGCTAAAAACTTCAGCTGGAGATGAATCACAATTATCTCTTTGTATACTCTCAGGTGACATACATAGCTTTTCTTTCTCAGGCAGAGAGATGTGAGAGTTCAGAGCTGACAGAGTTTCTGAATTCACCTGAGTCTCAACAGAAGATTCTTGGATGTCAAACTTTCCAAAACGAGATGGACCAATGCCCCTTTGAGCATCAGTTTCTTTACCAGGCTCAAAAGTTAACTGTGGGCAAGAGTTATTTAAGGTAGGATTTATACTCAGACTTTCTCTGTTTTCCGTATCTGAAAGCACATTTATATTTTCTGGCTTGTATGAAAGACTCTTATGAATTGATGAAATGGGCAAAAATTGGGCACTAATTGTATTTTCCTGGTTCTCCACCAACCACTTCATCTTTGGCAAAGATTGCTGCATTTCGTTTCCTGCGAACACCAGCTCTGCTTTCTCTTTTGCACATTTGATAAAATGAGCATGCTGTGAGCAATGTAGTTTGTCATCAGAAAAGTTTTTTTCTTCAAGAGTTCCTTTACTGTTTCTTTCACATCTGTTCTCATGTTCTTGTAGTTTGCGTGTCTTCTCTTCAATTAGATTACTGATGGAGCCCATGTAGCCTGAAGAATCTTCATTTTTCACACCAATTAAAGAGTCCAAACCCATTACATTCTCTTGTAGAGCTCCTTCAAACCTGGCTTCTCTTGCATATTTATGGTCTAACAGAGGCAGGTCACCACCTGTTCTCAGTAGAATCTCTTCACTGTGATTAGGACCAGTTTCGTCTCTTTCCACAGAACCACCCACGGTTTGTAAGCCAGTGTTTGTTTGTTTGGTTAAACTTTCTAAATGTTGCTCACTGCCCAGCACTGGGCCATTAAATTCACTCTGACATGGATGAAACTGATTTCCCATTGGACAAAGAGTCTCTTCTGTTTGGCCAGCATGTTGTGTTGGAATGTTCACGTTGTCAAGTGCTGGGCATGGATCACAGGTTGAAGTGCTACACCCAGAGAGATCAGCTGTGAGCAGTGGCATTTCTTTCTGCTCACATGTGTCGAGTTCTCTCTTCCATGGGCCTAACAGAGAGCTGTAAAATCCAAAATTATGAACACAGGTGTTTTTGCTCAAATATCTGACTAATAGCTGTTCACTAGTCTTATTTCTCTGATTGCCTTCAGGGGCATTTGGGGAATCCATAGCTCTTGTTTTATCAAATTCATCTGTCTGGGAAGCACACGTGCCAATCTGTTCTTTTGCCTCATCTCTGTCACAAGCAATTTCACTGCCCGTTACTTTACAAAGATCAAATTGTTCCACAACCTCCATATTCTTATTTGAAATCTCATCTCTTGCCAAGGTAGCAGTAGACTTCTCTGCAGTATATGCTGAGCAAAATATGGTTTTTCCTGTGGGAATGTCATTTATCCCATGCAGAGCTATACCTCTATTGCCCCAGTCATTTTCACAAAGAAGAGATCCACATGCCAAAGGGACGTGTGCATCTGGAAAGATGATTGCCTCTCTACTGTTATACCCTGATGAAGACTTTCCTTCCAAATTACCATTTTCTTCAATCTTATCAACTTCAACACCAAAAGAATGACTGTTCAGGAAAACTTCATCCACACACGTACTCCCTGATAAAATACGGGAAGTACTGGCAGCTGCACACTGGTTTGTCATACTCTGATTATTACAATTCCATGTGTGACAATGTTCGTTTTCTAAACCAGTGACCACTCTCTCCATATTTCCTGCAGAAGATTTTATGTTCATTTGGGATACTCTGCTTGCTGTATTAGGGTTATCAAAAGTCCTGGAACTTACTGAACACTTGAATTTGTCTTTATGAAGCAAAACTTCAGCAACTTGTTCCACTGTTGTTCCAGAAGCACCAATTGATTCTTTTCCAGACAGATTATCCCAAGCCTTGTCCCTGCATGAAATTTCATTAGTAGTAGAAGGAAGAACCTCATTATAATGAGGTTCTCTTGATTTTTGTGAAACAGGAGGTAGAGTTATATTTAGTGTATAAAACAAATTTGTTTTGTTCCCAGTGGATAAGTTGTCACTACTATCAGCTTCTGCAGCTCCAGCTAAACCACCAGACAACTCTTCTGATGTTGTATTGCTCTCTGAGTCCTTTTCAAGCAGTTGTGCTTTGGGTGAGTCTTTTTCTAGCCTGGTACTAAGATCAAGACAGCTGTGGTTACTGAGAGGAGGAATTTTAGTGGCAGTACTATAAAAACATATGTCTCTCTGCCCAGTTTCATGGGAAGCAACGTTACTTGTTTCCACCCACAAACGATTTTCTTGTATATCATCCTTGCACGGGTCACTGACAGAGAATTGCCACTGGTCCTTTTTCAACTTAGCACCTTCTGATGGTAATATTTTAAATTTTTCTTTTGAGAACTCCTCAGGAGATGAACCAACAGAACTAAAAACTGAAGAATGAGAGTGCTCAGAATTAGCAACCTGTTGAGCTTCAGGCCAGCTACAAATTTCAGTGTTATCTCCCACAACAGTTTTTCTCCAGACTTCAGCAACCTCTTCAGATTCAGAGTTGTATGATTTTCCTATAGTGGCACTTAATTCCCTAGGATCAGTTTTTGCACTAGATAATCCTTCATCCTTTACCACTGAGATCTGCTCTACTGGTATAGATTTGGAGGTTTGCTTTTCTACAAACCCAGTTCCATGATCATAAAGACTGTGATGTTCGATGTCTTGGGGAAGGTACTTCTGGGGGGTTTCATTGATAATTCCATGAACTGCAGAACTGCCTTCTAGTGGCGTATTTCCAAAGCCCAGATAAGAGGTGCTTTTTAGAACCGGACATAAAACTTCAGAACTTTGTGTGGAGACTGTTCTACAGCTTTTTACTGAGAACGACCCATGAGGTTCATTTTCTTTAGGTACAGGACCCTTAAAGAAGTCATAAGCTTTGTTTCCTTCATCCTGCTGACAAGTCTGGCAATTAGCAAATGACGCACTGAATTCATTAAGAGGATTTCGTCTGGGTAATGTTTCTTCTCTAATCTCCAAAACAGATACACCATTCCCCCCTGTTCTCAATGGCATGGCAGTATGGGATTTTGACCCACTATAGTCACTTGTTTCTTGTGGATGATCTGTAGCTGCTCCAATGTCCGTGACTTTTAAAGGCTCTAGAAAATCTAAGATGCTGGTTTCTGACGCCCCAGCTCTGGCCATGACTGTGTCTACATCTGGGCATTGATTGCTCTCAGGTGGAAGACCTTTACTCACTCTGTCATTCCTGTATCCTGCTTTACTAAATATCCTAGTCCCATCAGCCTTCATACCTTGTACTTCTTCAGTGAGCTTTGGCAGAGTTTCAGCTGTCACCTGAACATTTGTTTGGTCTTCTTCTGCATAAGAAAAAAATTAAGCAAATCAGAACCATACACTAAATTTAGAAGGCATTCAGCTTACTAAGTACCTTTTGGTGTTGTACACAACACTCCTTGCAGTGCTGGTTACCAAAATGTTCTTAAAAGTGAGAATTGATGCTAACAATTTTACTACAAGTGTTTAGAGGAAAAAACAAACTACTCCACCACAAAGCTAAGGCAACAAGCAGTCCTTTTCAATACAGACATTCCCATGAACAGCAGGCATTCCAAGTCCTGTATATATCAGATTCCTCTAATATCAAGCTAGGTGAATGCAGATCCTGTAACTTAACACATAGGAAGCCATGGCCAACATAATAATAATTATTTGTAACATCAAAACTCAAGATAGGCTGGGACTTGATCTGCTCCAGCCTAGAAATATGGCTGTGCATTGAGTGGCCATTTCCATTTCTTCTTCCTTGAAGACATGTCTGTCAGTAACTCATCCATAGGAAAACAAGACATATCTCATCTGCCCAAGCAATTTGGATTATTCATAAACTTTTTCTGTAAAATCACAAAGAAGGTGCTAATTAAAAAAATTACAATTACTGTAGAATATCTTCATACTCCAAATTTTACAGGGAACATATTTACTCAGACTTCTGCAGATCTTTTCCCTATTTTCTAGTAAGCACAAAGACTAGATGGCATTTGTCAGCTAAATACAAGTTTAGGTAAAGACAGCGGGGAGGGAGAAAGAAAATAATTACTAGATGCAGGCAAAGTGACCAAAGTACTTGGAGCTGGAAGATTATGGAGGATCATAATGATATCAATAATTAGTTTAGCTGTCCTCTTTCTTTGGATTCTGCACTTTTAATTTTATTTTTTAGAACACTCAAAAATGAATGCATAATTCTTTTCTATATGTATGCTATTACTGCTGTCATACACTCCGTCTTTGAAACAAAAGGAAATGCAAAACATCTGCTATTAACAACCTCTTCTGGTTTGGAGTAAATAAGTATTTGAAACAAATAACTAAAACACATCTTCTACAGAAAACGTCTTCAGCAAGTACGTACACTGCCAGGAGAAAGTAAAGCATTAAGTTTTGATATTGTTATAGCTACGCAGGGTAATAGTTTCTACCATAAAACAAAATAAAGGACTCATCCATTTTAAATCAACAGTAAATAACTGGGAGAGAAGCAGGGGCTGAATAGTGATTTACAGCTAAAATAACTACCTGTGTTCCTCAGAGATCCTGCAATTTCAGTGTAACAGGTTCTCAAAGACTTTGCCTCTTGCTGGTTTAAGTGAGGGTTCTCCTGAAACAAAAAAGGAATATCAGTGGAAATGGTTGGATTTTCTGAAGTGTGTCATGTCACAGGGACTGGCATCTGCTCAGCTGAGTTAGTTCAGAATAAGAAATTCACTAAGAAACCTCCAGACATATCAGCCTTGGCCAGAGGCAGCCTTGCACTGCAAGTGCTTCACACAAGCACTAAGGATATATCCCCAAAATATCTGTATTTAGCAGCACTGAAGTCTTGTGATGTGGCAGCTAAAATGTAAGTACATAGCTTAAAATGCAAATCGTTGAAAATTGGAATGAAAAGAGTAATCCAGTCTCCAAGTCCAGCTCACACCCCCAAACCACTACCACTAGACTTCTGGGAAGACGTGTGCATTTTCTGTCTCTATTAGAACTTGCCTTCCTTTACTCCTTGCCTGAGCTCAAAACCTCAAAACCACAAACCCAGGAACAGATGACCTAGGTCTGCCAGGTCACCAGGTGCAAAAGCACCATACCATGATCCCACAACCAAACTACCTGCATTCAGAAATATGTGAAAATTCATCTTGGAAAACTGAACGACTACAAAGAATTTAATGATTTTAATTTCACAAACTTTCAGATAAATCAAACAGATATCAAAATTTGTAATTAAACACAGACATTATTCTAGCATTATGCAACACTCAATAATTAAGGTAAAACACTCACCCGTGCACCTTGTTCTGTTACATATCTGCCTTACACCATTCCAACAGTATTTAAGAAAGCGAAAACCTTGATATTTTAAAATGCTGCTGGTCTACTGAACTATAGCCTAATTTTTCACTGGACCCACGATAATCCAGATACTGACACACAAACACATACACCCTGGATGTGTCCAAGGCCAGGCTGGACAGGGCTCTGAGCAACTTAGTCTAGTGGAATGGCATGGGCATGGGGGTTGGAACAAGATGATCTGCAAGGCCCTCTTCCAACCCAAACCATTCTATGATTCTATACTACAAGACACAAAAAAGAACCAGGAAACCCATAGCCAAACCCATTGCCTAGTGACTCTAACCCTAAATTCAAATTATCATGCAGGGATTCATTTCTGCATTCACTTACTTGTTCTGACCAACTTTCCCCCAGAGTTAAAGGACAACATTCAGCATGACAGTCCTCAGCACCTTGTGCCTCTTCATCTTCCTTCTGGTATCCATCACTAGAACAGTCTAGTTTCCTAAAGTGTCTTTTTCTGGTTTTTTCATCCTCTTCAAGGTCTCCAGCCTGTAGTAATTCTTCAGAAAAGGATTCTGCTGGCCTGTGAGAAATCACCTTGAGCATATCACCCAAATCCTCTGTCTTCTGGCAAAAGTTTCCTACTGCAGAAGTCCATGGCCCATCCCTGTGTGCTAGCACGGGTACTGGCCCATCAGACTGTGCATCTAATCCAAGGCTGGGCCCCGGTACTGCCATGAGTTCTGTGGAGATGCTCTCCGGCAGTCCAGTGTACAGCTTTTCTATTACAGCAGACACAGAAGAATCAAGGAGAAACTCCACTCCAGATGAAAGCATCAGGGCTGTTGACGATCAGCTGTCCTGAGCTTTTCAGTTTATCCTAAAAATAAAAGCAATGTTAAATCAACGTACATAGGATTAATCCTAGAAAATCCTGAGCTGGAAGGGACTGTCAAGGATCACTGAAGTCCAACTCCTGGACTAAACAAAAAGGAAAAGCTTAATTCCTCAAGATTCAAGTATATATGTTTAAGAAAGATACTTCCAAATATGTCTTTAAGAAAGGAGCTGCGAAACATTTGAGTATCTACGGAAATGCTTCATGAACGAAAGAGAATAGAGACAAATAGATATTCCCAAGCCTCATTTTCACATTCAAATATCTCCCTGCAGATTTAACCACATCTTCTGAAAAACCTGAGAAGAGGTTACAAAGCAAATCACTGGGGCTTGTATTAGACATCCTACTCCTTCACTAAAACTAAAGCATCGTTTGACTTCCTGGGATTTCCACGAGTTCCTAGTCCTTGGAAAAAAGCTCCAACTTTTCTTCACATTCTTTGCCTCAAACGAACACTTTCTAAGCCATCAGCCAGCAGACTGTGCCTCTCATGTGCACCTGACATGCTGTACAGAGGATGCCTTGTGCCAGGACACAGCCCCGGTCCCTGGATCCTCTGCAGCCCAGAACCGAACACCCCGGTGCGCGGCAGCTGCTTTGTGAACACGGGAGAGGAGCTCTGGCTGACCTGACACCGCTCCTGTCGGCATCGGGAAAACCCCGACGTGAAAATGCCGTCGTCAAATCGCTCCTGAAGGCTCATGGACAGGAACGGGCTAAGCCAGGCCTTCAGAGGAGCATCAGTTACTCAGTTTACCAAAACACCGGCTGATCAGCCGAGCGTTGATCTCTGCTCCTTATGCAGGAGCAGCCTGTACAGAAACAGGTGAAACTCGCGCCAGCCTCCTGGGAACACGCGAGGCCAGTCGTCCCCAGGAGATCATCACCCTCCCGGCAATGCTGCCCGAGGGCAGCCACGGCCAGGACCGGGGGCGACCCTTTATTCCAAGCGCCGCAGCAGCTCCGACGGACTCGGCCTCGAGCCCCGCTCCTTCTCCGCGGAGGAGCCCCCGCACCGGCCGCCCCCGAGGGTCCGCACCCGCCCTGCGGCAGCGCACCGGAGACCGCCGCTCTCGGTAATTATACAACCGCCAGTGTCTCCCCCGGTGCCGGCAGGGCGCAGGCTCGGCCCCGCAGATCCCCCGCCGCGCCGCGCCCGGGCTGGGCGGGGCCCTCGNCCGTATCCGGGGCAGCCGTGCGCACGGCCCCGGCAGCCGTTGCTGTGGCCCCGCCTCCGGCGCCGCCTGCTCCGCCCCCACATGACCACGCCCCTTCATCGGCCCCGTGTCCCTCAGCCCCCGCCCCCTGCCGTGGGCGTGTCCCGGCCCGCTACTTCTCACGGTGGTGGCGCGGGTGTCACGTAGTGCGCGGCCCCGGACGCGGAAGTGCCGCGCGCTTCCCGCGGGACATGTACCGGTAGGTCAGGGCCCTGTGTCAGGGGCGGGGCTGAGCTCTGCTCTGCCGCGGCACGGCTGGCCCCGGCCGCGCTGCGCTGGGGCTGCCTCGGCCCTCGGCGGCTGTGAGCGGCACGAAGCGTTAAGACATCCGAGCTCCCTCCGCGTCCGGACTGCGCCGTTCCCCCCGGTGTCCTTCTCCCGGGGCTCTGGCGTGAGCCGCCGCGCTTCTCGCTCTGCGCTGCTGCCCCCCGTGCGGGTAAGGACCCTGGCGGGGCCTCCTGTACCGGACCACACCTCGCCGTTGCTCCGGACAGGAACTCGGATATCTCGCTGGGCTTCTCCTTCCTTTATAAGCGAGCAGCCGAATGAACGCCGCGGTTCCATAGCGGGTTAATGACTGTAGGCACGGGAGCGGGACTGTAACTGCTCGGGTTTGTTTGCTCTCCGCTCCGGCCCTGCTCCTTGTGGTGTTCCCCGTGCGGCTCTGCCGGCTCGCGGCACCAAGCGGCGCTTCTTTCCCGACTCGCATCGGTTCCAAGTTATAGAGTTTATTTTAATAAATTTTGTGTATAGGGGTTTTTTCCCCACCACGACTCTGTAGCTCGGTAATTGACTTTCTGCCAAGCACATCTGCAAGCTCAACCCTTTAATCTATTTGAAAAGGACGCGTTTAGGTTCCTCTCTCCTTGTGCCTGTACCTGTAGCTGCCCCGCACTCCCCTCTGCTAGGCGCAGCTCTGCCGCGCTGCGGTGAAATCGGCCGGGACAACGTGCTGTGTTCACGCTCAGAACATAGAGAATCGTTTTGTATTGACAATAGATCTGTGTTTGCTTTCAATTCTGTGTTAGACATACAAGATGCCTTCAACTGTCTTGGCTCGAAGTGGCTGAGAAGAACTGGAGCTCAAGATGAGAACTAACAAGGTGTACAAGCTCGTCATACATAAGAAGGGATTTGGAGGCAGTGGTCAGTATCTCCTAGTTTGTAACAGTGAGACCAGCACTCACTTAATTGAAAGCAATTGTTTTATCGGTCTTTTTAACAAAGAGTGAAGGTGGAACTTTGATGTAACAAACAGTATTGCCAGCCAGAGTTTGGAAAGTTCTTTCTAATAGCAGGATACAGCAAAATAAGTTAACGTTTATTGGAAGAGAGCAAGATTGCATCTAAAAATAAAATTGCTTTATTTTTACTTCCTCCCCTTTGGTTGCAACACTTTTAATCTGGTGTTTCAGTCACCCTAATGAGTGACATATATGTCAGTGACTTATGAGTGCATGTAGATGGGTTTCTGAGCACTAATAACAGTGCCGCTGGTTTGATTGCTCCCTACTTCTAGGCTTACAGCATGTGGATAAACCTTGTCGAGATTCTATAGCTGTCTACTTTCTTGTTGGTGTTTGTTGTATGAAAAGTACAGAAGATGATTCTGATTGCCTAAATAAGGCACAGTCTTTTGCTGAACACTTCTTTTGTGAAAGTTCTGTTATTTGAATTGTTTGTGCTTGCAAGAGTGGCTGATCTGAAGTGGCTGTGTAGGGATCCTGTCATGTGGTGAATGGAAAGCATTTTGCTGATGTGTTCGTCTTGGTTTGGCGTATTTATGCATACTGAGCTATTGTATGCAAACATGCAGGTGTCTGTGTTTAGTATATATCTATTCACTGCCCTCATTCATTTATGTCTTGTAGATGATGAACTGGTGGTGAATCCTAAAGTATTTCTTCAAATCAAGCTGGGAGATGTTGTGGAAATTGCACATCCCAATGATGAATACAGGTGAATTCTCTTTGCTGATATTAGTCAGGTTGGAGCACTGAAAGGATCTATTCATGTGTAGTGGTTTCTAGGGTGAGAGGCTCTTAGGGCTGATATAACTTTGCTTCAGGTTGCTGCCATGATTTTTTTTCTGCCAAAGAGAAGTAAAGAGGTTAACTTTAGCAAGAGTGCTTCCTTAAAATTTGTGGAATTCTTTGTGTTTGGTGTTAGTTTGCTGATCTTCCATAGGCGAAGTAGCACCTGAATCTAGAATCTACAGTGTCTGTATCCTCGTCCTACATCTGCTGTTACCTTAGGATTATTCTTCTATCCTATACTACATCCTAGGCGAAATTAAAATTTTGTGGCCTTGTTATATGAACCTGTTCATTCTGCAGCCTGTATCTGAAAAGCAGCAGTACAGTTGTGTGAGGCTCTGAGAAGTTCTTGTGTGACCTAATTTCCTATTTGTAGTATCATCTTTACCTCAAGAATACCTTATAAAGAGTGTAAGGAACAAGACAGAGTGACAGGTGGAAAGGATGGTGTATGAAGCTTTCTAGAAAATATTAATGTTTCTCTTTAGCTTATCCTATGGTCCATGTTACTAAATAGTTTTGAGTGTGTTATTTACCAGAGAGACTGTTGGTATCTCAACTTGTCTACCTTTTTTCTCTTCTCCATGCTAGTCCCCTGCTTCTACAAGTGAAGTCACTTAAGGAAGATTTGCAGAAAGGTAAAACTCTAGACTTATGCACAGTAAAATCATAGCAAGGGTTACATGACAGGGCTGTACCTGTGATTGGCTGATGTGTGTATTTTAATTTCGTAAGAAAATCAATGCTTTGTCTGTTTAGCAAGGGAAGGATTAGAATTTTAACAGAAAATGAGCAGTTAGTTCTAAATCTGCTTTTGTTTGAGTAATGTGAGGTATGGTTTAAACAAACTTGGCTTTTTAGCCCAAAATTTGTGTTTCATGACAGTCTCACTGTGTTGATTTTGTACCTGTAAACCCTTTGAAAGCTTTTGGGGACATTGACTTCTCTGCTGTTCTTTTTCATTCTTGCGGCAGAAACAATAAGTGTGGATCAGACAGTTGCACAAGTGTTCCGCCTGCGGCCATACCAGGATGTCCATGTCAATGTGGTTGACCCAAAGGTGCGTGGTTTTGCCACTTTTTTCCATCTGTTGCATCACTTGATTCAAATCAGAGTCCTGTGACTTTCCATCTGCAGTAGTCTGGGGAAAAGAAAGGCATTTATTTTTTATTGAAAGATATTTAGTCTTCTTCCCTAAGAAAATGAGCCTTAGAGTTTTGAATTATTTGTGGGTTTGTTATGTGTCTCTTCTCTCTCTACCATTTCTGCTCTCTTTTTGAACTCTATGTTCCAGCTTCAACGGAGCTTGGTAGAAATGTAGACATTTTACATATCTTTAAATTTCAGAAATTCATGAGAACCAGGCAAAGAGAAACGGAAAGTGTCTTAGTCAAAAGAAGAGCCATGGCCTGGATTTGCATTATTTGATACCACAGAGCCTCTTACAGAAAGGCATTTTCTGTAAATGTCCCAACTATTAAAAGAGCTGTGGTCAGAACTTACGTTCTGCACAAGACAAAAATCTACAGGAAATGGGGCTTCCTTAATGTCATGAACAATTGCAGTAATTTGTTTTATTTGAGCTTGCAATCTGCACTGAGACTCGTAGTACAGATTTAGTCCTCGGGCTTTTTCTGGTCACATTGTGCAATGTTTTGCAGATCACAGTAGTCGAGGTACATGCACAACTTTGGTATTTATTTGTATGGGCTTTCCTTTTATCTTGCAATTTTAGGGATATTGACTTGGTTTTGAATGGTCCTTCTTGTAACATTTGGTTATTAAATGAACAGATTGGTGGGCCCTACTTAAAAACAACCAATAAAATCTAAGCACTGTTTTTCATCCATTTCCCAGGAGGTGACCTTGGACTTGGTGGAGCTGACATTTAAAGATCAGTATATTGGGCGTGGGGATATGTGGCGACTGAAGAAGAGTTTGGTAAGGCCCCTGCTGCCCTTGTGCACGGTGCAGGTGATGTACCTTTTATTTTGCTTGCTGTGAAAGAAAATAAACGCTTTACAAAATGCAGAAAAATGAAGACAAAGACAGTATCAGCAGCTCCTGAGAATCTTGTGCTGTGAATGGCACATCAGAGTTGGATGTAAATGTGTTGTAGAAAAACAAATCCCATCATTTCCTACTCCACTGCTATAATGTTGATTACTGCTTTGGGCACTGAAAATGCTGTTGAAAGTTTTTTTTCTTATGTTCTGAATTTTAATGATTTACTACATTTGGAAGGAATTGAATCCAAATGTTTTTCAAGGAGAAGTATGCTGAAGTGTTCCCTCCCTGAGAGTACCACTTAATAAGCAGCTATTACAATATTTTCTGCCTGCATCTCTGAAGTGCAGTCTTTGGCTCCTCTAAGTGCAGTGAATTAGGCAAATTAGAGTTAGAGTTTATATGTGTTAAAAGTGATTTTCTGTTGCCTACAACAGAGGTTCTGTAGGCTGAGCTATTAGCAGTAACTACACTGAATGGATTTTGTGACTTGTAGAAATCACGTGTTTGAGTGCAAGTGGTTTTTTTGTACATTGTTTTACTCACTCTGATCCCGCTCTTCTTCTAACACATGTAATTCTTCTTTCCTAGGTTAGCACGTGTGCATATGTCACCCAAAAAGTTGAATTTGCAGGTATCAGGTCAGTGCCTCCTCTGTGGGCTTGTTGTTACTTTTTGCTTTAGCTTCATGAGTTCTAAATATCCAACTGGAGACTCTTCTCTGAAAAATTCTTTGTGTTTCATTGTTCTTTTTACTCATCTCCAGATCTCTCTCTGCACCATGGGGTGGGGAAAGGCTTCTATCTGATTTGGGGTGAAAGAAACAAATAGTAGGGTAGCCAGCTACACTCGTGGCCTTTGATGAAGGCCAAATAATTTTCTTTTTAGCTCTTAGAATATTTCCCCCCCCCTTCCCAAGCTCTATTAATAGTTCAAAGGGGGCTACTTCAGTTGCTGTTGGGGTGACACAGGGACAAGGAAATGTGCAGATGCAGAGGAAAATGGCTGTTTGACATCTTTTGGGTTAAAGATCAGATTTTAACCAAATAAGTCATCCTTGAGTGCGGATTTTGGTACATTTCTTATTTTCTCAAATACTGATTCTCTAATCTTCATATTCAAGTATTCTGCATTTCTTTTCTTCCAGGGCCCAGGCAGGTGAACTGTGGGTAAAGAGTGAGAAAGTCACTTGTGGATACATCAGTGAGGATACCCGGGTAAGAGTTCAGGAAACAGGGGGAAAGCAGTTTTTCCCTTTCTTTGCTTGCCAGGTTTTTTGTAATTAGCTGTGTTGTAAGGTGAAGAATGGCAATAAGTTCAGGACGATGAAACATTATTAAACTTCAGCTCTGCTGTGCTGGCAGCACTAGGAATGACTTGTTAGAGAGGAAATGCCAACTTGTTAGAGAGGAATTTCGCTGTGATACAAGGGCCACAGTTGTATAAGTTGCTGTGTAGTTAACCTCTTCATTTGGGCCTTTTAATGAATGTACTTTGTTTTAAATAAGGTCTTTCATTCCTTTGCAGGTGGTCTTCCGCTCCACTTCTGCCATGGTTTATATTTTTATCCAGATGAGCTGTGAAATGTGGGACTTTGATATTTATGGTATGTGGGTAATGAATCTGCCTCTGAATGTGGATGGTAGCAGCTGTCCTTTCTGTCCCTACTAGAAAACTGCCACTGCTATTTATTTCTGCCACTGCTAGCAAACTAAAATGTCCTGCCTTTGGCCTAAGCAATGCTCCGAGGTCTGCTGTGGTGTTGCCTTAGATCCTCACTTGCAGTCCCACTCGTTTCTGTCCCTGGCTGTGCCATCATTTTCCTGTCTCTGTAGAGCCTGGGTATCATTATCTCAGTGATGAAATCACTGTGAGTGTTGCAAAGGTTTTCTATGGATATGAACATGTTGGGTGATGAGAGCAGGTGCAAGTTTGTGAATCCTGAAGCCAGAAATGTATGGAAGTCCTGTGCAAAGAGGACCTTGATGTTTTAGATTTCTCTTGACGTTGGTTTACTGAGGAAGTAAAACCTGCCTTAGCTCAGGTAGAAGTTGGTAACTTCAGCTGGAAGTATTACAAGTTTAGGCATTAAGAATGAGTCACTTCTCTATGTCATCCTATTTTTTTTTCTGGCTTAATTCTTTAGCAAACCTCTTGCCACTTCCTTTGACCATGTGTTTAGGCATATGGAACTGGGCAACTATTCAAAACAGAGCAGGGGATCAGTTGTGCATTCTATGCCTAAAAGACAGTGCAGATGCTTTCCCAGCATGCTGCAAATGTGTTGGAAAAATGAATTAAAGGTCAGATCCTTCTGGCAGTAAGAGTCATGTTTACATCGTCTGAAAAGGTGGTGCTTTTTAATCATTTTATCATAAAACAGTCATGCTTTTTAATCTTTTTATCATGTTATTTTAGTGATATTGCCCTTTATTATGCACAAAGCTGCTCTAATTTTAATAGAATCTTAGGGTTAGATACGCCCCGTAGTTGAAGTAACTATTGTTATCTGATTCTTGGGAGATTTTTATTTTGCAGGGGATCTATACTTTGAGAAAGCTGTGAATGGTTTCCTTGCTGACCTCTTCACAAAATGGAAGGTAAAAAGTTGATTAAGTTCAGTTTTAATTTTTTATTTCTCTGGAATTGTTAGGGGCATCTCTCTGAACATTAACTTATCAGAATATCAAATTGCTGTAGGTATAAACAAATTGTGTCAACTGTCTGTTTTCTAAACAAAAATATTGGCAACTACAGAGAGGAGCTTCTTTAGAGACTAGTGGAGAGTGTTCCTGGTAAATATGATACAGCCAAGCAGCACAGAATCTGCAGGACAGACCATTCAGAGAGGCAGATGGAGCACTAATGCAGATCCATTAATGCAATAGTCTAGTTTTTGTTAGTTACCTTTGTTTCTGGGTGTGAGGGGAGAGAGGGTGTTACTATATGTGTATATACACAGTTTTCTGCAGAATGTGACTTTTAAAGTTTTCTTTTTGCATTTGTTCTTCCTGGACAGGAGAAGAATTGCAGCCATGAAGTGACAGTGGTTCTATTTTCAAGAACATTTTATGAAGCAAAATGTATAGGTATGCAAATTCTCTGTTTTTGTGCTTCTATTTTTAAACCTATCTTCTCTCTTGAAAGTTGGTCACAGGCTGACAGGGACTTTTTCTCTTTTTTTAATTGCCATGTTCAAAGTATTCTCTATCGAGCACAGTAGGTACACAGCGATTGTTGTGGAAGTACTGCAGTGAAAACCTTACATAGAAGAATGTAATAAATTTTCCTCGTCATACTCATGCTGTCATATTGGTTTAAAAGCAGTTTTTGTATTGTATAGAAGGTCGTATATTTCTCCAATTATTTTGGTTTTTTGTTTGTTTGGTGGTGGCTTTTCTGGGTTTTTTTGTTTGTTTATTTTTAGTGGAAATAATAGCTTCTTGCTGGAAAAGATGAGTCATTTCTATACAAGAGCATGGGATAAGATGTGCTTTTCCTTCCATTTCAGATGAGTTTCCTGAAACACATCGTGCATCTATTCGGCAGGATCATGAGGGAAGATTTTATGAAGATTTTTACAAGTATGTTTTCCTCCCAGTTCTTTTCACCTCTTGTCCCACAGTGGATGTGCAACCTGATGCACCCTTCTGTGCATTTCCTTATAGTTTGTTAATTCCTTCTGACTTCCCCTCATGACTTCCTTTCATGGGCTTCATTAGGTTGTCTTTTTTCTAGAGTTGTAGTTCAGAATGAGAGGCGGGAAGAGTGGACCTCGTTGCTTGTGACCATTAAAAAACTTTTCATCCAGTATCCTGTGTTGGTACGACTTGAGCAAGCAGGTACAAGAATCCTCCTTTCCCTGCTTTTATCCTTTGCTCTCTCTCTTTTTTTGGTTTGTTTTTTTTTTGGCTTGTCAGTAAGCTATCCAGTTTCAGTTGGAGTCTGGTGTTGTGCCTCTTAGTGCTCTCCTGGCTGGGCAATTTGCCTGGGTCTTTCTGTGAAACTTAATAATATCAATTTTGCCTGTAATTTTTGAACTATTAGTATTTAGTACAGATGTATTTTTTGTGGTTTTTTTTTTTTTTTTAATTATATAAAGCTAGTCTATACAGGAATGATGATTTTTTTTTTTTCCTTCCGAATACTTTTCCAGAGGCCTTTCCTCCAGGTTACAATTCTACCTCAGCACAAGGGAACTACCTGGAGGCTATAAATCTTTCATTCAATGGTAAGTTATGAGCAATGGCTAAAAATATACCGGGGAAGAACCATTAAAGCAGCTGCCAATAAATGGATGTGGACTTCTGTTACTTTTTCCTTAACACTGTGAAGAGGAGGGGAATATTAGGTGGTTACCTGCCTTGCTCTGAAAAGAAACATCCAGGGTCTTTTTAAAGTATTCCTGCATTCTCTCTGGCAGTGTTTGACAAGCATTACATCAACCGGAACTTCGACCGCACTGGGCAGATGTCGGTGGTGATCACCCCCGGGGTGGGGGTGTTTGAGGTTGATCGGCTCCTCATGATCCTGACCAAGCAGCGGATGATTGACAATGGTAAATAACCGTGCCTGCAGTCCCTCTGAAGGCAAACACAGATTTGGAAAAGATCTAGCTTTTTCTGGCTGTGAAAAAGTATCTACGGTAACTCATGTGCTCTGGGAAGAGGGGTTACAGCTGCAAGACTTGTCTGCACTTCATATTAAAATGGGCAGATTTTCAGAGTACTTACAGGCCTTTAATTTCTTTTGTTTGTGACAGAGAACTTCACCTGTCCATGCAAACCTTTCCCTTAAAGGATAATCTTGCATGAGTTGCCTTAGTTTAGAAAAAACATTTCTTATATCCTCACAGGTACTGTTGGTTTGTAACCGTACCATGGGATTGTTGACTACCATTTTCAGTATTATTGCCTCTTAAAATATGATGTGAATACGAATTGGGTATTCAATTCAAACTGATGATCAGTTTTGTCTTAGCATATCAGTCCTGCTTGGTTGATAGCTGAACTCTACTGTTGTCTGTTTACAGGGATAGGTGTGGATTTGGTATGCATGGGAGAGCAACCCTTGCATGCTGTACCACTCTTTAAGGTAAGGCTGCTTTTCCCTTCTCTCTGTTCCTGCTATAAACGTTACTCATTTTGTGACTGGCTGGATACAATTAGTTGCTTCTGAATTACTCTTACAGCTGCATAATCGCTGTGGCCCTGGTGACTCACGAATGGTCGATGACTACAATATTCCGCACTGGATAAATCATAGGTAGGTGAATTCTTTCAACCCTTGCTAAACACTTCTGCTTTGCCTTCCTCTTCATAATCTCTTGAATTCTCTTTCTTCTTTCACTGTTTATTTCCTCTGCTTTCCTTGTGAAGCGTTACATTACTTTTGCACAACTCTGGGCATTAATGCAGCATAACAGAAATAACAGGGTTTTGAAACGGCTGGTGTGAGTCACTACAGTTGTGTAAATCAGAGAGAGTTGTGTAAATGGCACGGTAGAAGTGGATGTCTTTCTGTAGAAAGAAAATGAACTGGGCAATGCAGGTGTTAAGCATATGAAGAAGTGTCTAGACTGAGGCTGTACAAGTATCAAAGCCCTGTCAACCATCCCTCAGTGTTTTCCATATGTTGTTTTATGCATATCCTATTTTCTCCATCCAATAGCTGACTCAGGTTCCTGGTCTGTTTACTGTGTAGCAAACCAACTGTGTTGAGTTCTAAGAACACCTTAAAGCCACCCTGGTTTTTCTTTCAGTTTCTACACATCCAAAAGCCAACTCCTATGTAACAGCTTCACTCCACGGATCAAGCTGGCAGGAAGGAAGGTGGGTATCTTTCTGATTTATATTTTCTTACTAGTGTCTGGGTTTGAGACAAGTTTAGGGGGATATGCTCTGGAAGGAACGTTTCCTCCCCAGAAGACAGGTTTCAGCACTCCCTCCCCCACCAATACAAAAAGAATTTCTTGGATGAAAGTGAAAAAAATTATTTATTTAACAAGCAGAGTGCTGGCAGGGCACAGGTAAAAAAAAAAAAAAAAGGATAACTGTTAAAATATTAAACCACCTCACTGCGGAGAAAGCTGGTGGATTTAGAGTTCCCTCTGTAGCTGGCTCGGCCCCTCCGGAGGTCCAAGGCCGGGATGCGGCGTCCCCGCAGCCTCCCTGCCGGTCTACGGGGTCTGGTGATCTGGTTCTTGGATCACACCTAGGCCAAACAGTTCCAGAAGAGGAAGAAGGTGGTACTGGAGATTTCGGTATGCCGGTAAGGAGGAATTTCTTGCCTCAGCTACCAGGCTAGCTAAAAGCAGAAAGGTGCCCCCTCAGCTCTGCAGCGGTGAGAACGCGGGGGAGTGTGTCTGAGTCCTTGAACACAAACTACGCTGAAGAATTCGCCTGGCTTCTCTCCCCCCTCTTCTGGACCCAGCTTAAAGCTGCAGGACCCATTTCTGGGCAATAAGCAGATGATAGGGGAATACAGTATTATCATAAAATCACCCCAAGACAACTAGCTTGTCAGATACTCCTTCTCAGTCAAGCATCAGAATATTTCTAGCAAGTATTCCAACAGCTGGAACTACCTTTCTGTGTTAAAAGGCTGTGAAGGCAAAGCTGCAAAGTTTGTTGTAGGGATTGTGAATGAGGGACTAGTTTGTAGGTCTTTCCTTTCTAGGATAAAATTGGGTAAGAAATGTTTTAGCCACCATAAAAATTTGAGTTTCATTCTGTAACAACTCTGTGGAGAGGAAGAAAGGTGTTGAGCATTGTGTTTTTCACACAGGTTTGTGACCAAGTATCAGTATTTAATATTTCTGAAGTTGTCTGGCTGCCTCACTGAGTCAGCAGGCTAAACTTTGTCTGCTTGATCACATTGGAGATGTTTCCTTAAAACGTGCTGACTGTTTCCCTTCCCTCTGTCTTTTCTCTTGCTCTCTCTTTTTTTCTTTCTTGTTTGTTCTTTTGGTCACTTCGTGCTTCCATTGTTGGACCCTCCAGCCACTGATGGAGAAAGCAAAAAATAATCGTGATGCCTGTAAGTAATTCTGTTCTGGAATGATCTGTCCCACTGACTCCCAAACTAACAAACAGCTGCAGTAAGACAATGACACTTCAGCACAAGGAAGGGACAATTGTTACAGAAAACCATCAAACCCATACTTGAGTGTTTCCTGTATTTGTTCCTCAGGATGTTAATGTGCATGTGCCAGTTGACTTCTTGGCAATTATTCATTTAGTGTTTAGGATATATGGGGAAAAGACAATATGGCCTCAAGCAAGCCTAATTCAGAGGCACCAACTTTGATAATTGAGCTGCTCCAGCTGCTCTGCTCATGACACTTTGGGATTTCTTCTGGAATAGATACTTTCTTTAGGGGTGAGAGGTGGATACTCTGACTTGCAGATCTTGAACATTCTTGAAAGAGGTTTCAGTGCTGTATGATTTTCATTTCAGCATTAGGAGCTCCAAAGGATGCTGAGAATGCCTTACCTATCCAGGTAGATTATGATGGCTACGATGCCCAAGTGTTCCGACTGCCAGGCCCATCCAGAGCCCAGCGCTGTACCACTTTCAGGTGAGAGGCTAGTGAGTGCACTGGTTCTGGAGTAGCCATGGTATGTGTGATTGATACATAAAATACTTGGAGAAATACGAGGAGAATTGATCTCCACGTGATCACAGTTGAACAAAGAGCTTCATCTGTTCCTGATCTTCATGACTGGTTGTCTGGTATTTTACTTCTGAAATAGTGTGTGGGGTCTAGGAAAAGGCATAAATATATTTTTTCCTTAAATCTTTAATTTTGTTTGAAGTGAAATAAAGCTAGTCTCCCTAGCAGATTTTGCAAGGGGGTTAAGAAAGTATGTGCACAGTAGACTTGTGCATAGTTGTAGAAATAGATTGTTTGATGTACTGCTTAGTAACTGGTGAAGAGAGTGGTGAGGAATCCTCCCTGAAAATGCCTGTCTGAATGAGAGAAGAAGCAGAAAAGCTGAGTGCGGGTTCTCAACTATTTAATGTCCTTTTGTCTGAGGAGAAAGGCTGATTATTCTCAGGTCCTGGCCCAATTCATTGAATAAACTATAAATTTCAGTGCTTTTTCAGAAATATGGAGTTGACAAGCTTGTTTTGAAGTACTTTTTTTACTTTGCTTCTTTCAGTAGTATTGCCTAACTCTGGGCATGTGGGCTCACTTGTTAATATGTTAATGGAAGAAGCCTGTAGGAACCCATGCTGAAAGATGCCAGCACAGTTTAAATAGTTCATAATTCCAAGTAGTTTCCCTATGGCTACACATTCCTGGCACTGTAGGCTGAGGTCCGGTATCTTCTAGGCCACATCTCTACCAGGTTGGTGTGGTATCTGTAGGATTGCGCAGGGAGTCAAGCAGGCCCTTTCACAGTCCTTGTGCTGGAAGCATTGCAGCATTCTTGTTGTGCTGTGTGATACACAGAACTATAAATTATCCAAACAGTCAAAAAAGATAGTGATGGCTTCTCTGTAATGCTCTTCTTGAGTTCACCTGCTGAACATCGAGTCTTTTGCATGACTTGGGCCTGTTCCAGCCCCCTGATAACCTGGGGATTAAACTCTCTCTTTCCTATCAATGGGAATCCCTTTCAGCAGGTCTGTGAGGGAGAGGGAAAGCCGCACGAGGAAGAGCTCCAGCTCGTACGATGTCTCGTGCAGCCCCTCCCTGCAGAGCCGCACGCTGCCCCCGGAAGAGGTGAGGAGCCAGGCTTCTGATGACAGCTCTCTGGGCAAGATCTCCAACATCCTGATGATCCCGCGGCCTCACCTGCACCAGTGTGAAGTCAGTAGCTCCTTGGGCTATACCAGCACCAGAGGTCAGCCTGGGGCAGATGGGAAGGTACCTTTGGTGGGGAAAGAAGGTGGACGTTTGTGTTGGCTACTGCCAGGCCAGCACAGTGGAGATGGTGCTTGTATTGGTGCTCATGGTACAGCTTTTCCATAGCTCCAGCTGCAGCTGGGTGTGCATTCTCCCGTTGTCATCCTTGTCCAATTCCATTGGATTTTTTTAATGGCTTGTCCTGAATAGAAGTGTCCTGACACTGATTTGCTCTTTTCCTTTGCCTATTGCCTTCTTTAGTACTTGACTATTCTCCTGTGCCTGTCTGTAAATGTGGACATACACCAGGAACTTGTTTATCCAGGTCACCTATAATCTGTCAAATGAGAACTGGCCTTAGCAGTGAGCCCTGGAGGACCCTGCTTGTAACATCTCTCTGTGGGGATTTGTTTTCATTAAGACTCACTTTCTGGATCCTTCCTTTTGACAATGTACTGCTGAGCTGTCTCAGTGTATTAGCAGTGCTGGCACTCCCCTTTTCTTCCTTTCCAATTTACTTTTGTTCTCAGGCAGTATGCAGTATCTTCCACAAACCCAGCTCATTTCTAGGTAAATTGTATTCCTCCTTCAACTGCTTTATCTTCTGTAAAATTCTATCTCTGAAGGCTTTTCATGTTTTTTTTTTCATGCCATGGTGTATGACACTGATACCATATTTATCCTGTCACAGGAATTGCCTTTACTGGTGTGGAACTGCTCTCACACAGTGTACTTGACATTACATCTACCTTTCATGTTTTCCCCTGCTGTCAGTTAATACAACTCTTTTCTTTCTTTGGTATTTCTGTTACTCCTTTAGTTTGAAGGATAGTCATGTGACCCATCTGAAGGTGTTCAGCAGGATGAGGATGTGTGTGGATTAGGACTGGCAGGGAGGAAAGAGTCATGGAAACTGAGGTTTTTCACATGTTGTATTTGACAGTATAGAATGGTAAATGAGACCCTTCCTCTCTGGGATTTTCACTTGTTGGGCACTGTAATTGCTACTTATCCATCTGGTATATTTTTCTCTCCTATTTCTAAATAACTTCTGTTCTATACTGAATAGCGATAACTAACCAATATCTTGTGGAGATCACGTACCGTGTCTTCTGGGAGTAATCCCTGATTTCAGTGCTCAGATCTGAGTGTTGCAGAAAAGGCATGTGTACAAGGCTCAGCTGTGGCTTCTGCCATGTCTTTGGTGCTCATCCTGAAGCTTCTGTTATGTCAGTATCTTGATTTCTCAGGAATTCTCAAAGGTCTGAGTAATTCTTCATAATTGGCTTAGCAAGTGGCTTCTTTATGGATTCATTTAGTAGAAGTTGACAGTTTACAGCAGTGCTGTAATGGCAGATGGAATAATACCTTTTCTTGTCTGGGTTGTTTTTTACATTTTAACTCTCAGGCTGGATAGGAATTGTTTTCAGCTTCTCCGCCTGCTTATTTCTTAGGTCTCCTTATTTCCACTTACCCTGGGCAATCTTTATATCCCTAAGCAGTTAAATTCTCTTGTGCTTGGCTCCTGCACCATCTCACACTGACTTTGTTGTGTTTTTTTAGATTTCCTTGAGAACATGCTAGAGTCACAGCAGCGTGACTCCAGCGCTCCGGGCAGGTTCCACGTGGGCAGTGCCGAGTCGATGCTGCACATCCGCCCGGGGGGATACGCGCCCCAGCGCGCACTCATCAACCCCTTCGCCCCATCCCGCATGCCCATGAAGCTAACGTCGAACCGCAGGCGCTGGATGCACACCTTCCCTGTGGGTGAGCTGCCTCACAGCACATTTGGCTGCTGTTACTTTGTCCTTGTCCAAGATTAGCACAACAAGAGACCCAGTAAGAACTCTGGTGTATTAAAGTGCTCTGCACATTACCAGAGGCTGAAATGAGTGTACACGCCTGATCAATCCTCTTTTGGAAAATATCACCTCTATTTGCAAACAAGCAGCATCAGGTACAGAACAATCTTATAGTAGATGGAGGCTGTTGAAGGGAATTGTAACTACAATTTGGGTAGATTTTCTGATGATGAATTGTTCACATAATTGTTTAATGCCTTGTAATAGGCGCTCCAAAATGCTTTAAAAAATATTCTGCTTCACTTGCTTCAGAGGAGATGGCAGAGGTTCAAGGCTTTGAAGATTTTGTAAACCTGCTTTCTTAATGTCCATTAGCTCTCATTGCCTGTGCTGTTGGCAAAAGAAGGGTACAAGCAACTGAGGAATCAGTGAAGATATGGTGGTCAATGATCCAATTGTAACTGTGTAGGTCCCTCAGGAGAAGCTATCCAGATCCATCATCAAACCCGCCAGAATATGGCAGAAATGCAGGGCAGTGGGCAGCAGGATTTGACACATTCCTCTGCGGAGCTGCTGGAGCTGGCTTACCATGAGGCAACTGGCAGGTGAGCCATTTGCTCAGTCTTGAATGTTGGGTTTATAGACCATGAAATCAGATCTGTAAATAACCAGCTAAGCTTTATTTCTCTCCTGAGGGTACACGAGTAGCTGGTTCTTTGCTGTCCTGCAAAGGCAGTGCTTTGGTTATTGGTGGAGGCAAAGAACAAATAGTATGGACAGATATGGAATGCTGTTACAGCCTTCTCTGTGCTGCCCTTGTGCTGTTCCATCTCTGCCAACATCAGTGAGGGAAGAGCTTGGTTCCAGCCCAGGCTCAGCTGAGGCAGAGGGGCTGAGGGCTTGTTATATTTGCTAAAAGCAGGGAATGGCACGAATGAGGAGGGTTGTACAAAACAGGCTGGTTTGTTTCTCTGCAGGCACATCAGCTCTCAGCATCCGGGGGACAGTGGCTCCTTCCTGAGCTTGGGCGGGGCAGAGGAGTACGGGAACGGGCTGGGGGCCGGCCCCGGTGCAGGTAACGGGGCAGGGACGGGGCCGGGAGAGTGCCGGCCTTGGCAGCACTGACGGGGATCGAGGCAGGACTCGAGGCACGTGGGTGGACAGGCACTGCAAAGCAGAGAGAATCGAGAGTGGGAAAACAGTGATCTGTTAGGGCTCCTACTTGGACTTCTTGGTGTATGGTAGTTCTTTGGGTTGCTTTGTTGGTTTTAGTTTGTTTTTATTTAAGGTGTCTACTTCTCTAGGTCTGTCTTATAAGGTTTACTGTAGAAAGATGCTCACTGTTTTCTTATAATTAGCTCTCAGGCAGTTACTGAGTTCCATAATAACAAAGCAGTGATGTCCAGACACAAAAAATAACTAAATATGCCCTGGTGTTCAGAGCCCTTTATTTTCTAGGTGGGGTTGCCTTAAGCTGTTACCCTTTAGAGAGAAGACACAGCTGTACTTTCAGTTGAAGATTAGCTCTATCTTCCTTAATTTACCCAGACACCTGAATTAGTGGAAATTCTCAACATTTCTTTTGAGCCCTGTAAATGGAACAACATGCCATGTTAAGCATTCTGCTGTGTTTTCTGGGTTTTTTTTTTGTGACTGACCCTCTGCTTTTGTGGACGTGCATTTTAGTTCGGCACATGGAAAAAAATGGAACTTTTGGACTACATCATTCAAGACTTATGTTCTTTCCTCAAAACCATTTTAAAGATTTTTTTAAAGAATAAATTTGCCCTTCTGAATTACATTGGATTAAAACAATTTTGTTTTCCCTTATGCCTTGCAGAGCCATGAAGTTAGCAGACTTAATTTTCTTGTGCCTCATCTTGTATTCATGTAGTCACATTAAAAATGATTTTCCATTGCTTCCTTCTGTGAATTTCATCTGAATATGTTTAATTTTCTTGCTTTACATTTTTAGTATTTTCTGGCTTCCGGATAGGCTCTGTTTTTGCAATTGCTGAACTGCATTTCAGCTGGATGCAGTTTGCACAATGTAAATGTAGAGCCTATCCTGGCAATAAACGTTTGCATTTTACAGAATTTCTTTGTGTCTGTAGACCCTCAGCTGCCTATACGGGCCACACTGGGACTCAGTGATTGGACTGAGGGTTCTCCCTTATGGTTTGAGTCACCTACAAAATGAAGCAGTTTGAGGGGTGGGGGTGGTGGTTTTCTGAATTTCCAAAAATAAAATTTCTTGAGTCTGGTTCTCCTCTGCTGCCTGCAGCATGGTTTGGTGCAACACGGGCTTCAGAGTGAAAAATGATCCCATCTATTTCACTTGGGGTTCAGGATGTTGTCGCTATTGCCCCACAGATGGAGGTGGTAGCTCAGAGCGAGTAAATCCTGTTGCAATTCCCGGTCTGGATGGCAGATGGCAGGAGGAGCTGGTGAAAGGCGAATGCCATTTAGAGCCAACTCTTCTACAGGTTACTGGCACCATCATGTAGCAGATATCCACCCTTTCTTTTACAGGGGAACAGCTATGATGTTGATACCAATTTCGTGGGTAAATCTACCTAAGCTGGTTTTAAAAAATAGTTCCTTTTAAACATTTGGAAGCTTACTGAAGTTTTTATTTTGATAAATGGCTTTGAAGGCAGCAGTTTTTCTTGTCTCCTTGGGCAGCTCTTTTTCTCTCATGTGCCACACCAGCTGTTTACAGGAGCTTATAGCATCTACTTTTCAAGATGCTTTACCATTTTGGGAGGAGGGTTTTGGTTGGGTTTTAGCTATTGAACGCTTCTAGTGAGATGTTCAGATTTGATCCGAGATGTATTTTTTCCTCGTTAATTGGCTTAGTGGTTTTTTATGCTGTGCAGAACCTGGGGATTTTCCATGCGGAGGAATTTTGTATCTTAAAACATCATCATTCTTATGATTTATTTTTATTTGAAATTCAAGAGAAGTGCATAATTGCTTAAAATAAAACACATATTTCTTTCTTGTAGGGGTGAACCTCAAAACTCAGAACAAGGATGCCTTGGAAGATGCTGTCTCTAATTCTCCAGATCCAAGTAAGCAGGAGAAAGGTTTGGAAGAGTGTTTGCATAGGTGGGAAGATGGGAAGGGAAAGGGCATGTACATATATAGAGGCATCAGGAGGTGGTAGGCAAGAAACTGAGGAGCCTTCTTGGCTTTTGGCAGTGGTTTATTTTGGCCCGCAGTAATTTGCGGGATCTCCCTGTACTGTCTCACTGTGATTGCAGTTCCGTAGCTCTTAAGAACATGTGAAGCTGTTTGTTTTGTTATATCTGAAATTCTTCCCTTACCAGACACTATTATGCAAAAAGCTAAAGCTGCTGATCTCATATCTGCCTCTCAGTATGAAAAGTTTGTTTGGTACCAGCTTGTTGGAGTAGAATTAGTACAGTCAGTTTCTGAATTTGGTACCATTTACTGAGAAATATCTGCCTTCACTTCCTAGAGAAATAAGTGTGTCAGTACTTAAGAAAGCATTTTCTTTATAGCAGTCTGTTCTGTATTACTTTCTTGTGCAGTGTTCCTGCCGTTGGTGTTAACATTTTTATAGCAAAATAAATTTCCATCTGTAGGATCTCTGTGACAAGAAGTTAAGAATCAGTAGGTGATAGAGATTGTTTGAATTGGGTCAGAATGTAATGCAGTGGTGAGCTGATGATTTGGTATACTCTAGTTAGCTTTTCCTTTTTAATGTCTAGTTTTACATCCCTGTAATCTCAAAACTGCAGCATAACTCTAGGAAAGGGTGTGGGAAAAGATTGCTTTCCAAGCTACTATTTTTCTGCTCTTCCCACCCCTCTGGATATATCTTCTGTTTTTATAACTGTGGAAATACTCCCTTTTCTGCTGTTGTACTATTACAGAAATAGGCTGGTCTGTCATTCTTTCTCTCCTCCTCTCCAGCTCCTTCTGCAGTTGTCTAGGATGCAAAACTGGTCTGATTTTCTTGTTCAGACTTGGAATGTTGATCTGTTTATTAATCAGTAACTGCACCTGACTTGCTGTAATTTTGGAAGCGCAGTGGCTATGTCAGCTCTAGCTTTCAATGAAGAGGAAATTAAATGTATTAACTTTGAATGCCTTTTGCATGATGGGATTGAATCAGCATGTGCACTGCATTGTTTAACAAACTCTGTCTCTTTCTCTCCCTCCCTTCTTCCCATCCTATTTTCTTTTTCCCTTCCCATTCCACTCCCCTTTTTGTCCCTGTTGACTTTGTGCCAACTCTGTTTTTTGTCTCATTCTTTCTAACTCTCCTCTTCACGCACTTCTTTCATCCTCCTGTGCACCCTGTTTTTCCATGGGTGACCACATACGCCCCCCTTGTGTGCCCCCCATGACACAACGAGGCAGTTCTGACGCTGTCTGCTCCCCCCGTAGTGCCAGGCTTCTGTTGTACAGTTGGAGTGGACTGGAAATCCCTCACTACTCCGGCCTGTCTCCCTCTCACCACGGATTACTTCCCCGACCGCCAGAGCCTGCAGAACGATTACACGGAGGGTTGCTATGACCTGCTCCCAGAGGCTGACATTGACAGGTTTGGCCAGCACCTTCTCTGTACAGTCCTATGCTTCAGGAGCAGGTGATGGAAGAGGATCACTGCACTCTGTACAAGTGAATGATAGATTGCTAACAGAGCAGCAGAATACTTATATTTTTCCTTTTTCCAGTGATAGCTTTGCACCTTTTCTGATGTTCCCATCTGACAGTATGGTGTAGTCTGTAGATTTTATGTTAGAAATTGTTTGCATACAAATTTTTACGTCTCTTTTCTGTTGTGTTTCAAACAAAATATTCAACCTCAAGCTATCATCTCTTTTAATCTACTTTCTAGTAGTTAATCTACATTCTAGTGTTTTGGAAACACTGAATGAGCAAATGCGTGTGTTTAAGCACACAGTGTTTGAGATGCTTATGCTCACTCTAAAGGATATTTAGTTTAAAGAATCTTGTTGGGAAACAGTGTTAGTTGGACAAATAGAACTTCTCTGCTTGTCTTAGATGTCTCTGGTAAAAATTCTTTAATAGGGTTAGTTTGGTTTTTTTACTGAAGCAGTCTCATTATCTTCAACATTTTTCAGACTTTCCATAACTTGTAAGAAATCAAAAGACCTGTTCGTGTTGCTGCTTTATGGGAACAAAACAAAAATATTAATCAGGGTGATTGAAATACATAGGAAGTAACAGGATTAGTGAAGAAACACCTGAAAGAAATGTCTGTAGGAAGGCGAAGTTTAGAGCAAGAGTTGTAATAAGATGCCAAAATGATGTATCCTGTAATCCCTCTCTGCTTTTTCAGCACTTTGCAGGCAGCCTCTGCAGTTTGTACATGTTCTGGAGAGCTCAGAATGCCAGTGGGCAGCAATGCTCCAGCCTCTCCCCACACTGGGAAGTGGAGAGCAATCTTTGGGGAATTGATTGTTTCGGAACTGTCGTAGGCAAATTTGTTAGTAGTTGTCAAACTGCTTTCAAAGGCAGCAGTAAATACTGCCAGACGGTTAATCACTCTGTCTCAAAAGGTGCCCATTTTCCCTCCTGCTCCCACAGGCAGGTGTTCCCAGGCAGAGGGCTCCAGGGCCTGGAGCAGAGCTAAGAACAGGTGTGTGGTCAGCTTCCTTATTCTAGTCTGCTTAACCTTTGTGTCCAGGAGGGATGAGGAAGGAGTGCAGATGACAGCCCAGCAGGTGTTTGAGGAGTTTATTTGTCAGCGTCTCATGCAAGGTTATCAAATTATTGTGCAATCCAAACCACAGAAACCGGCCCCAGCCGTGCCACCCCCGCTCAGCAGCAGTCCCCTCTACAGTCGAGGTGAGTGACCTGGGCTTGACAAGTCAGGCTTTTGTCTTTCCTTCTGCCAGTCCCAGTAACCTCGAATTAGGCACATCCACCAGTTCGTCAACACTTTATGTTGGCTGTTCTCTGGTGGTTCTGGCAAGGGAAGTTCTAGATAGGTGATATATGAATCCCAAGTGCTCTTCTTTGCTTGTGATATCAGCAAATCTTAACTGTAAGAGCAAAAGACTCATTGTGCAACTGTTCCCTAAAAATGTGGCCTGAAAGATGGTTTTTAGCTTATCCTGAGTTCAGAAGCCCACTTCTGGACTCCAGTTCTGGAGTCTCTTTCTATAGGCACAGTGTGTTGATAAAGTTCTGAGTACTGCAGTAAGCTGAAAGGGTTTTGTTTTTTACAACTAGGTCTTGTGTCAAGAAATAGACCTGAGGAAGAGGATCAGTACTGGCTGAGTATGGGCCGTACTTTCCACAAAGTCACCTTAAAAGACAAAATAATTACTGTGACTCGGTACCTCCCAAAGTGAGTATCTCTCTGGTTGAGCAGTTTGCTGTCAGTGTTCAGATGAACATTCTTTTCCAGCTCTCTGTGCTTGCTTGAAAGAACACACTGCAGAAGCTTCTTTCTTTTTAGGAGAAGAAAGAGAAACACCAGTATCAATAATACTGAGATTAATGCTTGTATTTGATCTTTTAGGTATCCATATGAATCTGCTCAGATAAACTACACCTACAGCTTGTGTCCCTCACACTCTGACTCTGAATTTGTCTCTTGCTGGGTAGAATTTTCCCATGAGAGACTAGAAGAGTACAAGTGGAATTACTTGGATCAGTATATCTGCTCTGCTGGCTCAGAGGATTTCAGGTGAGAGCTCCTTTTCCATCCAGACTGTTCTGTGTCCTAATTGCCTCTTTTCCTTTTTGACCTAAGAATTCATCACCGAGTTCCACCCACGGATGCTCAGTACTCCAGGGAGAATATCTGGCCTGCTTTCACTGTCAGCTCCCAGCAGCTGTTGCCTCGTAGGAACCTTGCTCTTTGTTGCTGGTGCATAATCTGACCTTTGATACAGACTCTTGATCACAAAATTCAGCATGAACTGCTTTTTTCCTCTCCTACAAATGCAAAGAAATAAGATGGCATTTTGTCACAGATGCTTTCCTTGGCTTCGTACTGATTTCTGGATCTGAGTCAAAACTTCCATTTATTTTGAAGCTGTTGCAGGTTTGCTTGAGTACTGGGCTTGACTGCAGTCCTACTCCTAAGCTGTGGAGCAAGTGCTTACCAGAAATGTGGAATACCTCCACTAGTATCAATAGCTTTTTTGATACCTTCTCTCCACATAACCAGTCTTTATCATGTTTTCTTTTCAGCTCTCAGTCGAAATACCTCCTATGCTAGTGTGCACCTTGAAAATTCCTTCTTGCTTGCATATTTTTGGAGAAAAAGCCTTTAGGGCCTATCTTTTACAGAAAAGAAAGCATATCTCTGTGTGACAATTGCTCTGAGGATAGCCTTGTTGCCAGTGATGCTCAAATTGCTGACCTTTCTTCTGCACACGTGCTTGTTCTGACTCAGAGATAGCAGCAAGGTGGTTGCTGCACTCACTGAAATGTGCAGCAAGTAGATTTGTACTTGAGATTCTGGAAAACCCTTCCCAGGAAACGGCTGAACTCTGTCCTGTCTTCCACATTCCTGCAGCCTTATCGAGTCCCTGAAGTTCTGGAGGACGCGGTTCCTGCTGCTGCCCGCCTGCATCAGCGCCACCAAGCGCATCATGGAGGGGGAGGCGCACTGCGACGTGTACGGCGACAAGCCCCGCTCCGACGAGGAGGAGTGGCAGCTCCTCGATGGCTTCATCCGCTTCGTGGAGGGCTTGAACCGCATCCGTCGCCGCCACCGCTCCGATCGAATGATCCGAGTGAGTCCCCAGCCTTCGCTGAGGCTGGGTGTGACCTGAGCCGCTAATGAAGCGTTGGCAGGGAGACCTGAGTCCCTCCCAGGCAGGCTGGGGCACTAGTGCCTGTGTCCGTGTAATCCATCCCTAAAGGACAGTGCTGACTCGTGTGCTGTGTCAGCTTTCAAACAGTGGGGGCTTGTTAACAACTTTGGGGAAATTTACCTGGGATGAGCATCCCGTGCTGCTGTGACTGGAACCAGGCTCAGGACATTTCTTGCTCCAGGACAAGCCAAGCTTTTCTGCACAGCAGAGCCATATCTTAGCCTGGCAATGCTCTGTTTTATACTTTGGCCAGTCTTTTCTTACCCACGAGCATGATGCCTCCCCTTTGCAGGTGTGCTCTGCTTTGTGCTGCAGGTGGGCTTAGTCTGGCTGCACCTCTCTGCCTTGTGATGCAGACAGTTGATCAAAGGGGTCTGACGTAGTTAAGCTGGTCACTTCTGGGTTAACTTGGGTTGGTTCTGTGCTGCAGATTCAGGAGAAGGATTGGGAAAAGAGAACCATAGGAGTGAATTTTTTGGTAAACAGTAGTTTTAAAGAGGCTGATGAGAAACTGGCTAATGTGTATTAAATTCTCTTCCCATTCACACACTAAATGGGGTAATTTACTTCAAAGCAAATTCACCTTTTCCAGAATAACAAACATTTTATTTTCAGAATAGCATCCACACAAGACACTAGGCTATTCCACTTCTTGTGTACCAATAGTTTGACTCCCTTTTTAAAGAGTACTTAATGAAGCCCGGCTGACATGAGGTATTGTATTCTTGCTTACTAGGTAAGCCTAGCTTGACTAAGACTGTGCTTCCATTTTTTCTTTGTTAGAAAGGGTCTGCCATGAAAGGCTTGCAGATTGCTGGTCCAATTCCCACTCATTCTCTGGAGCAGTCTGGGCCTCCCATTGGGAAAAAAGGAACCTCAGCACTCTCAGCTCTGCTGCAGATGGAAGCCAGTCAGAAGTGAGTCTCTACAGGCTGTGTGAAGAGCCTAGAACATCCTTCCTACATATTGCACCTGGGCTGGCTAAAGCACATTTGGGGAACTTTGCCTCATGTTGTGTTAAATACATAGGAGATTAATATTTTTAATGCTAAGTTAGTATTACACATGCATAATAAAACTGAGTTCAAGGGTCCATGTTGTTTGTGAGGAGTAAAAGGTACTTAGGGACTGCTGGATCTGTGCCTCAGTGTGTGGGAAAGTAAATATCTGAAAATACAGCTGTACGCCTCTGCAACAGTTGTCTTTGGGGAGAAGCTGACACAAAGTATGTTTGAATAAACTCTGTATTCCTTCCTTTTTTTTAGGACACTGGGGGAGCAGCAAGCAGCAATGCTTTCTGGGAAGAGCTCTGGGCAGCCTTCGGAGAGTGGGAACATTGCTATCACACCCACCTATATGGACAGCCCTCGGAAGGTAAAGACTTCCTGGTCTTTCTTTAGCTGCTATTTCTACATAAGAATTCCTCCAATAATCAAAGATTATTTCTCTGAGCACTTGGCTACATCATACCGCATCTTACTCTCTAATCCAGTAAGGGCTCGTCCTGTATTGGCCTTTGTGTGCAAGGGCAGAGGAATTCAGTTCTGTAAGTGTGAAAATGATACGGAATCCCTGGGATGCCATCTCAGTGTTTTGCTGATCTAAGTGCTGTTTGCTAATTAGTGCATTTTCTTTGCTGGTAGCACATTTCATTTCAGTCATAGCTTGACCGTCAGATGTAGTAGTACAGTGCTGTCTGCATCTGTGTGCAGGCTGTCTTGGAGAGCAGAATCAGCCTCTAGATTGTGACTATGTGAACACTGAGTGGAATTTTAACAGCAGGAACTTGAGGCTCTTGCCTCTGCTTAGAGGAGAGGATGTGTTCCTGAGAAGTGATTTAGATGTTATTCCTTCAATGGCTGGACTCCAGGCTGGAGAAGGTGGTCTTCCTGGAGCTCTCTTCAGACACTTAAAGAAAAGACTGTGCTATCCCTCAGCCTTTCTGTCAACTGTTCTGTGAGAGCTGGGAGAGCAGGAACTCTGCCTCCAAGTCCAACCAGAAATATTCAATTATTTTTCTGTGTTTTGGCATGAAGGTCTTTCAACAGAAGTACCAAGGAACTGAATAAAGATAGAGGATTTAAATGTGACCTGTCTTTGGGTTCAACAGTTCAAATACTGAAAAGAAAAGTTCTCAGATTCACCACTATCAACCACTTCTTTCAGCATTTTTCTCTTAGCATCTAATGTTTCTACATCCACTGTTTTGTGCCACCACCAAGAACAAGTATTGTGTTATCCTGGAGACCTAGATATTGAAAGTTGAGGTGATAGAGTAACTGATCATCTCACTACTAGACACTTACTCGCAGTATTAGTGTTTGGAGAACACAGATGAGAGTCTGGAGCAGGATGTGCTAGACCTGGAAACAGTAGGTGCTCAAACTGACTTGAAGCATGTTTGCAAACTTCCATATCATAATTCAGGCTTTGCATTCTCCTCTAATACCATTTTGAAAAATCAGCTTCCCTCTTTAAATATAGAAATCTTAAATATCCCTTTCTACCAGTAAAACTGGTGAAAATTCCGTGTGAAATGCAGGAGAGAAGAATGTTGTGTCCAGTTGTTCTGTGTGGCAAAGGGGGGAAAAGGCAAAATGGGCTTCTCTAGCAGTGGCACAGTAGTGTGCTGGGACCAAATTAGCGGACTTTGTGCTACCAGAAAATGCCATCTTGAGTAATGTTGAAAGTAGTGTTCAAAAGCCTCTCTGGAAGGCTGACTGGAGACTCTGGAAGAGTGTGTTGTCAGTTGAAAGCCTTTCATGCTGCAGCAGTAAACACTCCTGTAAATATTTACACACAGGGACTGGGAGATAAGCAATTGGAATCTGCTAATTGATGGCTCATGCCTGTTGGAAAGATGCCAGTGGACAGGCAGCGTTGTGCTCGCTTGGGAAGAGCAGCAAGTGTGTGCCTCGTGCCTGCAGGGCTCCCCAGCACAGGGAAGTCTGGCTTTCCACACACTTGAAGCCAGAGAACTGACAAATTGTCACAGCTGTGAGCTCTGCCAGCAGCCAAGGGAGCAAGTGCTTTTCTAGGATGCTCCTCAGTGCTGGAGTTATTCCAGAACAAAACTGAGCCGCTGGCTTCACTTTACTCTGTTTCAGAGTAGAATTGACAAGTCACTTCAGCCAGTTACTGGGCAACACAGTGTGGTTTTAACTCAGTGAGTTTGCTTGATCCATGATCTCTTTGGGAAGTCTTTGCCCTCAGGGATCCAGGGTGCTTGGCCCTGCTTCTGCACTGTGTAAATTGCCAGTCATGTAACCCTGGCATTGATTTCGTTCCAGAAAATGTTTTATATGTACATACCAAGGCAAGCATCTTAACTGCAGGCTAGACAGAAATATTTTGCTGAGGGAACAGAATAAGGAATTGCAAATAGGGAATGAAAATCTAGATGAGTTCCACTGCATTGTCTTATATGATAAGAGAATCTTGACACATCTTTGAATAGCAGCTGGGGATAAAAATGTAAGTAGGCAGGAACATAGCACAGGCAGTATCTGTTTAATTTTGCATGACGTATTAAACACAGTGTTAGAAGGATCTTTGTGATGAGTTTTTCTTCACTTTCCTTTGCACCATACCAGACCTGCATTTAAGAGGAAGAGTGCACTTCTGAAAAGAGCTCCTTTGCCTCTCCCTCTTTATCATTTGAATGTCTAACAGATTAGAAAAAAAACCCTGTCCTTCTTTGGATATTTGTGATTACACCTGTGGTTTCTGTATTTCAGTTTTGTATTTGGGATGGAAGCCCCCATACTTCAGAGCTCAAGACTTTCTCCTTTGAAGTATGGAGGGAAGGCTGCAGTTTCAATTGGCTTCTGATCAATGTGGGTTTAAAAATTTTGGGAAAGCCAAGGAAGAGCAATGTCTTGTTAAAGAGAGAGAAAGTAAGGATATGTGTGTGAGTAATTCCTGATACTGTGCATTCTGCTGCATCTGACCTTCTGGGTCTGGGATTTGCATTCTCCTCATACCTTCTCTCTGTGGTCATTTCATACTTGCACAACCTTGTATTTGCTTTTCTTCAACTCCCTGTTGCTGTTGCCATTAATGGGCCTGCTTCCTCTGATGCCTTCAGGATGGGGCCTTCTTTATGGATTTTGTTCGCAGCCCACGCACAGCTTCAGCCTTCTGCTCACAGGTTAGTTTTGTATGTATTGTTGTCATCTCTGGCTTTTGGATTGTGGTGATGGACAGCATTTGTGTCCTGAGCTTGGAACCTCTATTAGTTTCCAGATGCTCTCATTGAGAGTGAGATGCACAGCATTGGCAGGACAAAGTGGCAGATGCAACCATTTTTTTCCACCATTCAATGTTTGTACTGTGTTTTGGATGTTCATGTGCCCTGTCTCACTGTCCTTTGCAGTACTGTGTCGTAAACTACTAAAGCTGCTCTTTTTGTTTTTCAGTAAGTGCTTGTTTTCCATCTTTCCTCATTGAACAAAATGGCAACAGCTCGCTTGTCTGGTTCTTGGCTAAATTTCTTCTGTGCTGTTTGATTGACAGGTGACTCTGGAGATACCCAAATCGTGTCCTTGGATTCCTAAACAACTGAGGCTGAAAATATTAGTATCATCTTGTTTAAAAAAGTCATTGTGACAGAAGTTGTTTGTCCACTTAACACCATTTAGGAATTAGCAGTAACACAGCGTGCCCATAGAAAATGCTGCTGGTTGAACTGAGCCCTGAGGAGGGAGAGTGGCTTTTGCTGGCTGTGGGCACTGTAGAGTTGACCGTGGAGCATCTGCTGGTTTTAGCTGCCCAAAAAGGGCCATCTGCCATTAGAGATTTTTGGGATGTGAGAAATGGCATAAATAAAGGACTCTTGGCTGTCAGACCTAAGTCAAGCTACCACCTTTGTGATTTTTAGCTGTGTGTGTTCTGTGGATTCATCACTGCAGAGCAGCCCCCATATTTACACCAGCTCGAGTTGAGTTACTCTGCCATTCGTGTTCTCTCCCCCACCTCTCCAGCTTTTATATAATGTGCCTTTACTAAACCATACGTGTTAATGACAGGTGGCAATTACAGCCTGTACTTAGCAGAATCCTTCAGCATTCATGCTCTTTCTGAAATGATTTAATGTTAATTTTGTGAACTATTCAGTCTACCATTGGAATAGTGAGAGTGTTCCTGTAGGAGGAAAGTGTTCCTGTTGTCTTGGCGACATAGGTGTGGGTGGGTGCCAACCAGCCTTCTCATATTTGTCCTGAGAAAGGAGGGAAGATGAGCTGATTTTTTTGAGCATTATGAAACTTGAATTCATGTGATACATTTGCATATTTTTTGAGAGTTAGACTTGAAACTGTATTTTCTAAATGCTTACTACCTTCCCGTAGTGATTAAGTGTGCTGTTCTGTCTATTGCATGCTTATAATCATAGTTATTCACTTGGGTTGAAAATGTCAGGTTTGGACTGGTGTTGCTGGTTTGCCAGTAGTTCTCTCAACACAATTGTTGCTGGGTTGGTGATCCTCATCTGTATTTGGGTCTGAATTTGTTGTTTGTCAGGAGCTCTGTAGTGATGACAAAATAAGACTGAATTTATCCCTTCTGCAAATGCCTGTGCTTCCTTAGAGTATTGCTTGTTGTTGACTAACTTGGGCTGAGATACAGATGATGTGGGGAGGAGATAAAATGGGAAATGGATTACATTATGAATTTCATAGAGATGTTGCTGTGTTTACTCCTCACAGGTCTCTATCGATCAGTCAGTTCCTGCAACCTCAGATGGCAACACATTGATAACCACGGGGCAGGTCCCTGACAGGGGCAGCACCCAGGCCCTGGGAAGCACCCAGAATGTTGCAGACCTGGGATTCAACACAGCTGGTGCTGCAGAGGGCAGGTAGGAAAGGCACAGCAGTGCTGTACTGCAGAGCTGTTCAGTTACAGCCCCTTTCTGGGAATGGGCACTTAAACAGGAACCTGGGAACAGGCTGTGCTGTGCCTGTCAGCATGAGCAGGCACTTGTCACAAGACCTTACTGCAGCATTTTCACGTGCAGAGAGAGTGGTAGTAAAATAAGCACTGCAACCCAGTTTTCCAGAATTAAATGAACACAAGGCCTGATTTCTCCACCCACGAGAAGGGCTTCATTCTTCAAGAAATGAAGAAATTTCATTTCTGAAGTCTGCTAGTAGGAAACCAGGCTTTGAATGGACATCTTCAGTCTGTTTTGGCGGGGGGGGGGTGCCCTGCAGGTCTAATTGGATCAAGTAGGTTGATTAAATCCAAGAGGTTCTAACCTGGAAGTGAGACACTGGGGAGGAAGCAGTGTTGAAAATAAACTTTATTAGCACCTGTTTCCTGTGGTTGTATATTACAGTAAAGAAGAAGTTAGCCAACTTCAAAATGTTTGCTCTCAATTGCTCCTGAGTACGGCTGTATGTGACATAGTGTGCATTGGGTCCATATAGCAATGTCCTGGTGACCTCCGGGGGGAAATACACATCTGATGCTTTTAGTTGTCCTCTTGAGATGAAAAAGGAAATAAATGTGGCAAAGTTGTTGTTGAGAAGAGAGAGCAGTTTTCCTAAATGTACATATTTGAACAAATCTGGCAGCTTCCTTGACTTTTGAATGTGCTTCTGTTTACTACCCAGCTCTCAGCAGTGTTTGACAAGTGCTCTGACTTCCTCCTCCACTTTGGTAGAGATTCTTGAAGCCATGAAACACCCCACGTAAGTTTTTAATATAAATATGCTTAACATCTGATGAGATGTTTTGTAAGAGGACATGAGAAGTGGAGTCACTCAAAGGAGAGCCTCATGTCAGCTGTAGAAGGGTTTTAAACTTCTTTTGTGATTCAGTTCCAGACTCTCTAATAAGGAATTTTATAGAAATTGAGAGAAATTGAGATATGAGCAAAGATTTAATTATTAGAGTCCCAGAACCTTGTCAAATCAAGAATTCCCAGTAAGTCACTAAAGTGCTGTCAATGTCAACTCTTCATCTTGTTACCAAAAGCCAATGATACATCACTCCAGGGGCCTTGTGTATTTCTTGTCCTGTATTTTATCTTCCCCCCGCTGTTTTTCTTTCTCCCAGCAGTGATTTTTGTCTTTGTACTTAAAAGAGCTCTCAATCAGCCTGTGTTAACACATGTGACTTGCTGTGATTCAGCACAGGGATCCAGCTGCTCTCTGAACAGAAGGGCCTCTCCCCGTACTGCTTCATCAGTGCAGAAGTTGTGCACTGGCTGGTGAATAATGTAGAAGGGGTGCAAACCCAGGCCATGGCCATTGACATAATGCAGGTAAGGAAACTATCCAGGGGCATATGGAGGGCCAGAAATGCCTCACTCTGTGAAGAAAGTAAAGTTTTAGAGCAAAGCATAGCAATAATTTCTGTTATTTATTAAAATCCTCTTATGGATGAGTATTGAAAGCAGTGCTCAACAGAATATGAGATAATGATGACATTTTTGGGATTCCCTGTCACAAAATAGCAACATATTCTTCAGTAGTAATACGTATTTTTTCTACTTACATGATGGTGGTTCTGTTTATAACCTCCAATTAGCTGGTACTTACCAAGTACTCTTCATTGTGTTGGAATTGAGGCACTAGGCTGTGATTTGGTTTTCCTTCCTAGTAATTAGTTAATAAAGTTGTAATAAAACCAGCATATGACCTTTCTGTTACGGATGCTGAAGCAGACGCACTTTATGAAGGAACACTGCTTGTATTCATCAAGGGATTTATCTGTATTGAACTGTGTCAGGGGCAGAAGGTTGGAAATGTTCTGGAGTTCATTCCTCTGCTGAGATCCCATATCAATTAACAGAGAACTTAGAATATTTCCTTCTTAAACTCTTACCTTCTATAAATCCATCTATAAAACCGGAGCAGGGTATGGGAGGAAGACAGACATCTGTGGAAAGGTCAAACACAATTTCTCAGGGAGATAAGAAATTGCTACATTTACTGAATATCAAGAGATAACTTTGCTGGTATTCGTGTTAGGCACATATCTGGACAAAAAGATGTCAAGAAAAAGAAAATTATTTCCTAATGTTCTCTAGAAACCTTTTTATGTAACTGAAAGAGTGATTTCTTTTTTATCATGTTTGCTCTGTTCTCTCTTTTCTTGTACAGAAAATGTTAGAGGAGCAGCTTATTGTCCATGCATCTGGAGAAGCTTTACGAACCTTTATTTATGGCTTTTATTTTTACAAGATTGTTGTGGACAAAGAACCAGACCGAGGTCAGCATTGTTATTACAAGACTTTCCTCACTATCCCTTTGCATAATCACTAGGCTGTTCTTGATTCTTAGGGGTGCTGCAGCAGGAATGCATTTTGGGAGCAACCAAAAACACTGATCTCAAGAGAGTCTGAGAAATTTGGCCTTTTTAGTTAAAAAAAAAAAATTGCAGAAAACATAAAGTAATTTTTATCCTGCCTCTTTGTCATCAAGAACTACTTTTCTCTCTGAGTCTTGAGCACTTGTTTCTAACTGGAATTGCCCTTCCTCTTGTGCAGTGGGGCTGCAGCAGCCTGCCATGTGGCACACGGCTGCCATGGATGACTTCTCCGCCTTCCAGAGGAAATGGTTTGAGGTGGCCTTTGTGGCAGAAGAGCTCCTGCACTCAGAAATCCCGGCGTTCTTCCTGCCCTGGCTGCCCAGCCGCCCAGCCTCCTATGCAAGTAGGCACAGTTCCTTTAGCCGCAGTTTCGGAGGACGGAGCCAGGCAGCTGCACTCTTAGGTAGATGCACAGCACAGGTGACAGCTGGGGAAGTTCAAGGGGATAGTTTGAAAGGGAAGAGCAGCCAGCCAAGGGTATGATCTCACGTGGACCAGCAATAGAGCTGCAAATTTCATGCTGGCCTTACAGTGTCTTGCACGTGGACTTGTTCTCGTATGCTGGAGGTGTGTTTCACTGGCTGGGCAGGTAACTTTTACTTCAGAGTACTGGAATACAATAAAAAGTATTAAAATATTCCTTCTTCCTGAACCTCTAGAATTTAGGGAGGAAGATACTTTGTCTCCTTGGAGATGCAGAGAGACTCTTCACAACCTTTAAGGAGTATGGAGGGATAAGTTGTGAGAACAGCAAAGCAACCAAATTGTTCTTAGAATTACATGTCTAATTGCTTCCTAGAGGCAAAAGCCACAGTGAGGTCCAGATGTGTTAGAAGTTTTCTGTGATGTGCTGGAGGCTTTTTAGCTAATCTGAACCAGACTCCTTACATTAATAAGTCTGTGAAGCCCAGCTGCAGATGATCCCTGTGGTATGGAAGCAGTAGGAAGATCTTGCTGCTGGGCAAGATACCATTAGTATCTAATGTTCTCTAATGTGTGGAGAATAACACTGACTGCCTCTAACAGCCCATGAAACACACTGGCTGCGTGACTGACCCTGTTGCTTTGTCAGCTTCTTGTTGCATTTCCAGGCCAGCCTGAGTCACTTGCTTTTGTTCCTCTTTCCTTGTTTAAGAGAAAAATCATTGCTATGGAACTGCAACTTCAGGTTTATTTAGATGCATCTGTTAAAGGCCTAGCAATTAAGGATAAAATGAAAAATTTTGCTGTTCTCCTGTTGTGTATATTTGACCTTCTGAAGAGAAGTGCCTTACTGCTGGTATAGTATCTCTTAAACCTGAAGTCACAGTAATCCTTGTGTATTTCTGAGAGCCTTGTTTGAGGAGAAACAGCATCAGAAATGGGAAAGCATTAAGGATAGGAAGTCTGAACTAATGGTTAATTCCCTGAAGCCAACATATGCAGGTTATTTTCCCTATCACACAGTAAATCTGTTGCCTTGGCTGGTATCCAACCTCATTAGCTCAGTGGCTGGCCAGAGCTGAAGCCTGAACGTAGGCTGGCATGAAAGTATTGTGGAGGCTGGAGGCACTTGGGCCAGATCCTGTTCGTGGTTTGATCTCTTAGTCACTATTTAGCCTGAGAAAACCAGTTCGCGTTCCTCTGTCTGTGCTCTGTTATGAGGTGAGAAGACTGAGACTCAGCAGGCCTGCACCCATGGGGATGAATAGAAGAAGCGTGCCTCAGTGTCCCCCTCACCTTGCACTTAACACCAGCCAGGAGAAGAGTGTATTCCTGCAGCATGTGGAGTATTACACACCTGAGTAGCTCTCTTTTTTTCTTTTCAGCTGGGATTATGTCCATTTTACTATTTAACTAATTTGCAGCCCTTGAATGAGTGATAAATGCCTTCAGATTCCAGACTCTCATGCAGTCTGGATTTTCCAGGAATTATAGTTTCTTGGAGAAAAATTGGGTGTGGAAGTTTTTCTTACAAAGGAATTGATTTAAATGATGTTTCTGTGCTGTCCCTCTTCTAAACAGTATTCCAAAAAAAAACTTGAGCAGTTCATCTGAGGCAAAGAGCTTTACTAAACCCAGATGACCCCTGGTCCACGTGACTTCATTTGTTCCTCCCTTGGTCTTGATTTGGTTGTGGTTTTTATTTCTTCCCCTCCCCACCTTCCCTAAATGTCAGGCTGTGACATAAAATTGCATGCAAGCATTGGGAGCTCTGGAACAAGCTCCGTGTATCTCTCAAATCTTTATCTCTCCCAATTCCCCAATCACTTGCCCAGTGACTGTCCCCTTTCCCTTCCCAGTGGAAGTCTGACCTGTGACACAGCTAATCTTGTCCCTTTGATTTATAGCAATGCATGCACTAGCAATTGTAGTCATATATGTGATGGAGTCTGTGACTGGAGAATAACCTGCCTGCTCCTCTCCGATTTGCTTAGTAAATCGTTAGTTAAATACTCAGTAGTACAAGACAATTGGGAAGCAGGTGAGTCCTCTTAAAGTCTGACCTATGGAAGCCAGAGTTTATTCTATTAAAACAAGTTGGTTTTAATCAGAAGCTTCTGAATTCAGACACATGGACATTTCTCATCAGTGTTAAATGTATTTTTGATTGGCTCACCTGGTTGGACTGTGTTCCTCTGGCTTTGCCTGTGAGCTATAGCTGCAGAGACAAGGCAGAGAGAGACAGTCCAGCCCTAGCAGGGAGTCTGCACTCTCTGGGAAAAGGAACAGTCTCAGGGAGCTCATTCTTCACAGTGTGCTAGTTTGGGCACACTGGGCTGTGGTGTCATCACTGACCTCTTGGCTAATGACCAACACCTACCTGACTGAGCTGCTTTGGTTTCACAGCTTCCAGGATGTTGTTTTCCAGCATACTTTGTTACAAATTTGGCACCATAATCTCCTGACCACAAGCATTGTATTCACAATATCCCAAAGGAGCCAGAAAAAGAAACTCTTAAGGTGTTGCTCTGACAATACCAGATCAACTCAGAAATTGCAGATTACACATTTTCCTAAGACAAAAATGGGTCTTATTTATGAAACAAAACTGGGTGATGTTCTTTCATTTTTGGTGTGGGTTTTTTTCATGTTCTATGCTGCAGTAGTAGCAATGTAAAGGATTTCCTTATAACCTTGAAAATGCCTCCAGCTAACTTGCAGTAGAAGTGAAGGTGGGAACTTTCCATCTACCTTGAGGAAAGATTTCAAAAATGTTTTTAAAAAAACCATTAAGCCATCAAATTATAAGATGATTTAAAAGCTGACCCTATAAAGGGGTGCACATCTACGTCAGCAAGAAATAACAACACCCGTGCCTCATGCATGCAATAGTAAAAAAGGCAAAAGTTTTCCCATAGAAGCCTTGCAGCCCATTGTTTTATGTCAATTTTTAGCATTACAGAAATGTTAAATTATGTATTTGTCTAAAGAAAAGTTGAAAGTGATGATGTGTTTCATAGCAGGACTTTGGTTTCCAAGTCAGGAGATCTGGGTTCTGTCCCTGGCCTTGCAGTCCTCTGTGTGACACCAGCCAGGTCACTTCCACTGCTGTGCTTCTCTTCCTCTCTTGCCTGATACCTGAGGATTTCTGTCACCAGGATGCTGGGGTGTGGGGCACAAAGGGAGCTGGATCTTGGGCACTATCCCAGCACTAACTGCAAAGCACTAGGAGGTATTGCAGTGGTCAGAACGCTGCTGCATGTCTTGGCTGACTCTTCGTGCTTTTACAGAAAGTGTTGGATGTGCACTTTTAACGATGCAGTAATGTGGGATATTGATATGGGATTAAAGAAACAAGAAGTTTAACTTGTAATGTCCTTTAGTTGTGGAAAGTCCTGGAATGCTCCTACCCTGTGTAACAGCACCCTGTTGTAATTTCTGGTGGAGGCATATAGAAATATTTGGAATGTTTTGGGCATGTTTGGGTTGTCTAGCCATGCTTAATTATGGCAGCAGTTGCCTGTTGCTTAACTGCTGGACTCTTGGTTCTCTCTCCTTATTGCGGCTGAAATGTCTTTTGACTGCTTGGGGAGGTGATTCTGTAGCACATACCCCAGACACGAGAAATACTTCAGGATTTTTGTCTTTTGTCATCTGGATGAGCGGCATTCTGGGACTATTCTGCTAGCCTGAAAATATCTTGGGAGGAATGGGAGGACAAATTAATTTCAAATGGCTTATCTTGGTTCTTCTGTTCTCGTCATCCTGTCTCCCACCCACTCTTTAATGCCCCTTCTAAACACCCCTGTCCCTTGGCTGCACAGCTGCCACAGTGCCCGAGCAGCGCACGGTGACACTGGACGTGGATGTGAACAACCGCACGGACCGGCTGGAGTGGTGCAGTTGTTATTACCATGGCAATTTCTCCCTCAATGCTGCCTTTGAAATCAAGTTACACTGGATGGCAGTGACTGCAGCAGTTCTTTTTGAGATGGTGAGATCCTGGTGTTCTGGACAGCCACAGAAATGCCTGTCTGGCCTCTGTATCCCTTAGACAACTGGGGACACTATATTATGAAGTATTAGAGAGAGAGACAGTGGCTTGCATCTGCTCTTATTTCCATAAGTAATTTTCCTGGTAGTTGTTAGCATTGCTGCATCTGGTCAGCATTTATCACACCATCTGTAGTCATTCTGTCTGCAGGAGAGTGTTCTGCTTTTAGTGGGTTTTATGCACAGAATGCAGAGATCAGCACAGGTCAAGGTGATAAATTTAAGTCTCCCTTAGGCAAATTTTAAGCCTTGAGCCGGGTCTTTGGAAAAAAAATCTGTTTCACATTACATTCCTTCTATCCCCAAGCCTTAAAACTTTAAATCTCAGTGGAAGTGCTTTCATAACAGGGCTTTTCCAGGCAATGTGTTCTTCCTGTTCAGCAATGTTTTAGGGCTTTTTTTAACTTGCTGAAAACATTTTGAATTGAAAACATGTCACTTTTTAATTTTTAGATTAAATTTTTAGATTTGATTTTTAGATTTTTGGTTTTCCCTAATGTAGCTTCTGTAACACCAGGTTTTACCCTACCCAGCCAGACAGCACTACGTAGTTGGTTTTGCTTTTATTTAAAATTGATTGCACTGTTCCAGTAAAGCAGAAGCCACTGGTGATAAGTAGGCTGAATCAGTTCCTGAAAAATGTCCTGTTTTAAAGTGCTTTCTGATTGATGGGGCACTTCAGAAAAGGAAAGCCTGATGTCTTGTGCTTGTACTGCTTTGCTTGCAAGGACGTTGGTGTGCTTGCCATGCAGAGCAAGCTGAGCCTTTGGAGAATTGAGCATGTCTGATCTATTCTTGGGGAATGAGTTGCTCTTAGGCACATAAGTGCCCTTCATCAGTTGGCATGTGTCTTATGATTCATTGTTTGAATTTCTTCTCAGGTTCAGGGTTGGCATCGGAAAGCCACCTCCTGTGGATTCCTGCTAGTCCCAGTCCTGGAAGGCCCCTTTGCTTTGCCCAGTTACTTGTATGGGGACCCACTTCGAGCTCAGTTGTTCATCCCACTCAATGTGAGCTGCTTGCTGAAGGAGGGGAGTGAGCATTTGTTTGATGGTAAGAAATGCACTTTCTTTTACCCCTCGGGATACTTTGTGCAAACAGGTCACTGCTGGCATGTAGCTGACATAAAGAAGCTCATTTACCAGCCAGCTTTAGGGAGCTGAAGGAGCTGTTTTTACAGGTCAGCAGCCCTCTCGGGAAGGAGGTGCTGGAGGAAGCTGTGCTGGCAGGCTGATTGTATGTGAGGTGAGGTGGGCAGCAGGAAGCACCAATGCACAGGAAAGGTGGTCTCACCTGTGATGCTTAACCTGCACACCCTTACAGAGCCCATAGCAAGTAGCTGGTGTGTTTGACAGACTCTTGTGTCTGTTTTGCTGGTAGACCCACATCTGCTCTGCATTTGTATCCTGCGTTTGTTTATTCTCCCCTTCCCTAAGACTGGGCTTTCACTGCTGCCATCCTTTTTTTTGTTGTTGCCACGGTTACTTTAATGGTTACGGTGTTTGCCCATGAGATTAAGCAGGAGAAACTGCAATCTCTTTTTCTGCAATGTGACTTTGCCCTTTCCAGTGAGCTGTTGTGGTAAATCTCAGGTGGAAGCCCAAAGATCGTAGAACTGTCCCCATGCAGAGAAGGGCAAAATTGCATCATGAGAAGGGACAATTAGCAAAAGGCTCAGTTTTAAAATAGTAAATACAATATTTTCATTAACCCTTGACTCAGTGTCCAGGTGTAACTGTAGAATGAATGTGACAAATCCATATGCTATGAGGTCACCATAGCCCCACTGACTGAATTAAGTATCTTCAGAGCACTCTTGTGATACACAGCAGCCCACTCTTCTTCCCTGCCACCTCCCACACCCCCTTTACGTTCCTCTCCTTCATCTCAAGAGACACAAATAATAAATTCAGGGATGAGTCTGCTACTGGAGTGTACAAGACACATCTCTAAGAGACAGCTGACAGAAAAAACTGTGACTGAAAGAAATGGCTGGGGGGAAAAAAAGAGTGCACAGAAGCCTCCTGAGGAAAACTGAAGTCTTGAAAAGGAAGGTAATAAAGTAGCTTTATTAGCTAATTGTTACCTTTTTGTTTGTTTCAGGCTTTGAACCAGAAACATACTGGGACCGAATGCATCTGCTCCAGGAAGCAATAGCACACAGGTATGTCTGCAGTGGAGTGGAGTGACCAAACAGTTCCTGTCTCCCTGAATAATGTGGGATGAAGGCCTGTGCTGAACAGTCACTCCTGAGTCACTTGGGTTCTGTGCTGTCTGCCTCTCTGAAGTCTGCTTACAGATTGTTAGACTAAAATACAGCTTCTCTGCCTGGAGGTGGTTCTGTGGGAGCAAGGGACAGCTGTGTAGTGTTTCAGCCCGTCGCTCCTTAGGAACCATACTCTCGTCCTAGGGAGAACCTTGCCTTTGGAAAGTGCCCGTTATTCTAAGTTAGAAGCAGAAAGACTGTAAATAGATTCTGCCTGAGAAGGGACAGTTATTTCCTTCTTGTGTATTTAGCACAGTCTTGAACTGGATGACACCTGATGATTGACAATAGGCAGGAGACTGGGATGGGAGCTGTATGGAGGAGGTTGGGCCCAGTTTAAGAAGGAATTGTTGGAATCTTTGCCTACTATCTAGCCTTATCCCTTTGTGTGACTGAGCTGCCAGTTTCTTTCATGGTGTTGCTGCCAGGGTTTTTTTCATGACAGAGAGGGCTGCCTTTTGTAATGGACTTTAGCATGGAAATCAGCTTTAATTAATTTAAAAAGCAGGAGAAGAACAAGTATCCTACAAACAGCAGAGAACTGCCAGGTAAGCTGCTTGAAGTTCTGCATGGAACATTGCACATCATGAAAAAAATAATGTTGCAGCTTGAAATATACCCAGGGAGCGTCTGTCTTGACTATTGCTCTTCCCTCCCTTGTGTGCAGCTGCCCCATTTTGTCAGAGACTGCTTGGAGCTGCTGCTCTTGTTTCCAGCTCGAGTCAGGACAGGGAGCAGTGTGGGGTGACAGGCTTTCACACTGTGTCTGGCAGGGGCAGAGAATATTTGGAGAGGCTCAGTTCTCTTCATCCCTTTTCCTTTTGCCTTCAGGCCATAAGAAAGGGATAGTGGAAGGATTTCCTCTGGTGCCCCTGCCTTTGGCTGAGCAATCCTACCTGGAGTGGCTTGTTTTATCTTTTTGTTTTCTTTTTTAATTCCCCTTGTCTCTATTTCTTCAGATTTGGATTTGTACAAGATAAATATTCGGCCTCTGCATTCAACTTCCCGGCAGAGAACAAGCCCCAGTATATCCATGTCACAGGTGAGCAATATTTGGGAGGCACTGTGGCAAGGAGGAGGTTATTACGAACAAGAAAACCATTTTACACGTGTTTTGTGTTAGTGATGTTGGTGTTGTTCTGTCCCTAACCAGATGACAAGTAGGTGTGTCAGACAACACAAACCAGAAAACCAGAGGGGGCAGTATGAAAAGCACGAAGTGTTGCTGCTAATAAATGGTGTTGGTTTGAAATCTCGCTTTACAGTGGCTCTGAGACTTTTCTTTCCAGACGATAAGGAAATTTAAAAAAATAAGGCAAAGTTTATTCCAAGGTCAATGTAAATAAATGTGTACCCAGAAGCTAGAAGGAGGAAAAGGTGTTGGGGACAAGTCAGTGCTCTGTTCTTGTGCTTAAGGTCTGTTGTAGATGCATTTCTTTCCATACACACTGTGGGGGAGATAAGATCAAGCATTTAGGGTCCACTTGCTGAGACATGAAAACAATGACAGGAGGACAGCATTTGGAAAATTACAGAAGAGAATGGAAACTGATGGGAAGTTAGCAAGATGGATCAGAGCCTATATCTTTGCTTCATTCTGTGCTTGTAAGAGAAAGGCAGAGGAAGTGCACTCCCTCCCAGTGTTGTAACATACAGGAAGAAGTAGCACCTAAGAAGTAAGGGGGGAAAGTGTATCCCATTTTCTCTTGCTAAAAGGCAATTAAATGAAACTCAGGCCAGTTTCCTTTTCAGAATTTAACGAGTCAGCTACCAGTAGTAGGGACTTAGGTCTGCCTCAGATTAAAGTGCTGTCTGTTTCCTGCAGGGACAGTGTTTTTGCAGCTGCCATATTCCAAGCGGAAGTTTTCTAGCGGGCAGCAGAGGCGCCGGCGCAACTCCACCAGCTCCACCAACCAGAACATGTTCTGTGAGGAGCGCGTTGGCTACAACTGGGCCTACAACACCATGCTGACCAAAACCTGGCGCTCCAGTGCCACTGGTGATGAGAAGTTCGCAGACCGGTTGCTGAAAGACTTCACAGACTTTTGCTGGAACAAAGACAGCCGGCTTGTTATGTTCTGGACTGATTGTCTGGACAAGATGCATGCTAGTGCTCCATGAATAGGGTCTATCTCTTAGGGAGACAGCTAGAAGCTTTACCTTGTGCCAAGTGAAAGAGTCTCTCTGTTGGATTCATATTGAGGCTCCAAGAGGACCTGAGCAATATTGCTGTTGATATTCAACAGAATTTGATTAAGTGCTTGGAAAAAAAGAATTTGGGCTCTTGGCTTGCCAGTATCTATCACCTGACCTCAGCTTGGTTTCAAGTAGCTACAGTCCTTGGTTGCCAAAACTTCAGTTAGAGCAGAGGTAAAGGAGGGAGAGTGCAAATGGTTTTCAAGGGCAGTTGGATTCAGCACAGTGTGATGGTATCAGCTTCCCCTCATTGGAAATGATCGCTGTCATTGGCATCTGATGTGCCTGGCAGCAGCCTGCTCCTTCCCCTTCCAAGGTGTACCTGACTGTGTGAATATGTAAGATAAGATGTGAGAGATGCTTGTTAAATTTTCATACATGTAAATAAGTAAAATGCAGAAAATGAAGTGACATGATGTTTTGTTGTAACTCCACAGCAATACAGAATTGGTGAGTAAAAGAGAACAATTGCCGAAAGAAAATCTTGCTTTCTATGTTCAGCTCAAAGTTCAGTGCTGGGGCTTTGTCTTGTAAGCATCCAGGATTTCTGTCTTCACATCTGGATCTGGAACCAGTGTCACAGCAAGGCCAGCAACAAAGCCTGAGGAGAAATCAAGGGCCACTGAAGGCAAGTTGCTGCTGAGGATTATGGGCAGGATTTTAGAATGTGTCTGCATGGGGCAAGAGGAAGATGCCTGCACTCAAGTATGTAGCCTTTGTCTTTGCAGGGCCTTGGCACGAGCTGGTTATTTAAGTGCAGGTTTAGAGTGGGTCACAGCCGGCACCCAGCCGTGCTGTGCCTGGGGGGCTGCTGGCTCCTGCTGCTAGATGGTTCCTTATTGTTACATATCCTCGACAAACTGGAGTCGGGGAGGACTGACACCTTCACAGTGGTGTTCCGGTCTGATGCAAGGCAAATCATAGCTGCTTCAGTTTTTTATCGCCTAAACTTGAGTTACGATGAGTCTTCTGCTTTTAGACAGCACCCACCTACAAAAAAGGTGGGTTTGAGCTGTGTGCGTTTTCATTCAGTCGGTCTAAGTGTGTCAAAATTATCAGTACCTGTCTGATTCCCATTAGCGACTTAAAAATACTCTCTACTATGGAAGGAGCTTGCTGCCATCTATTCTACACCATTCTACATCTATTTTGCACTCCGGCAGTAGCTGTGCACGCGGCGGGTGCTCGGTCGAAGCTGTAGCGGGGGTGGGGGTGGGGGTGGAGTGCAGGGGCAGCCCTGGAGCCCCGCCTGGGCGGGGACTTGGAACCCGACGGCGGCCCCGCACCTGACCCCGGAGTGCCCTTGGCGCCGGGAAGCGGACCGGCACGAGGCTACGGTGAGGATAAGGACCGGGACCGGGACCGGCTGCAGTGACAGGGCTGGTGTGCAGGGACCGTCGCTTCGCCGCGGGCGGAAGAGGACGGGGCTGCCCGCGTGTCCCTGCTCCTGCACTTCGCAGCTATTTAACAGCTTTTCCAGGTTTTGCCCGGCGGGGTGGAACTGGCCCAAGGGTGGGGTGTTCCCTCGCGGGGAGCCGCGCCGGCCTCCTTTTCCCAGGAAAAAGGGCGAGAAACACCCTCGTCGATGGTTTTACGGTAACTGCGGTCTGCTCGGGCCTGTCGTGTGCCATTTTGGAGAAAACCCACTTAATTTCACCTGAATGTCTCTGGACTTAATGTTTTGGTAGTTTTAACCTGTAAGCAGTGGATGTAAACCCTAGAGTTAGTCTCCGAGTTTTGGGGAAAGTTTAATGTGTCTTTCTGAGCTCAGTTTTCTCAACTGCAAACCAGGTACGTCTTTAGCTTTTCAGGGCTACTTTAGGGCTAGTTTTATTTTAAGCGTTTTGAGGTCCTTAGGCTGCTTTTAACAGCACAGTGAATTTCCTTCCTTTTAAAAAAAAGGGAAAAGCATACCATAGAAGCTAAAAATAGGAGATAAAGAGTTTTTATCTAACCACAACTTTGTGCATTGCATAGAAAAAGCTTCCAACAGGACATGATGATGAAGCAGTTCATGGCCACGTTAAAGAAGAATGAAAATGAGCATCCCCCACCCACCAAGCTGTTAGATCTAGCAGGACAGCTTTGCCGGGAGCTCCAGAGCTCGTCTCCCAGTCTGGAGAAGCTGGTTGAAGTCATGATGGGATGCAAGAACAAGAGATATTTTCTCACTAACATCCATGTTGTCCGGGCTTGTGTGTCCGTTCATATGCATAATGGGCAACATGATGCAGCCTGCAGACTCCTGGAGGTAGGGACGTGTTCTTCGGTTCTTCATGGAAACAAAAGGCCATGTTAGAAAACCAGTAGTTAGAGCTGTTAGTGCAGAAGTACCCAAACTGCAGCACATGGAGCGTTTCCAGCTGGCGTAAGGCAGTGGAAGGCGATAAGTGTGCATTGTTGACCTGAAACACAGGCCTTTGCTACAGGCACTTAGTGTTAATCAGCCAAGGGGAAGAAGGTAACTGGGCGATTATGGGGTTGGTTGTAGCAGGATTTTTGTTCTCTACTGTGGTGGTTCTTGGAGTTTTTCACAATCTTAGGACTCAGGACATAAAAGTCTTGAGAAGCCCAAGATTAGGGGGCTTGACAAGGTGGGAATATATGAGGAAGGCTGGATGGTGCCACTCAAAGTGAGGGATTTTTGGCCTCTAGATCTGGTAATGTAGACCTTTCACCAGGGGAAAAGAAGGAGTTAGGCAACTCCCTGTGTACATTAGAGAAGTTACAGCAAGCCATATACTTAGATAATGCTACCGGCTCTGTCAAACCAGTAGGAATCTCTGAGTAAATTTCTTTGAGGGTTTTCTCCTTTATAGGCAGTCTGAGTGACTCTCTGGAAAGGTTTGCTTACACACAATTTTGTTTTAGTATTGCAAGGCTGAAGAGAAGGAAGAACTGGTGCAACTTTGGCATGAGATTCACTACCGGAGGGTTATGGAGAAACACCAGACAGATTTTCTGACACCACTGCAGAAATTCCGTTGCAGGAAGAGGTACTGCATCATGGGGAAACCAAGATTTTTTTCTGTGCTGTAGTTTTCAGATGCAGGGGCTACAGATGCAGAAGCTGCTTTTGCACCTCAAGATGCTGCTTCTTAGAGCTTGGTTTTTCTTGGTATTTTGATCATTTGTGGCAATGTGAGAAAATTCCCATGAATGTGAATTAATTCCTTTTGGGTCCTTTTTAATCCCATTTTCTCCTGTGTACAGGAATCCTCCACCTATTTCCATTTGTCCTGAAGGTTTGAAGAATCGAAACTATTCCGAAGACGTACGCCAGCATCTGCACAGGTTTGCTGTGGAGGTGACAGCAAATCCAGACAAGAAACAGCGGGTAGGGATATGCTAGGGATATTTCCAATCAGGTCTCTTTGTCACAGAAAAGCAGGCCTCTGCAATCAGGAGTCTGTTACTGGTTTAATTTCTAAACTGGTTTAATTCTAAATCCTTGTTTTCAGAAGGCTCACTGGGGCTGGCATTCCTCATATTGGATCTTTCCCTAAAGGTTTCTTTAAAAAATAATCAGGTTCATGCTAAGTAATTTCTCTTGCTGTGGACAAAAAGTTGAGGGACAATAAATTCCTCATTGGGTTTTTAACAGTTCTAATTTTGTAGTGATTGAGCATAGGCGGCCAAACAGCCATCACTCAGCAGAGCTCTATTACAATGATAAATAGTTCTGACTTGACTGAGTAACAGCCTATATAAAACTGCACTTTGTTCACCAGAACATATTTTGTGCTGACTTTTCAAATGCTGGTAATTTAATGTGGTAACACAGTAGGCTGTGTTGGTGTATACATGGATCTACCTTCTTTGGACAGGGATGGATTTGTAATGGAAGAGGTGTATGAATTAAATCAGTAATCATTGTTGATCACTACCTTGCTAGGTGAAGGCTTCAGACTTTAATGTCTGCCTCTGTGAAGCTGTCATTCTGTGGGATGAGCATGCTTTGGTGAGGGCATTATCTGGTGAGCAGTATAGAATAGCAGTGGCTTCCTTTAGCAAGCAAATTGTCTGGGTGTGCAGGGTGGAATATGTGTTTTCTATCAACTCTGAGTTTATAAAATGGTCTCCTCAATCGGATCGATGTAGGCCTATCGGAGACCTAGTGAGTCAGTCTATCTGGGTTTGGAAGCTCTTTTGCTGGACTGCTTTTGGAACTGAAGGTAAAAGCCTGGTTATTTGGATGTGATTTTTTCCTCTTGACTTCTCCCTGTGCCTGGGTTTGCAGGAGGCATTGGCTCGGGACGTGAACCTGCAGCCAACTCAGGTCTATAATTGGTTTGCAAATTATCGACGACGTCAAAAATCTCGCCTCCTTCATACGGAAGAGCTCAACAATTCATGTCCTGAGAGGGCTTTGGCTTCCCTCACAAATGAGCCACAGGATAAAGGATCTGACACTCCACAAACTGCAGGTTTGTCCCTTCCTAATGGGTTTAGGTTGTGGTCCAGAGAGGTGAAAATCAATTTTAAATTCCCTCAGGAAGGGAAGAATATTGCTTCTTCAGAACAGCATCATGTGCTGATGGATCAAATGGATGCTGGAGGACTCTGCTTCAGTGGAGTGCCTCACTGTTTGGCTCCAGGCTGTCAATCCAGAGGAGCAGACACTGCTAAGGCCTGTGCAAGGACAGGTGAAAAGAGATGCCTGGCTTTAAAGAGGCACCAAATGAAAGCAAATACATGGGAGGCAGCAGGTTTTAGCTCTCAGATTCTGGAATCAGGGCAGTGTACTCCAGGAAAACCCAGTATTTCCATGTCCTTCTACAGACGCTTAACCAAACTTCAGTCACAAGGAACAGGGGGGTCTTGCTGCATTTGGCAGATTAGACTTGTTTTGTTGCCTTTTGGAGTAACTATTAGTGTTGTTTCACCTGCCTGGCCTGCACCTTTCAGATGGATCTCATGTGGGCATCAGCCCTGAGCAAACGGAGATAACCCTCATGCCCTGTGAGCCAGGATGGGAGCAGTCAGCTGCACCTCTGTATAAGCCTCCTGAAGGAACATATTTAAAGATGTTGGAATCCAGGTGATGTATGGCATCTCTACAGTGACAGTTCAGAGATGAAGCAACATTTAAACATATTCATGGAACTGACTTCCATGTCAGTTCCCAGGGGACATCACTTAAGAGCCTTGCCACCATTGATGGAAATGTTCCATGTCCAGTCAGAGCAGTTCATCTCCCAGCTGTGGAGAGCAGGATTCAAAGGTTTAGCTGGGGGTCCCCTTTTGGCAAAGCAGTATATCTGGCTGATTAATTTTCTCCATCATTGCAGCTGTATGCAGAGCTCTGAGCTGTATAAAGCTGGAACAAGCATGGCTTTGTTCACCACTCACAGCACTGAACAACCTGTACCTTTTGGCACTGAGGCTGTGATGGAACCAGGAACCTGCTTTGGCTCTCCTGTGCTGATGCCTGAAGAAGCAGTGAGCAGTGCTGCTGCCAGCCCGTGGCAGGGAAGCTTTGTCCTGCACTCTTACGAGTCCCTTCCCTTTGTGAATTATTGGCTGCCCATGTGGTGGGCCCCTTATAGCACCAGAGGAGTCTCTGGCTCCGTGTGGACCTCAGATGTAGAAGGTTGGTAAAACTGCACCCAGATTGTTGACCTTAAGAGTTTCCAAGCTTCTCTTCCCATTGTTGTACACACTCTTGCTCACTTAAAGTGTCTTGATGAAGGAGAGCAGGGCTTATTTTGAGCTTTGGAGTTTTGCTTCCATGGTAGTTCAGTGAGAAAATCTGTTGATTTAAGGTGTTGGAACAGACATTCTTACCTACTGTTTTGCCTAAACTGTAACCCCTTCCATAAGATAGTGGTGGATTCCTTTTAGTGTTTCCATTGAGAGAGTCCCTCCAGGTGTTGTCTGCTCACCCTGTTGTTTGCAAGATTCTGGGTTTTTAATGCCTGTCATCATTAAGATAATGCCTGAGAACTTAACTGTGACATGGTGCTTGTCTTCAAGCACATGTTCTCACTTTCCTTTCTCCCTCTTGCTATTTTTTCTCTCTTTGTCTTTGTCTCCTTCCTGTCCAGTCTTGTTCAGCACTCCCACCATCTCTTTTCTTCTCCCTGTTCTTCAGAATAGGCTTGATAGGATGCATAAGTAATGCACTTGCTTTTGCTGTAGGTCTGTAGATCAGAAAGTGCTGTAACTGCCATTCACAGGCTCTGGTGAATGTGTAGCAAGGAGAGAAGGAATAGCTGGGTCAGAGGTTGCGGCCATGTTATCTGTGTCTGTACTTGTGTTTAATACGAGCATTTATTTCAGCAGGTATCAGAGTTCCCTTGAGCACAGTCTGTCAAGGTGGCTATGTTGAAGCCAGTTCAGGAAGAATCATTCAGGAGTCAGATTTAGAGGATGAAAGCTTAATCCTTAGAGGAGGACAGCTAGGGACCCTGGAATCTATTCCCCACAGGTAAAGGGAGGGAAAGCACAGGGCTGCCTAAAGGCAGGAATAAAAATGATGCTGTGAGTCCAGCCATGTCTTGATACGCTGTGGAAGAGAGTTGCAGAAATAGTGATACATCTCATTCCCAGGGACTGATTCTCCTTGCGTCCATCCTACTTTGCAGGTATCTGTGCATGGGTAATGTTGTCTAAGTGTTTATGTGTGTGTGTGGCACAAAGGAGATTTAGAACCAGCCTAATCAGAAAAGATATGACCCCCTATTTTTTAGGCAGGTTCAGCTTCTGAACTATTTGCTTGGTTTTGGCAGAAGAGCATAACCTGTACTGATCCAGTGAGGGCTGGTTCTGTGGGCTGGGTTGGTAGGGCCTGTACTTAATCTTGAAATACTTTTTATAGCCTCACAACCTCATTACAAGATTATTCCATAGTGCAAGCTTTCCAAATTGGAAGACAGAAAGAAAGGCACTGTTCTGTCTTTGTTTTCCATGTAGAACAAAGGTTTCAGATTTTCTCTGCGAATGGAGATAAATTCAGAGAATGCAAAACAAAAATTGATGCCATTTTCCATATGTTATACAACTTCCATAATGTTACGTAAAAAAAAAAAACACTGACAGACATTATGGGCTTCCTTTGATTTACTGATCTGTAAGACAGAGCAGGAGGAGCAGCCCCATTTTATAACACTTCTGCTTGACGCTGACCAGTGTCTGTGCCAGCATGACACTGTCAGTATGTCAAAAAGGCAGGTAGAAGAAGCTTTATTCCTACTTTATAAATGAGGAAGCAGAGGCACAGAAGGCTTTGTGGCTTGTCGAACAACAGGTAAAGGCAGTGGTTCACTGGAGATAAAGATTGGTGAGGCTTTGGCCCCAGTTCCCTGCTAAAAGCTTTTCTGACTTTCACCTGTTTCCCGCTTGGCCTGGTGCCTTGTTCCCATTCATGTCAGACTCCTTGCTCTGAATTGCTGGGGAGAACCCAGGTCAGGCATTGTAAACCTCAGGCTGTGTTTTAGGATTCACAGTTTTAAACAGTGGCTAAAGATCATGAAAGATCAGCAGTGCTTGCTGGCAATATTTTGGCTGGATTTAAAATTGCATGTTCTGATTCTGGAGTGAGCTCATGTTTATTTTTAAAATATGTTCTGCCAGTAGAAGAAATCTATGGTGAATATCTCCTTGTTGGGTATGTCAGCGTGCCAGGAATCCACAAACCCTTTATCATATTGCTATGAGGGGCAGGACTTGCTGCTTTGTTGGCACCTTTTGGTGAGGATATAGTTATTTGAATCCTATTTGTAAACCCTGTTTAGTGGCCTGGTCTGGCTCCCCCCAAAACCTTGAGCTCCTCAAAATTCTATGAATGCTATGGAACATCAGTCTTTTTCAGAAGTGAGTGATGCTTAGGCTGCAATTTCATTTTGCAGTTTCTCTCTAAGGAGCCAGGAGAGCTCATGTGGGTAAGGGAACCTAAGATCACTGCTCAGTCAGTGAGGATCATCTGTGTTATAAGGCAGAGCCCTCTAACAGAGTCAGTGATTAGAGAAGAGTATTGTTACCAGAGTCCTCTTGAGCATTTATGTTGAAATGAGCATCACTCCTCTGGGGTGTCAGGAGGGCAACAGATCAAACTGTATGGCAAATGAGTGTTGCTGTCCTGGAAGGACAGGGCAGTGAAGTTATCCCAGTTTTAGAGGTAAAAGTAACACAAGAAGAAAATTATTTAGCCAAGATCACCTGTCTGGAGTGGACTCAGTGTTATGCTCTCCTTGCTTCCTGAGCGCTGGGATAGAGCTACAAGTCAGCCAGAGGACCCTTAATCTGCTTGTCTCATTTTTAGAGAGGTTCACCTGGACAGGACATGGCCCCAAAGCTTATCAGACCAAGTCCTGTTGATTTCTTTCATGGGCTTTTTACAGCTGCTCCTACGCAGTTGGGTTGTGTCCAAACCTCTTCTGATCTACAGGGCTGTGAGGTGGGAGTGTGAGAGGGAACCAGGCTGGAAGCTGACTGTCTCCATCTGCTTCTGCTGCCTGAGAGGAGGGTTTGATCCAGCAAGCGGACTGGAAGTTCCTGTGGGACACCAAACAGATGCTCCCCTTTACAGATAGTGGTGGTGTATCCTCTTCACTCTGCAAGTCGGGACAGGTGGAAAGTAGCCCAGCTAATGGTTCTTGCAGAGCAGAAATCTCATGCCTTCCATTTCAGAAAGAAAAGCACACTGAGCACTATGGAGCAAGGCATTCTGCGTTTATGAGCCAGCATATTGATTTAGAAAATATCAGTGCCAAGATGTTCATGGCAGCTTACAGCTTCTGCCTGCATTTTTGGGATTCCAGCTCAGAGTGCTGGGAATCCTCCTGCTGTTAGGCTCTCCCCTCTGGATAACCCAGCATCCTGACACTGGCAGGCAGCAAGTCCCAAACCAACAATGAGAGGCTACTTTTTGGCATGTTACATAACTGAATTGCAGAACTCGTTGCTAAGGGCACTGTGCATGTTGGCGTAAGTGGGCTGTGAAAAAGCGTGAGACAAATTCTTGAGAGGGTGGGAGAGGGAGTTGAGCTTATTTGTCATTAGGAAATGTGACTCTCTGAATGCAGCCTCCAGCAGAGGAGTCCCAAGACTGGATGCTGGAAGCTGGGGGGCATTCCAAGGAAGGACAACTTGACACTTGTGCCGTTGCTTCTGCTTTTTTTCCTATACTTCTACTACTAGGCACCTCTTGTCTGGGCTTGTATGGACACTCACACTTTGGGCTATTCCTGGTGGTGGTACAGGCAGCATTGTTGGATGAGAGACTTTTGAGTTGGTGATGATAGGAGAGAACATCCCATTCCTGAGCACTCAGTGTCTGCTACTTGACCCAGTGCCCACAGACTCATCTATTTTGAGAGGCTGGCAGAGTCTCCAGGCGAGTGTAGATGGGGAAGCCATGTCCCAGACTGGACTGGTGGCCTTGGAAAGCTGTAGAAAGCTGTAGCAGAAGCGTAGCCAATGTTGTGTCTATGTCTTAAGCCACATGTTTTGACTCTTAAGATCTCTGCTTTTAAAACATGTTCCAGGAGAGAGACATTTTGGTAGACACCTCTTTGTTTATGGAGAGTGTTTTGGGGCAGAAGGAAAGCTGCAAATTGAGATGTGATTCCCTGTATACTGCTCCTGGTCAGGGCTGTCTTCCCACTGCAGAACCTGTATTTTCAAGCCATAACAATTTTGAGAAATGGGGCAGGTGTGTAGACAACAGAACTCTATCAACTGAATAGTCTTGCCAACAGCCCCTCTTGTCCTGGTGCAAAACATTACAGTAAGTGGCAAGTAGAGCATAAATACAAATGCACTTGTATATAATTTTTTTTCCAGTTCCTCTCAGACTGTGTTTGGCAAGCCTCAGTGCCCACCTGTTTCTGCACCCTGCATGGAAGAAAGCCAAGCCTTGGGAAAAAGCCAGGTAAGAACACACCTAATGTTCAGAGAAAGGAGCTCTGTACACACGATCCCCTGCAGCTCTTTTAGAGGAGATGTGAAATTTCATATCATATTTAGTATGAAACGTATTGGATCTAAGCATACCTTTTGGAGTCCAGTTCAGAGCAAGCTGGGCATTCCCTGGGTAACATCCAGCAGATAGTAGAAGGAAAGGTGGTTTTGTTGATTTTTTTCCTACTTGAATTGCTAATCAGACCCTAATTTTACTAAATGTGTCATTGAAATGGTGGCCAAAGGAACCTATGCAGATCCAAAGTATCATTTAAATTTACAGCAGTGGAGGGCTCACCTATAGAACATGAAGATGGCTGCTTGAGGTCCTCCTCTCTGAGGGGTTTTGCACAATTTGATTCTGCTCTCTCAGACCTCTTAAAATGTTTAATGTAATTTTCATTTGCAAGTCTGTGTTACTGTTGAGGAAAAGGGATTTTGCACTGTTCTGAGGTGGCTCATAGCAGTATACAGAGCAGTGTGATTATTGGCCAGGATAGAGAAGGTGGGTCCATACTGTGGGTGCAGTCTGCATGCCTTCTGATGGGGACTTTAAGGCAGTAGAGAATACAAGTTAGAAATCTTGTGCTTTCAAGGGGATGGGAGCACATCTCTGAATTAAATGTTAACTAAAAATAGGACCCAAGAAAGCCCTATCTAAGCTGTACATTGATGTATTTTTTGTCTTCATGTATGTTGGTCTAACAGTCAGTCAGCATCCATTGCTATTTCCCTTGCAGTGTGAGCTGCTGGGGAAAACCTTTTCAAAAGAGATTATGAAAAGCAGGAGCCCATATCTGCTGGCCTCATTATGAGAAACGGTTGCAGCTCTGAGGGCAGTAACAGAACCTCTTTTGAGCCTCTGAAAGCATCAATATAAAGATCTGTATCTTGGAAAGTGGTCTTTTTACCAGCCATAATGTAAGCCAGACGAGAAGGAAAGCTTTGGGCATTAATAATGAATGAGCCTTTTCTAAGGTTCCCAGAGCAGGCCGTCTCCAGCTAGTTTTCATCTTGCTGTTCTGCATTCTTGCACTGATTTTTGCAGTGGTGAAGAAACATGACACTCAATGCATTGTGGGCTGGGGAGCAAGATACTGAGTGATGCTTGTAGATGTCAAAGGGGACATCTTCAAATCTTTGTAATAATTACTCAGTTCAGGAATTCAGAAAAGCAGTTTTTGCATATTTTAATGTGTGCTTGAGGAGAAGGAAGAGCTTAAATGGGTAAATTATTTTACAGCATTCTACAGACTTCCTGGGCACTTTGCTTCTTGCTGAATCAACTTGCTCTGGGCTTGTGGCAAGAATATGCAGATATTTGGTTCCTACCTCTGAACCACAGAGGTGCAGATGAAAACTTTCTTTTTTGTCCACATGACTCAATTTGTTTTTTGTAGGTCATGCATCCCATTAGAACCAAAGTGAGAGTAAAACAAAAGCAAGCAAACAAACAAAAATTCATTTTGGAGATAGTTCTTACTCTCCCTGAGCAGAGCTCCCTTGTCAGGACATCACTTCCTTAATTATTTAATTCTGGTTTTACCCTCTGTCAGTTACTGGCTTTTATAGGAGCCAATGCCTAGGGCAAAGCAAAGGGAATTGCTCTGCTCTGAATTCCTAGGAGTTGGATTGTGCACTGATTGTGCTCATCACTTCTACATCCAGTGATGGATTACTCTACCTGAACTTAGAGGGGAAGAAGGCCTTTGTCTCTTCATGCACACAGCCCTGACCAGTGACATTCCCTCCCATCTCATACCTTGTGCTGCTGTCTGCCCAAAGGAGCTCTCCCACCATAAGCAACTGTGTTAAAAATCATATATAGTGAGGCTTTGGTTTCTTCCTGTGTCTTTCAGGTCCTGGAAGATCCAGTTGTTGACTCACTAACCAATGAGACGTTCCAGGCAGCATGCCTGCTCTTTGAATTTTCTGCCAGTGGACAGATGTGACCTGCCTGCAGATACACTCCACGTATCTGCGCTTCCACAGGAAACACCCCATTGCTTCCTATTTTTTCCCTTTTTTTTTTTTTTTTAATGAAAGAGACGTCTGACAGGGAGATGAATAGAGTGAGTGATAAGAATGGAGGTGTTTTCAAATGGTTACAAAGTTTGATTTAGTTACAGTTTCATTAAGAATTTTGCAAAGGATAGAAGAAAGCAAAGGTGCACTGTGGACTGTAGGTTTTTCCTGGAGTAGTCTGAAACTGCACTGTAGATATTAAAATTATCAAGGCACTGGTTCTGTGGCAGTAACATAGATCTACCTATGCGCTATGGCACTGGTCAGATCTGAGTCCTTGGTTGCATCATGAAGGTAAATGAAGCTCCTGTGCTCAAAGGAGTAAAATTTGGTTACACTGCCTTGCAGTGGATATTGGATAGCTTTTTCTCAGGCTTGGAAAGTAAGGTCTCAGCTAAGTGCTGGTAAAATACTTCTATTTCTTATCCCTGCTTTTCTGTTGTACTGCAGGATGTAATTTCTGGAGTGTTCTGTACTCCATACTGCCACAGGTGACACAAACTGGAGCACAGCAGCAGAATTTTCAGTGCTAGGGTATGCCATTGCTTTGGTGTTTAATACAAGAAGTAGCAAGGCAGGCCCTTCATGCAGGTTTAAAACTAATCCTGCAAGTTATAGGGTGGGTTTTTGAGTATTTTCCTGAAGTGTTACTGTTTTTTAAAAAATCTGTATTGCAAAATGGGTCCTCTTTGCCAAACCTCCAGCCCGCAGGTACAGGGAGAAGATGCCTCCCTTACCTTTTGTTACAAAGTTTTCAAATAAAGATTTTTACTTACTGTTTCTCCAGGGTTCATTTTTTTTTTTCAAGGTAAGGATGTGAAGTGATAATTTTCACCTGGCAATTATGTATTAAAACGCAGGACCAGCTGCCCTGGGAACACTTGTGGGTGGTGAGAGCCTGAAGCCTCCTTTATTTTGGTGGATCTTACTAGGCATGCCCCTTTCTTGTTTGTGTTTGGAACAGCGGTGCTTGGAAGGGTCACACACGTTATCGTTTATTGCCGTCAACAGCGGGGCCGTGAGTGAATGCGGGCATTTGTGCCGGCAGCAAAGGTGCCGGGCTTGTACTGCCCGCACGGACACCCATGAGGGACGAGCCCGTCCTCTCTCCTCTGCTCGGGGCCGTTCCCGCCGCCCGCTGCCGCCTCCCCATTGGCTCTCGGGCCGCCCGCCGCCTCCCCGTTGGTCCGCGGCCGCTAGCAACAGCGACAGATATATCCTGCCGCGCGCTGATTGGCTGCCGCCTCGCGCCGAGCCATAGCAACAGCGGGGCGCGCGCGGCGCCTCANCGCCTTGTGAAAACCCATTCTCTAGGCGCTGTCACCGCCGTTTCTGTGGCCTGCGGTGGAACGGAGACGGGACACGGTCAGGAGCCAGGCAGGGACGCGGCTCCATGCGAAGGCAGCAGCCCCACAGCAAAATCCCCACTAAATCTTTCTGGGCTGCTGTCTGAGATCCCAAATAAGGTACTTTAGTTTTCATCCCTGCTGATATGACATGTCACTACAATTAGTACGATTTAGCCAGTCAGTGGTATATGATACATGTGGATGAAAGCCAGGGAGGTTACACTTCCCTGCTGTTGAAGATGTATTGGAGTAAGGAGGAATGATGCCTCTCTTACAATGAGATGTATTTTCAGTTCCTTTCAAATACTTAGTTCTGTTCCCTGTTAGGGGAGATAAGATTAGATTAACATTGCCTGTATAGAAATTTTAGATACCTGTCATTCTAAATAAGTTCTTTTGTAAAAAAGCAACTCATGCTAGGGCATGCAGATATTTTGGCTTTGCATATAAGTGACCTTTGTTCTACCACCTTAACAACATCAGTGTCCTAAGACCTTGTAAGTTTTTTAAATAGTTCAAGAACACAGTTGTTTTGAGTTTTTAGTTAAAAAGAAGAGGCTCAATACAGCAAAATTCCTCAGGAGTGCTAGAACAAGTCTCTTTTCCAAACTTAAATCTAAAAAAGGATTTTCAGCTAAAGCAGAATTAAAGCCTTTTCTCTTATACTCAATGAATTTCATTTCTGAATTTGGTACAGTTGTTCTCTGGAGGACAGCTGAATTTTCTAGGTCATTTCCCGGGTGAAATAACTTATTACTTTTCTGTAAATTTATGTTAGACAATTCAAAGCTTGATATGTGAAATCAAGCAAATTAAAAGTATTTCCCTTTAAGAAATGTAAAGTCAAGTGGTTAAAGTACAGTGTATTCTGGCCTACTATTGCCCCATGTCACCTGGATATTGAACCTGCGCAAAGTACTTTTGAGGAGCTAATTGCATTTGGACAGGAATTTGCCAGTGGTGCCTACAGCTGATCTCATAGGACTTGGCTATGCTGGGTTACAGGGGGCTGAGCAGAATTCAGGGGTGGGCTGCTGCTTCCCCATCCATGAGCCAGAACAGATGGGGTGCCCGGCCATGCAGTAGAGGAAGAGAACAAGTGAATCTCTGCTGAATGCCAGTGGTGCTTTAGGCCTTCTCTGCCTGCGCTGCTGGCTGCAGTTAGTCTTTCAAGGAGAGCCTAGTGGGAGTTCTTTCCACTGTGTTCACATTGGGGTAGCAATTTGTTCAATTTGTGTCATACCTCGTTCTGGTTTCTTAGATGTGATTTGAGTCCCCATCATGTTCTGCTTTCCCTGTTCTACCATCTGTAGCAAGCTCTGGATGTGTTTATGTTGTTCTTCCTTAGAGCTGTACTTGGAAGCACGCTGAGCACGTGACTGACCTCCCCTGAGCTGAATGTGCTGTACTTGCTGTTGTCATTCCTCCTCCTCGACATGGCATGGCCTAGCAAAGGAAGGAGCTTGCCCTAGATAGAAAAAAAACGAAGATATTTTTATCCTAAAATGCATATAAGGGCCCAAAGAACAGTGCCTGTATGTGCTGATTGGTCACAGAAATGGGATGGAAATCTAGGAGCATTTTCAGAAGTTCTGTTACTTGTTACTCTCCCTGAGGTGAGAGGGACACTTTCCCAATAGGCAGCATCCATGTTTTCCAGCACTGCTGCTAGAGGCAGCTTTTCTCTTGGCAGTTCAGCAGACAGCCCTGAGCCTGGCAAGGTCAGAGGCTGAGGATGGTTCTACCCTGGAACTATGGTGTGGAAATGGCTTTGTGGAGGTCCTGCAAGCAGCTGCCATGAAAACTTCCCAGAACTAATCCAGGACATTGCTAGAGGGGTTTGAGGACATGAGCAGCAGCTTTTCCTGCTTGCAGTCCCATTGGCAGTTCCACTTGCTGTCAGAGTCACTGGTGCATCCAACACTCACTCAGGACAAATGCTGTGAGACACAGCTTCAAGGCAGTATTTTCAGGCAGTCTCTTATTCTGGATGCCTGGCTCACCTTGCTTGGGGCTTCATTTTTAGAGGAAATGAGCACTTTACGTAGTGACTCAAGTAGGGCACCGAGAAGAAGAGGCCACTTTTGAAAATGTTGGCAAAGGCATTTTGTTTTATCTCTGCACTTCATTAGTCTTATCCCCAAAGTCTTTCATGTTATGTTCTACAGTGAAAGGTCATTGTTTCAGATCAATCATTTTCAGTAGGATTTAATCCAGTTCTAAGTCAAACTAATCCACTTTGGTAAAGGTTGAAGGGCAGTAAAAATTCATTTGTTAAGACAGATCTGGTCTTATTTTTTAAATGTGGCTGTTGATGCTGAGTCCTTAATTGTCAGCATGAGGTGTCTTTGGAGAGGTTCCAGAAATTGTGGGCATCCAAATTCTGATCTTATCTGCAGGCTGCAAGTGCTCAGGACTTCTGGAAAAACCCTGGGATTTAGTAGGATTGAGTTATTTTGTATTCATATTGGTTTTTTACTTCCAGTGTTTTCTTAACACAGGTTGTTTCCTTTTTCCTCTTACCTGTAGAGCCTCTTTTCAAAATGGTGCTCTGGTGACAGCTGCTGATAAGCAGGCTTGTTCATATTTTCCTGTTGAAGCTTGTGAATTCTGGTTTACTTTCCCTTCATTACATAAAGAGTAAAACTACATTCTTCTATTGGGGCGGGACTAGCAGACACCATAGTCTGAAGTAGCTCATGAGTTAAAGCTACTTTCTATTAGCTACAGTGTTCTCACCACTTAAAGGAACCCCCACAACTGAGCATGCTTGGCAACCCCCTGTGCATATCCCTGAATCATTCTGGCAAGGAAAAACTGCCATAATCTTTTTATTCAGACATAGTGCTGTTTCCTCACTGGACTCTGAAATGAGCAGGTGCTGGAAGATAGCACATTTTGTCAGAGTGTTCTGAGGGTTTATCAGCTTGTGTCTGCACAGGATTTTGAACATGCAAAAGGCTATTGTGTGTGAATGCTGAATGATATAAAATACACTGCAGTGATCCCAAATAGGCTTTGGGGTACAGACCTACCCTTTCCCATGAGGGAGAAAGAGCTCCGCAGGTTTTGTACAAATCACTACCCTTCTTTTTTAAGGTTCTCCCCATGCAGGTGAATAGATACACAACGTACTTCACCACAATGCATGGCATGAACCCTGTTGCTGCTGCTGAGCAGCACTCAGGCAGTGTCATCGTTCTTCATTCTAGGATTTACCCTTGAGTTATGAGGGAGGTTCTATGAGAGTGATCAAGATTAATGTGAAATTGAAATATGACAAAGAGTAGAATATTTTCACACACTGTGACAGCCTAGAGGCTTGTTAAACTGTGTTGTATGGTTTGGCTAGAAATATGTCACTGAAATTACAGTCCCTTGCGGTTTAGGAAAGAATCATCACACTACATCTACACCCACTGCTATCTCATGCTCTGATCTTGTCATTGGTTACACCACCTATCCTCCTGATGCACACTTACCTCACTTTACTGGGGGAATGTGCTGCTAGAATTATAACAATAAAAATTGCAGATACTCCTAAGCCTGTGGAAGAATCTGTCCTTACAGCACTATCTGAGCATCATGCCCCGTGTAAGTAAGGGGCAGTCACAAGTATTTCCAAGATCAGATGTTCACGAACGCCATCTCTCTTTCTCTTCCACAGTTGTCTCTACTTCATTTGCTGTGATGTGGAAGCTGGTTAACCTCCCCCACCAGTGGGTGGTTTCTCTGTTCTCTTTGTTTTTCAGTATCTTGTCCCCAAGACTTTCATCATTTAGCAGTTCCCTAAATAAAACATTTCCTTGCTGCAGAAAGGAGAGGGAAGATCATTTGCTCCAGGGATCAGGAGGATGGTTGTGGCAGGGACTTTGTTGCAGCACTGCTGTAGTTCCATGAGTCTCAGAAAGAATACCACAAAATGTGTGTGCTCCCTCAGGGCTTCCAGGACAACAAAAGGGGAGGTTTTCCACCATGGGAAAAGCCTGGGAATGGCACATGGTGGTTTCCTTGTGGTGTTGCCTCTTCACCAGTGTCCCTGCAGCTAAACATCAGCACTGGGGGGACACCCTCTGAGACTACTGTGATGTCCCCAGTGCCCCTGTGTGAGTGAGCACTGAACTGGAATGGCATTTCAGCAGGAAGCTATTTATGGAACACGGGTGCTGTCCAATAATCAGATATGCCTGCGGAGCAGAGCCACTGCCTTAGGTCACAGTGCAATTTTCAGTGCCATAAATTTCTCCATCTACAAATTCTTGCTGGGTGTGGTCACTTTGGGAACAATTCTCAGTCCTGCCTCATGAGAGCAGTATTCCTGAGCTTTGATGGGAATCACGGAGTGCTGCCTGGCATCCAAGCTCAGCAGGGGAACCATAGTCAGGCACTGTTCGCACCCCATTCGGCACTCTAATAAAAGGCCTGCTGATTTTTCCATTTCCTTTCCATTTCTGTTTTAAGACATTGTGACTCATAAATACTGTAGTAGATTATAAAACTCATTGCATGAGCTCTAATTTCTGTTTATTTGTACCTCTGTAGATCTGTGGAGCCACTATTGAGGATGAAGATCCAGAGCACAAGGCACTGTATGCACAGGAGAATATAGGTACTCTCCTCCAGACCTTGGATGTGAAATGTAATCTCCTCCCTTTCTTTAGATTACAGTCAGACTGTGGAAATGCTGCACACAAGGCTGCCTTGTTTTAGCACTTTTTCTTGCAACTGTTGAATTTAGATGTGTATCTGGTTTTAGAGCAGTGAGGTTACGCAGGACCTCATGGATTCAAGGTTACGAATTTTTGAGATGCTTTAGACTGAGAAATAGCTGTTTTACAGAAGCCTCAATTCAACCAAAGCATTTAATGAGAATGTTTTGTGCATGTGTAGGTATATCAACATGTATTTGGCAGATTAATGCAGATTGGTTCAGTGGGTGAATAACTCGTTTTAAAAATACTTTGTAATCCGTTTCCCTGGGGAGTCTGAAGCTGCTGTGCAAGACTAGAAAGCTTCTGGTAAACCCTGCATATTTTCAGAGCTGTTGGAATGCTTTGCAAACTGACTAATCTCTACTGAGAAATTATTACAACTGCAAAGGTTCCCAACTGAAGTGTACTGGCCAAGCAGGATTGGCCCATCTCTCACTATTCTTGCCTAAGGGTCAGTACATTAACATCTGTATTTTTACATGGAATCATATATTTTCAAAATCACATCCCTGCTGTCCTCAGCTAAGCATTTATTCAAAGGTAAAATCAATACAAGTTTGGCAATAATTATGATATCGAAATGATACTTGGGATCGATTCTGTTAAGGTTTTAGATGTCACTGCCTTCTCTTAGAGACAGTGAAAACAAAATCCCAGTAGGAAAAAGCCCCATTTGGCTTGCTGGGATGCGTGCACAGCGGTGTATGTGCTTCACGCTACTGCAAAGAGCTGTTTCCAAAATGTTCTGGCAATCGGTTTATAACTTGATGGGTGTAATTTTTATCTTTCATGCCTTATTACATATAACTATCATTTATTCTTATTTGTCATATTTATTTATGTCCTTTAAAAAGATAGCAATATTAATCTAATCCCTTTTAAAACGGCAGCATTTGTTTTAAATGGCATTAGGTCTTAATGCACAAAAGCCAGCAGCATTAGAGTTAAGGCTAAAAACTTTTGTCTGACACAAGGGACTGGATTTACTCATTTGAAGTAGTGCAAGAGTACTGAGGGTAGTGGGAGAGCACTGGGAGGAGTGAGAGCAGCCTTGTCCTTGCTTCTGGGGTGTGCTAGTGGACTTTCTTTCCTTGTCTTCGGGTGGTGAGGACAGATGTGAGCTTAAATTGCCACAGGTGCTCTGGTCAGCAGCTCTAGTGCTGAACTGTCTGCTGGTGAGCAAACCTGTAACTCAGCTGTACAGCAGCTCCCCATATCTACCGCGGTGCAGGGATGTTTAAATGCTGGCCAGGGTTGAATAGGCAAAGTTAATCCATGATTTATTTTAAGAGATGAGTAATAGGGCTGCCAGCGTGTCTGTGGACACCAGCAGCAGTTTGTGGTTTGTGCACGGTTCTTACCTTGAGATGATTTTCATGTAAGACTGGTACTCTGTCAATTTATGAAAGAGGAGCTTGACTATTACATATTACGTAGTAAAATTGAATTTAGCTGCATCTCTTAGGCAAGGTAGTAGAATCGGTCCGTGGTACCACCCCCACAACTAGGGCTGTTTCAAGGCAGCCGGGATGCGAGATACATTTATTTCCCCGAAAGAGGCACAACCGTGCCACTACTGCAAGACAGCGCTGACAGGCTGCGGCCGCACAAAGCAGCCATGGCGCTGGGCAGAGAGGCACACGTGAACGCGCGGCGTGGTCAGAGCCGTGACCCGCCAGTGCCTCTGCCAAGGCCAGGCAGGGCGGGTGAGGCGGTGACGGTGTCCAAGCCCGTGTCGTGCCCCGCCCCGTCCCGTCCCGTCCCGTCCCGCAGTGCCCGCGCCCCCCGCCCACCTCCACCTTTGCAGCAGGAAAATGCAGCACTCTCAGCGCGCACGCGCGCCCCGCGGCCGGCGCCCCGCGATGGCTATTTATAGCAAGTGACGTCACCTAGAAATAGAGCGCGGGGGAGNCCCGGCACAGCCCGGCACAGCCCGGCACAGCCCGGCGGGCGGCTGCGCTTACAGTCCCTACTCCCACCACCCGTGCGCGTCCAGCCGCACATCCCCGCCCGCCTTCCGCTCTTTCTGAGGGGCGCGCAGAGCCCAGCCCGGCAGCCACCACGGAAGCGGCCATGGGGGACCGAGAGCAGCTGCTGCAGCGAGCCCGCCTGGCCGAGCAGGCGGAGAGATACGACGACATGGCCTCGGCCATGAAGTCGGTGAGTGGGGCCGGTAGCCTGGCGGCCGTGGGGCATACTCGAGGAGGAGTGTGTAGGGAAATAGTAGCGGGGGAGAGAGGGAAAGGAAGTGCGGGCTGGTCCGAGGCGGGGTTGGGTCCGGGGACGATGTGAGCCGCCGGGTCCCACCCGTCGCGGTGAAGAAAGAAGGGCGGGAGCAGGAGCCAGACCATCCCGCCGGGACACCTCGCCGCCGCGTGGGGCGGTGCCTGGTACTACCTGCCTTCGGCACAGATCAGACAAAGAGTAGCCGGTCCAAACCGGACCTAGCTCTCCCTTTTAAAATGTGTTTCCTTCCCCCCTCATTCCCTCCGTTCCGTCGTAGGGGCTGTCTCGCAGCACTCTCGTTCCCCGGCTGTCCCTGCCCCGGGGGTGTGGCTGTCCCCATGCCCTCCTCTCTGTCTCCCCACCGCGCCAATCGGGCTCGCAGTGCGGCCATTTGAATGCCGCCCGCCTCTCCTCGCGGCGGGAACGCTGTGCATTCCTTCTCTGCTAGAGATGGGGCCCATCCTCGCCCGCCTCCCTCCCATCCCGATGGGGTGGTGGGTTTGACCTTGGGGTGCGTCTCCCCTTCTGGGCACACGCCAGCGTTTGGGGGCGCTGGTCCGGTGGGATGGGCACTGTGGCGGGTGCTGTTTGGGGACACAGCAAGAGGAGCCCCTTCCTTTTCTAGACGTTTCTTTTACCTCGCCGTAAAAGACGCGAATAGAGGCCTCACTCACTAACATCAGTGACTCAAAAACAGTAGCTGCCTCCAGATGTGAAAGCTACCCCCTGTTCCAGGAGCATTTCCCGAGCTTTAACGTTGCCTTTTTGCCTCTTCTTTGTAGGGTAACAGTTTCTCAGTGTGTTCCGTACCCTGTTGAATACTGACGTGTTTAAACAATGTTATATTTACAACTCTGCTCGTTTCAGAACCAAGCAATGAAAATTATTTGTACTGATCTGCCTGTACTAATACATAATAAAATTGCAGAATGATCAAACCTATTACGTCTAGTCCCTTTTTTGAAAACAAAGAATTCACACGATCCGAATGTTATGGGTAATGTTAATGCCATTGGATGCTTAGCAGTGTCTTTGCTGTCTCAGTTTACAATTCGTTTGTTCTTGCTGATCTGTCCTATGAATACCAAAGGCCCCCAGAGGAACTTTTTCCCTTGAGAGTGCTGCTTTTTGAAGGCACGAGATGATTTTAGTTTGAAAGAGCAGCTTCAAATGGAGTCCACATTTTTGTTGTAAGAATGTCTGTGTCACCTCCCTTAAATGAGGGCAGTAAAAAGACACTAATTTTGTTGCTCTTGTTCACTTTTGCTCTTATGTTGTAATAAATATTACGACCAGTCCAGTTCTAAACCAGTGGTACTTCTGAGTATCTCAAACCAGAGCCACAAGATGTTAAAATAAGTTGTATTTTAGTTATATCTCTAGAGTTCTTGATACATATGGTGTAATAGTAACAGCTCTGCTTTCAGATGGTAATTTTAAAAGATGAGATAGAGAAACCACTAAAATATGCTGCTCTGGAAGACAATTTCTAGCTGTTGTTAGTAGAAAGCTTTATATTTCTCCAAGAACTGCAGATCTACAGTGTATGTATGGTTTCTGGGCACATGTGGAACTATGAGAACACAGTTGCTGTGCTTCAGGAAGTGTGTAAATAAAGTACTTACCACTAGTGTGTATGTCCAGTTGTCTTTCAAGTGTTCTAATTACTTTGCAAATTTTCATTCATCTGGAGCCATGGTATTCTCATCTGTAATGACACTTCTGCTTGCAAATAAGTTGTGTGATTGGGAGTTTGAGAACACTTTGTAAGTGAGGGCAGAAATTTTTACTTTTAAAATACAAAAAGCAATCTCAAGTTAAAAGGCAACAGTTCCCTTATTTTCAGTTGTTCGTATACTGTTACATATGTGTAATGTAGCATCTGTTGGTTAGTTGGCTTTCACAGGTGTTCACTCCACCATGGCAATTTCCAGAATGCTCTTTAGTGTTTGAGGTTGATTTTGTAGGTCTGAGCATAAGCTTCTGTGGAATGCTCTGAGGGCTGTCTGTCCTCACAGCTCATACTTCTGTTTCAGTGATTGGAAATAACTGAGAGATAATTAAGAGAGCTTTTCATCCATATAGGTTAATATTGAAGTAATATTGCAATCCAGAGAACTTGGACTTCCTCCAAAAGGAAGGAAATCAGTATTCTAACTCCCATACGTGTTCTCCAGGATACCGTGATTTGAAACATTTTATTTTAAATTTTTTTAAAATCTCTGATTGTAACAAATCTGATACTTTTAAAAGGTGCTCTATGAAAGTAGTGTGCTTTCAGTGTAAACTGAAATCTGAACAATTAATTTCAGTTTTAGATATTACTACACTTTACGATACAGAGTATAGCCAACACCCTGGTAGTTACTTCAGAAATGTAAAGTAACAAATACTTGTTTTAGTGAAAGTGTATTTCCCTGATTTTTGACTCTGCCACTGAAGAAAAAAAGTGTGACAAGGCTGCCGTTTCATCTGTCAGCATAAAGCTGGAGAAACATTTTTTATTCCCATCAATTCCTTCTTTATAAAAAGAAAACCAAATGCCAGACCAAGTAGCAGTTGTAGCTTAAATAAGGAATTTACTGCTCAGTACACATTTTTGTTGCTGTAAACTTATTTTTCATGGAAGAACTCCAGTATTTTTGCTTGTAACGTGTAAACAGGAGAGGAAAATGAAATAGTTGCTGTTACAAATTAATGGGCTTAGTTTACTTTTTCCCAGCTGAAGTTATTTTAATAGAAAATACAATCATATGTAAATGGCATTCTTCCAAGGGGCATGGCATTCCCCTTGCATTAAGTGCTGCTCCAGGATTCCAGCTATTTCAGATAAAGCTTACATGGTAGGTACAGAATTGTTTCTCAACACACTGGAGAAAAATGCTTTTGGCATAAGCATGAAAGGTTCTCAGTTGATGCAACAAATGCTTCAGCCTCCTGAGATTACAGGATTGAGTACTTTTGGTTTAGATAATTCCAGAAATCGTGAAAAATGTATAAGCCCTTCATTTTTCGGACAGTGTTAATCCCGACATGTAGTGCTTAGGACCTCTATTGATTTATGTTGCTTTTCTGATATGGCTACATAGTGGTAAAAAATAATTTACTTTTTACAGTTGGTAATGTGAGTGATGTGAGATATAGAATTTTAAAATTAGTCATATGAGAAATACTACACAGTGAAATAAATTTTAAGTCTTGAACTAAAGTTTTTGAAACAAAATAACTTGAAGTTCTAGTTTATGTAGGCTTTATCTGTATATGCAAATAGACTTACAAAGTTTGGGATGTTCTCTATTTTTAGTACCTATCCCTGAGTGTCTGGTTTGGGGCTAATGAAGTGTGTTTGTGTAGGAGAGGGGAATGAGCTGTCTTTAATGTAAGTAGTGCCCTCTCCTGCTGGCAGATGACTTCCTCATGGGGTTCTCTAGAGTAAATGTAGCTATAGAACCTCCAATGCTTGGTATATAGCTCTGAAACCACATGATGCAAGAAATTGATCTGGTTTAAATTCATTAGTCTGGTTTCTGTTTGTTCCAAAATTATGGACTGCGTAACTTTCTATCAGGCAAGTTTTAATAATTAAACCTGACTTTCTACTGGCTCTGGTACAGTCATTTTTGCAGCAGCTGGCTCAGAACTGGCTCTAGCTGTGAGTGATGTGCTCTCACAAAACAAGTATAATCACAGACAGTCAGCTGACCTGGGTCAGGTTGTGGATCTGCTCTCCATTGTGGAATATTCACTTTGGAGTGTTTTCCATGTGGAAGGAGCTTAGCTTGATGTGTGGTGTATGTGGGATCACACACGGAAGTAATTTCTGAGCTGATGAAATACTGCCACGCTCATTAGCATGTGGAGTTAGGAATTCCAGGATTACAGTCAGGATTCCTTTTATATGCTCCCAGTTTTTGGTCACTAAACTGCAAAAGAACTGTTAATATCTTTATTAGAGAAGATGAGTTAGGTGAATTGTAGTGGAGATTGTTGAGGAAAATATTGATTGGAAGCTGTGATGAAGATTAAGATATCATTAGAGTTGATTCTTGTGCATTTCATCCTCTGTAAGTTGCCTCTAAATCTATTAGGCAAGCAGAGCGGTGTCTTTTGGGAGTTCAGGTTCCTGAACTGTGGAAAAGGCATTTTGGAGATATAACTAATTGACTTAATATATTTTAAGAACAAAACCTAAATTTGGAAGTAAACTCTCTGTTACTCTAAGAGTTATAATTTGCATAAAGTATTTTCTTAGATCTGGAAATAAGTACATTTGTTAGAAGGTTCACTGTCTGCACTAGCAGTCTCAGAATAGTGTAAATACTTTTGACTTGATTGTTTGTAGCATGTAAGTATTTGGTTGCAAACACTCTGGTGCCTGTCAAGCAGTGTAAATGTGCACATTTTTTAAAAGAAATAGTTCATGATTTTAGCAGTGTCTGAACAAGGACAAGTTTATTTTCACACCAAAGTACGTATCCTTAGATTTCTAGTGACTACTTTTAAAGCACTATGCTTGAGGTAGGGGAGTTACATTTTTTTTCATCCTAATTCCTTTGAGTTTAATTTCACGTGTATAAATTTTAAAAAGTAGAACAATTTCAACTGACCATGAGTCTGATAGCCTAAATTAAAACAAGTGAAATAGGCTTAAATATACATTATTAGAAGTATTATTCTTCTATTTCAGCTTGTTGAAGTAGCAGTTCGAAGCTGATCATGGCTTCGTTCCTGATTTGCTGTCCTGTTTTCTATGCAGTTTCTTTCATGTCCTATCCCTGGAATTTGTCTGCAGCCAGTTAGCAGAAATCAGGGTAACTTTTGTATTACACTGTATAATCACTCATTACGTGTCTGAAAGATACTATAAAACACTAATTCCGTTTGTACTGTGCAGAGCTTAATGACTGCAGAGCTTAATGACTACAGAGCTTCCATCTCTGCTGTCAAATGGAAGCAAGCAGCAGGGGAAAGAAATGCAAGAATTGCACCAGCTTCCAGTGTTGGTGCTGTGTTCCAGATACAACAAACTGGTGTTCTAGGTACATTTAAATTCATCACTAAATGTGTAGGCTGTATAATTACAGCAGACTTCCATAAAACCTGAGCCTTCCTCTGCGATTGCTTCTCCATTACACAAGCCTGACTCACTTCTATTCAGCAAATGTTCTTTGCAATGGCTTCTAAATACCCCTTCTATTACATCAGAACTGTGGGGATTTCACTCTTTTGAGTCCTGACTGCAGAACAGTTTTAAACTTTCAATGTTACAAAGTTACTCCAGTCTAGAAGGAATTTTGGGGTCTAGAAGGAATTTTGAATCTTGCACTTCATTATGAAAGTATTGAAGGAAGTTTGCATGCTCTTCTCTAAGACAAACCCTTTGAATTTGCTTTTTGTCTGTATTTTCAGGTAACTGAGCTGAATGAGCCCCTCTCAAATGAGGATAGAAACCTGCTGTCTGTAGCCTACAAGAATGTAGTTGGAGCTAGACGGTCCTCCTGGCGTGTCATCAGCAGCATAGAGCAGAAGACTATGGCAGATGGGAATGAGAAGAAGCTGGAGAAGGTTAAAGCCTATAGGGAGAAGATAGAAAAAGAGCTTGAGACAGTCTGCAATGATGTTTTGGCTCTCCTAGATAAATACTTGATCAAGAACTGCAATGACTTCCAGTATGAGAGCAAGGTCTTTTACCTGAAAATGAAGGGGGATTACTACCGCTATTTGGCAGAAGTTGCTGCTGGAGAGAAGAAGAACAGTGTCGTGGAAGCCTCAGAAGCTGCCTATAAAGAGGCTTTTGAAATCAGCAAAGAGCACATGCAGCCCACTCACCCCATTAGGCTTGGGCTGGCACTCAATTTCTCAGTGTTCTACTATGAAATCCAGAATGCCCCTGAGCAGGCCTGCCTTTTAGCCAAACAAGCCTTTGATGATGCCATAGCAGAGCTGGACACACTAAATGAGGATTCCTACAAGGACTCCACTCTCATCATGCAGTTACTTCGAGATAACCTCACTCTGTGGACGAGTGATCAGCAGGATGAAGAAGCAGGAGAGGGCAATAATTAAAAAGCTTTCCTCTGATCCCTCTTTCATCCACTTGGCCATCCCCATCATCACCAATATTTCCTTGCCACAGTCACACTAAATATCTAGTGCTAAGCATATCTGTATTGTACAGCTGTTCAGATCTGCTGTCCACCTCATCAAGAAGCAGTTTCAGATGAGTCTTCATGGGCATTGATGGATTGATTGGTTTATTGGCCTACTGGTTTATTGGTCTATTTATCTTAGTTGCACTTGAGCAGTGCAGGAGGCATTTTTAGTTTGCCTGTTGATTGGAAAATATGGGAAAGAATAATGGAAAGTGATTGAGGATAACTAGATTCCAGTTAAATTTTTTCCGTTTGAAATGAGCTGACAGTTCTGTTAAGCAGTACATTTTGTGCATGCAAAGTAAATTAGCCACCCCAAATTTTTTTCAGTCAATGAAAAGAGTTAAGCTGATGTGAAATGACAACTCTGTTCATCAGTTTACAATAAACTGTTTGAAATGTGAGGTTTCAGTAGCAATTTGGTTTTTTTGCCTCCAACTTACGTGCACAGTTTCTTTAAATGCAGTGCATCTACCTAAGAGTTTTGATACTTGTAACCTTTTGCAGTTGTTTTGAAGAATCATGAATTTATTTTTTGTAAACTCTTTGGCTGTTTAGTTGTCTGTGTATTCTGACAGCTCTATGTCAATATTTGCCCATGTTAAGATGGATGACTGGAAAGCCAGACTTCTAAATTAAATGTTTTGGAATTAAGTGAATAAAATAAAATGCTGCTTCAGGGATGTTATCTCTACATGAGCTGTCCTGTCTTTTGTTCAGAGCAGAGTTAGAATTATCTAACACATCACTTATGGGTTAAAACATATTTAATCAAAAGTTTAATGAGAAGTTGACACATGCTAAACAACACAAAAACACAACATAGTGTGCTGAGAGAAGAAAAACCCAAACCCACAAAACCCAAAAGCACCCACAGTGGGGGTCACCTCTGTTAAAGCGTAGTTTCCCAAGGTGGTATATTTAGTTTTTTGCTCAGTAGAAGAGTTGCTGAACAGTTGTGAAGCCCGTAGCTTACCATATCAAGGCAGAGACTTGTGTTTGCTTCTGTCCACTGTAACTTCTAAGCTGTTCCTCTGAAGTGCTGATCACCAAATCAGCTTTACACGTGAATATCCCAGTAGCTATTTCGTATTTACCTGCTTCAAAAAGAAGCGATACTTGTTGCTAAAGACTGCCTTTCTCTATTTAGCTACTTAAGTCTAGTCCACAAACTTAACACTGTTGTTTTTTTTCTCCCAACAGTTAGCGTACATGTATGTTTCTTGGTGCTGTACATACTTCTGTAATGGCATGTCCCAGAGGCAGGAAAAGTTAGCTGTATCCAGACTGCCACTGGCACCTGAGCTAGCTCAAAGGTCATGTAAGTTCTCATTTATCAGAATTCTTATTCTTTAATTAGTGCAATAATTATTACTAGTCAGAATTACCCACAACAACTGCTCATACTTTTTAAAACCAGTGCACTAGTTGTTCTTAAGTATCTGGAGTTGTAGAATTTTTTAATGGTAGATTTGTGTGCATTTATATATTCTATCATCTTAGAGATAATTCTAGCTTTATTATATCAGTATAATTGGCAACAATTGGAAGAGTAGTGCAATATCTGAAAAAGATGAAAATATAGGTACACACCTACCTACCTGCCTCTGTGTAACCAAGGTAAAACTTGGCCATAAGACTGCCTTTCTACACTGAAACACTCTGGATGGTTAATAATTAATAACATTGGCAATTGGTAGGTTTATTTCCCTGTTGATAGAAGTACCTGTATTTTTGTTACCTTTTTTATTAATATTTTTCTTAATTCGAAAGCCAAGGAGTCCTTTCTCATTTTAGTTACTGACTTGTGCAGACCCTTTATCACAAAATTATGAGCATTTTGTAGTTTGCAAGTGAGTCAGCAGGCCTGGCATCTCTGGACTGGGCAGCTGAAGGTTGGCTGTTGCCCTGGTGCGTAGGATCCAAAGTGGAGACCAAAGGGATTCTGCAGAATGATGCTACTTAGCAGTGGATTAGATTCCCAGTAGGAAAGCAGATACTTCTCCTGTGTTTTCCAGCTGTCAATGAAGGAGCCAATGACATGGAGAGCATATTCTTGTGGTTGTGTTTTGGTAGGAGTTAGTAGAGAGTTTTCTATGAAGCAAGAAAAGAAGTGCTCCAGTGCAATCCATATTCTTGTTTCCACTTCAGCAGCTTTTTCATTTCCTAGGCCCTGGGATTGCTAAATGCTTTTTCGTAATTCTTACTGTGATCTGGAGGAAACCAAAGCTGATGAATAGCACATGTTGTTTATCCAATATTCTTCAGTAGACCACAGGATTCAGGTATTTTGGAACTGGTATTTCTCATAGGTGACTCCCAAGTCATGTCTTCTGCCTGTCACTCTCTAAAATAAATAAAATCCTAGGCTATGCCCAATTTATTGTTTGAAAACACCAGATGCATTCACCAAAGGTGCTTAGTTGAAGTTCACAACATTTTTTGAAGCAGGAGTAATTCCAATGGAAAGACTCAAAATTGAGTGTCTTTCCCCCCTGCCCCCAGAGGGGTTCCTTTATGTGTCCTTGAAGGCATAAAACATTGTTTGCTGCTCTTGACGTGGTGAGGATTTCGTTAGGGTCCATCTGAGCATTACTCTTGCCCAGAACCATCCTTTTTTGTCTTTTCACAGGCAATCTTTGTTGACAGGTTAAGTCACTCCAAGGGTGTTGATACAATATTAACAAGGCCTGCACATATCCTTGAATTTTTAGCAACCTGACAGCTGCTAACAGTAAAGCAGCATTTTCTGTAGTGTTAAAGGAACTTGAAAGCTATGATGTAGTCAGCCCTTAAATTAATTGTGTGGTCTTTATAGGGACAGAAATACTTTCAGTCTGTATCCTAATTGGCTCAAATATGTTCAAGTTTTATAGAAATGGTCGCGTTCATCTCTCAGAGTACAAACACACCCACACCCTACTGAACCCACTGGAACAAAATGTGCCAATGCTATGGGACACTAAACTATATACTAAGAGGCTGTTCTTCAACATAAGCAATAGCACTGAGAACGTGAAGATTCTAGGGAAGTAGAAACCTTAAGAAGAGTGATGAGACTGGTTATCCATGGATAACACATATCAAAGGACCACAGTTCCTCTGGTAAGTAACCATTCACTTGTACTACTTTGGTCTCACTATAGGTTTGAAAATAGTTTTTCCACATTGCCTTTCTCTTGCCTGTAACTTCTGGCTGTGGTTTTCCATCCTTAATACTGACACTTGTGATCTACATCTGTAAGTTGGATGGACTGACTTCCAGAGCCGAATCTATTTCCAAAGAAGCACGAGGGTATTCCCTAACCTACTCTTGGGGCCTCTTCCAGCAGCTGCAATAGGCTGCTTTATAATAATCTAGAAAAAAATTATGTGAGTCCACTTCAGTTTGAGCGAAATGAAAAGCCTTGGCTGTATTTTAAGTCATGTAAGAGAATGACAATGATAATGGAAGTTAGAAGGGTGAAAACTGATGTCATTATACATTATAAAACATTTTCTGTCAGCATGGGAGCAACTGGAAAGCTTTCAATAAACCAATTTGAGGTTAAGGACAGAGGGAAAACAGGAAAAATATTCCAGTGCTTGGGATCTTTATGTTTTTTTAATTCTATCCACACCACATATTTGAATTAATTTAACATAATTGATCAGGAAAAATTGGCTAAACCACTTAACATGAGAAACCTATTTGGATAGGTCTTAGGTTCATTGAAGCAGCTCCTTGAAATCAGTGGCAGATTTTGAAGAATGTGAAATTGATTATACACGTAATTACATCTTGTTCTGAACAAGCCTGAAGTACTTGAAGTTCCATAGATGCAGATGGTTTAGTGTCTGAGCCTTAATGATTTCTGAGATAAATGAAGATGTTTTCTGAACACTGAGGTCAGGCCAGGTAGATTTTTAGTTGGTGTTAGAAAATGAGCCATCTTTTAGAAATAACAGTGTTTATTATGACCCTTTCCTATTTGCCAATTGTGGTCTAATATTGCATAACTATAAATGTAGTAATATATATATATCCTTTAAGTATACACATTTCTTTTTTCTGAATCTTCAGTGTTACTAGTTGTCTTATATTTTAGTCTAAATGATTTTAACTAATGATTATGAACCAGCTTGGTCTGTCCCAACTGAAACATTATAGCCAGATGAATTATTTTCATTCAGTTGGGTTTTTGTAAACCCCAGAGTGCACCAAGGCAAAGCCCTCTGAGTACTTCAGCATTGAATATATATTTTTTTATGGAGGTAATCATTAAGAAATCACTTATGCACTGTGATGTACTTAAATTAGTATGAGCTATTTTCACATAATTTGATAATGTGGTCAATTCCACTTTAGGATTCAATCTAATAGTAGTTGAACTCATCCATCTCTGAAGAATTAAGTGGTTTAACAACATGTCTAAGAGAAGAAACAGGTCAAAACACACTGTCCATATGACTTTCAGTGATGTTTTGCCAGTTATAAATATTAAACATAATAATTATTTGTAAGTTATAATAAACATGTATGTTATTAGAAATATAGGCCAATTATATTTGCAGTAATTGTATATAAAATTTGTGGAATTTAGAGAACTGCATCCTTGTTTGAGCATCTGAGGAATGTCCTTTATTCATTTATTTCTCCAGCAGAGGCTACTGAAAGAGCAGGGATGGCAGTACAGCGTTGATTCCTTTCCCAAGCACATAAGGCACACACTGGAAGGAAGCGGGAGTTGTAGGGGCTTGGCAGGAGAAGCATTTTGCTAACACGCTTTGTGGCTGTTGTTGTGCCCTCACAGCACAAAAGGACATCTGACTCTTGCAGAGGGCAGAGAAGTAGATGGATGACAGTGATTAAGTGGTTTCCCTGCTGAGTAAAATGGATCATATTCTCTCTCTGCAAAGAGAAACTTGTGCTTGACCATGTTTACTTTGTTTTGACTCTCAGCAAAAAGCCAGATCCCGGGTGGTTTTTTGTTTTTGCAGTACAACCCAGTTACTGCAGTGACACACCTGCCCAGGGTGTGGGGCCTTAAAGCACCACCCAGAGGGATGCAAGGTGTGGGCACTGTGCTGGGACAGCCTGGGCACCATCTGTAGTGGCTTCCTGTCTCCACGGCAGCCAGAGGCATCCTGGAGCAATCATCTCTGTTCCTGTCACTGCATCTCAGATCCAGAGCAGGGAGCAGAAGGCCGGGCTTGCGTTTGGCAGGAAATGGCCCAGGTCTCTCCAAGTGTTTGTTGGCTGGCCATCCATGGGGTGAGTGAGATTCCAGCATGTTCTTAAAGGGCAGGAACATCTCTGTTCTGTTGTGCCACCTCAAGCTTTTTAAGGACTCCTATTTGCCTCTTCTGAAACAAGTCCTATTAAGCCTTTCTGGGCTGTAAAATGGTGTGGAAGGATTGGGAAGTTAAGACTTTTCCTGTCATCGGTATCATCAGAGCCCAACATTGGAGATGAACAAACTTTGGTACCACTGCTGAGTCATTCTCTGGGCTTCCACAGCTGACACTTCCTCGCTTTGAGACTGGCCATGAGCCTAGGCTAAAAGGGGTCAGAATTAACTATTATTTTTAGGTTAGTGAAGCCCAGCTTTAGCTGAGCTTATTAGCCCAATGTTAGTTGTGTTTAAAACAATTGCTTTAAATTTTTACTAAACACATTTTGCGTGTATGTATGTTGTTAATTCTGCCATAAAGATTATGCTGAATCCTTGGATTAGGAACTGATTAAGAACCTCTGATGTGCCAGATCTCTGGGTAGGGTATAATGAATTATTCATCTTGTTATCGTAGTGCAATCACAATAATGTCTTGGTGCTAATTAGCAGGTGGATGGGCTGACACAAAGTCAGGAATACCCAGGAGATATTTTATTCAACCTATATTCTGATTCCTGACGATAAATATATTTTATGGCCTTACTCAATAGAAACAAGTCTTATTTTTCTTTCTGTTATTTCAACTTTTGTGTTTTAAAATCAATTACTTTTTTGGGGCTAACTAGCCTGAGACCTGAAGCTTTTAGCAGCTTCTGGAAAAGCTGTCTGCAAAGCTTTACTATTTTTCCTCACTATAATACTTTGTCTATATTGGTGAGCTGCATGTTACCATTTCTTCTATTATGTGTGATCTTTATTGTCTTGTATCAATCAGAGCAGAATTCATCTTATTTTTAATTAACCTAGAACTTGTATGTGCACTTGTAAAGCATGGCACTTACTGTGGTAATGAATTAGATATTTGTGCATGTTAATCTTTATTACTTAAGGCAACACAATTTATAATAGATTTTTTTTTGCTTGGCCATTAGTCATTAGTCTATTTTTTTCCTCTTTCTCCCTTGTAAGTAAATTCGCAGCATTTCATTTTGTTTTACTTAATGTTTGCATATATCCCTGTTCATCAAAGGGATTTATCAGAAGTCAAACTAAAGGACATTACCTTGTATTTTGCCACAGTTTCTTAAAAATTCCTAGTTTTTGAAATAAGACTGCAGCCTGAAGCATAGCTTAATGCAGATGTTTCAGTCTCACAGGTCAGCCTGAAAAGACCCAACCCACAAACCAAAACAGTCCTCACCACCAATTTCCTGCTTGATTTCTTCTCTAGGAGTCGTTTTCCTTCATTTTGTGCTGACCTTGCTGAGATTTCCTTCCACTCCTCTGCAGAAATACATTCTGATAACTCCGTGAAGATGGAACTGGTGGATGAGACCTGTTGATTGTCTGAGAATGCCCATCTTAGCCTAATTTTTGTCTGAGATGTGCAGCTGGCTGCTCCATGAATATCTTTTGATTTAGGGAGGAAGTGTATGAGAACAGAAGAATAACTTGGGGGAACTGCTGCTGGCCTTCTTTGCGTCTGTCTCTGGTGTTTGTGTTTCTGCTCATCAACAGCACGAGATATTTATTCTCCCTTTCCTCTCCTCCTCCTCCCCTTTTCCTGTTTCTCTCCCTTGGCCGCCACATCCTTCCTAGTGCTGCTTATCTCTGAGAATTTTCTTCCCTCTCTCAGTTCTCACTCTGCTGTGTGTGAATAAGCACATGGAACATTTCCAACCTGATGACTGCAGGGTTTTGCAATGAAACCCCTTGGAGATTTACTGAGTGGGCTGCTCTGAAGGAGTCGGACCTTATGAGCCTTTGTAGAGATTTGGAAAGTGCTTGGCATATTAAACACATTGTTGCTATCTGAGTAACAGCAAGAATCTGCATGAGGTCTTGAGGTACAAAAATGTTTCCTTGTGACAAACTGTACAAAGTCCTTCATACAGAAATCTGCTCTTTTCCTTTGTGCTGAACTGTACAGATAGCTGAGCTGAAGGGCACTGCTGCCAGTGACTTGTGAGAGTCTGGGTTAGTCTTAGACAAATATCTTATCTACAGCCATGCTCAAATTAGATTTCTAAACTTCTCATTATTTGAATTTTGGGTCTGAAGAGACCAGCTGAGGTTCATCTTCAACTGTAAAAAACAACTCACTTTTAGTAGAAAATGTCACAGCTGCAACCCTACATTGCTGAACTGCAATGTTACAATCACAATCCCTGCATCTGATTCTACATTAACTCCATCTGAAAAGAATGGTGGAGGGCAATTACTGTGCTGATTAAATTATATTAAGGTTTTGCTTTAGAGAGACTATGTGAGGATGCCTTGCTGGATGCTGGATAGAAAAATACTGTGTGATAGACCTAAAAGCTTCCTCAAGAACATTGCCCTAAGCTTTTAGCCTGCAGGCTGTCCTCAGAAGGCAGAGCTTTTTGTTACTTTATCTTGCACTCAAGGCTGTGTACACGGATAAAACACTGTGTATCAATAACACTGGCCTTTTATTGCCAAGAAGCTTTTTCCCAGGGGTTTTATAGCCATTTAACATAAGGCTGGTAGTAACATTGTCTGCTGGCTGAGACTGTCCAGAACTAAAACAGGATTGAATGCAGAAAGGTTATTTGTATTCAGTAAATTCAAACATTTGAGAGTATAACAGAATTAAAATTAAAGAAAATTAAACAAAATTAATCCAGAAAATTAAAAAGAAGGGACACTCTTCCATCTTGGTGAGGGTCTGAAGGAGCTTTCAGTAAAAGGAAAACACATTTTCATCTGCCAGCTGGCCAGGTTCTTATTATTGTGGCTTCAAGTACAAAGAACAGAGGGAAGACGGCAGAGGAATCTTCTCCTCAAGCCCTGAACAGCCATGGCAGCAGCACCTGGTTATTGGCATTGCTGTGACAGAGCCGTGAGTAATCATCAGAGAATGGAAATATATTAGAAAATGTACCTATATATTCTGTGTGGGGTGATTTCCCTCAGTGTCTCACTGGAGATTTCTGACAGTTTCTTCTGGATTGTCAGAAGTCCCTCCAGTAAATCAGTGTTTGAACCATGCCTAAACTTCCTGTGACCATGCGTGCTTTGCTTCAGTATCTCTGACCTAACTAACATATCAGAGATTATAGAATTAAGATTTTTTAAAACAAATCGTAGTTCAAATTACTTAAAATTTTTCTTTTTTTGTCTTCTGTTTTTCAATCCGTCCATCCATTCCTTTCCCTTGCATCTATCCTTCTTATAAAATTCGTATTTTTACCTCAATTATCTTTTATCCTGCTCTTCCCTGAGCCTTCTTTTGTCCTTTCTGACCTATCTTCCCACTTAGAATACTTTCTTCCTGGCCTCATGGAGCATTGCCATGGTGACCACATGGCATCATTGCACGGGGAACAGTTGCCTAGGAACCATATGATGTCATTGCACTGGAGGCAGTTGCCATGGTTACTGAGTTGCCTGAGGTAACTGGGAAAAAAAGTTTGTCATCTGACGGGTGCCAGGCAATGTTCCCATTAACTGGAATAAAGAAGAGACTTTTATTTATGTTTTTACGTTCCAGGGAGGGCTGCCTGTGACTCAAACACCCCACTGCTTTATGTTCTATAACGTTCTCTGGCTGGGCCATTTCCATTGGTCTCTGGCACCTTGCCCACCTGTTTCTACTGTTGAATGTTACTGTGACCATTAAGCCACAATAAAATGGAGAAAAGCTGTGTTGTCCTGTGTTTCTGCATAAGATGGGATTGCAGCTTCTATTGCTCTTTGATTTTTCCTGTTTGGTTCCTTTGGTTTCCGAGATATATAGCCCAGCCCAGTATTTATCCCAGCAGACATCAGAGGTGCAGTAACAGTGAATGTCATAGCCTGAGCTTGCTGCATCTACACCAGGCTTTGTGCATGTCTGTAATTTGTTTTCCACTGTTTTCCTACCTTTCCCAATTTCTATTTCATCACTGCTGACATGTACCTGTCTTGTTTTAATAATTCCAACAGTTCCCAGAAATGTCCTGTGTGAAAGATGAAGCAGAGGTTAAATAAAAAGTAGGAGGCAGCTATTAGAGATGGGAAAGGTATGCAAGAACAAGTTTAGTGGGTGTGTGTGATTCATATAAGGATGTGGGGATGTAAACAGTGGTTAGCACTGTTTGTGATGTGCAGATCTGTACCTCTGGCAGCATTTGTGTATGTACATAAACATACATGCAATTGCTCTATGGATAAATAAATAACTTTAACGAAAATAGCTTTTCCAGACTTTCTGCAATTTGAGTGAATTACATTTCTAGGGCATATTAGTCAAATTATGCATGTGTGACTGTCTCCACATCTCGAATAAAGTCTCTGCTCTCAGTACCCCTGCACATGCTCTGGAGTTCACTAGAAACTCGTTACAAGCTTCCCACTGAAGTTCATGGAATGAGCCCTTCTTTGGCCCCACTGTGTGCACTCATCTTCAAACTGAAAAAACAAAATCCTTACAATTACTGTGGAGCTGCAAACAGGAATGCAGTCGAAGAAGCTATGGAGAGTGCTGGTGGCAGGCCAGGTAAATGAGGAGTTTTGGGGTACCTGAACTATTGATTGAAATCCAGGGCTCCAGAAATGTGGGGAGTAGGCTGGAATGGGGGTAGCATCTCAGTTCTGGCAGAACTAGGAGGAAAATCCAGAAGAGGGAACGTAACTTCATTGGGCAGGGAACAGAACTTCCACTTAGGTATGGCGGGAAGCAAGGGAATAGAAGTTGGGGGTTTTTGATGTTTCTTTATCTTGGATTCCCCTCCTTATGCTTTACAAATACTGTTTGATTGACTGCTTATTTGTTCAGCATATTGAACAAAGAAATCTCAGCCTTTGTGCCAGAGTAACTGTAAAAGAAAGTTGTGCTTCATACCCGAAATAATTTAGTTTCCTTTTAATCAGATGGCAAGGAACGAAACAGCTCATAGAGGGGGAAAGCAGCAGCTAGTCAGTGCTCAGGTGTTCCCAACAATCAGGTGAGACATGAATAGTCACTTGCTTGTGCTTCAGATCTGCGTGTAAATTCTTGAATTCTAGTTTGATAACACTGTTTAGTTAATCACCATGCAGTGGTGGGGTTTGCAAATCAGGCTGTTCTGTTCATGGTGAGCCAAGGGACTTGCATCACTGTAAAATATGTGTCAGTAATCATGGCCTTTCCTGGGCTTTAATGGACTGGAACAACCTTGCAGTTACTAGTCTGGGATGCTGCTGAATCTGTAATTGAAGGGATATTTGATCCTACTATTAATGGCCACTTGTGTTACTTTTTCTGTTAACTGAGCTTCAGAATGATCCCTGAACTTGGGTTTGTTTTATTTCAACACTCTACCTGGCAATTTGAGGTTATCGTATTTAAGTACATTTTAAACATTTATGTTTGGATGACATTTATTGGTAAAATATGAGAGAAAGCAAGAAACTAGACTGTGTTTGTTTAACTGTCAGGGAGGTGTGGGAAAAGGTTGGTAGAGCTTATGGGGTTTTGGTAAATTTTACCTGAAATCCACATGTTTATGATTAATATTCCAGCTTTTCCTGTCTCTGGACTTTCACCGATGTCAGGTTTCTGTAAATATTTAAATAATAATTATATGCTCCGCTATAGCAATACTGGAGATCTCAAGTGGTACAGAACCATAAATTTGTTTTCCAGCAGTGTGAACCACTTGGAGTTTTTACATGGTAAAATTCTGTGAGTAGCAGTGGAGGTGGTTTGTGGTGCTGCAGGACAGACTGTCCTGTGAGAGCTCAGCTTTTGCTGACTAATGCTTCCATCTGCTGGAGAACTTTGCACAGTATTCACTCTGTACTGTACTCAGAGATATAAAATCTTGCTCATTAAACCCCCAAAGATTTAGTGATCATTAGTTACTGTAACAAAAACAGTTCGTCTGGGATTTTAAGCAGCTAACACAGATCACTTAGGTGCTCTTCTAGTTACATCTAAAAGATGTAACCCTCTGGCTATGCTGGAATCAGTACTCTTATGTTTTATTCTAAAATATAGTAACTTATACAGTAGTAATACAGGTAAAAGGAAAGATTCTACAAACATCTTCCTAGTGGGTGATTTTGTGACTTGTGACTCAAAACTTGTGCTTTCACTAAGAGGCTGTAGAGGCTACGGGACTGTCCCTTTCTACTTCATGGCCAAGCAGGATGGGGGCAGATAGCCACTGGGACGGGATGTATTTTAGTGCTGGGGCTAGAAAGTTCACTCAGTGTTATTTACACTGCCACAGTACATCAGGATCTGTGCTCCTGAAGCGTATTTTTGAATTTTGGAATTAACTTGCTTTGCGATAAACTTGAGAACTTAGAAAAAACTTGTGTCTGGAGACACTGTAGCCCAGCTAACAGAGTACTTCCCAGCCCACCTTTCTCTCCTTAATCAGTTATTTTCTCATTCTTTCCTGCAAATCCATTGATTTATTGAAAGAACAGCACGAGATGGTTACTCTATCCTTGCATTATCTTTTCATTCTTATTAGGTTGTGTAGGAAAAGTGTGCAAATAAAAAAACCCCACCCCAAACCATAAAATTTATGGAGAATAAATAGGGTTTGTACTGTTACTTGTTGTTTATGACAGTGTTGTTAAAAGTAGTGATATCAGAACACCTTTGGACTTGATACAGTGGCGTTACAAATAAATAAAACATTCTTATGTTAGATATACATCGTAAATTTATAAATATAAAGATAGATATAAAGTAAGTTATAAAGTATATATAAAATTTATAAGCTTATATATAAGATTAGATGTACTAGTTTAGGATCATTTTAGAGAAATTAATACAAACTATGTAGGTCCTTATATATAGTATAATCCTATATCAATATTACATACTGAGATATGTTAATTTATATTTATTTAAATATGTGAATTCAATAAACAATCAAAAGGGCAATAAACAATAAAGTAAGAGCACCTTGCCCTTTCCTTCCTGCAATCGCTGCAGTTCTGTGCCCTTTGTGATCATTGTTTCACTTGATAAGTATCCTGCATTGTGCACGTGAAAGTTTGACATGTCCTTCAACAGCCAACCCCCTGGAACACATGAGCTTCATCTCCTTGAAATCTCTGGACTCCACAGGGCGGGGGTCATTTGAGTGTTGGACTTCCCTGTGCAGGGACCACGCCAAGTGCCCTTTGCTTTAAGACAGGGAGTGGGAACCATGGTCAAACACCAAACACAGGGATGGATTTTAGGGGTTTAATATTTTTAAAATGATGAGAGTGGTAGGAAATATAGACTTCAGATTTGCTTTTGTTGTTCTTCTACTGCTAAGGAAAAATAATTCAAGGTGTCTTTCATTGATGACAGTATATGTTTTGTAAGTAAATTGATTCTGTAAGTGTGTGGATTTGTGCGTTTTTGAAAATAAGCAGCTCAGTACTTCTAGGCAGCATATATTCTGCTCTGGGTGTTGAGAATGTGGGAAATGAATTTGTGAATGGTAGGAACAGTACAATCTATGTCCAAAATCCGTAATTTGTGTGGACAAATAGCTACTGTTTACCTTAGCAGCCATCAGAAGCTATCTTTGAGTGAGATTAATTGAGCTGGATGTGCACTTTAAAAAATCAAATGGAGCCCAGCAGCAAAACTTTAGGCAGTTATTGTTTTCCTTGTGTTGTTACTTCATTTGCAGGGCAACAATATCTGAAGGTCCCATTGATAGTAATTTAATAAAGAGGATTTTCTTGGCTTTTGAGAAAACCCCCAGACTGTCCATCCATCATATATATATGCAAATAAAGGCAAAAGAAGTGCTTTTCTCTGAGTGCCCATGCAGGAGCACATTCCATTGCTGATGTGTGTGCTTTCATCCTTAGAGTGTTTTGGCTGTCAGTATCTTTATGGCTCACATACCTTAGCAGGCTGTAACTCACACCTGCAAGTCTCTGTACAGGGGGCTTTAATTTCTTTTTATTACCTGTGAACTGAGATGAAGCTACTTACTCTCCTTATTAATGGATGCATTTGCTCTTGCTGCTTCAAACAGTTTTCTCAAAAACGTATTAATAATTTAGTATTTAGCCAATTGTCAATTTTTAATTTTCACTGAGAACCTACTTAAAGTGGCCTTAATTGCCTCTTGCGTGATGTCATAACTTTGGACAGTGCCATATCCCAGGGAAACTATGTTTTATATCCTTCATGTAGGGTTGTAAACACAGACATGTTGGAATGTTGGGTTGATGGACATGATTCAAATCATAAATTGGCATAAAATTGCAAAACCAGTTCCCTAGCAGGTGAAGAGCATGAGTGCGAAATTGTCACCCCAGTTGTCCGTGATCAGAGTCACAAGAACTGATGACAAATTTTTCACTGGACAAAGTAATAGGCTGAAAATGTTTTCCCCTGAAAAATGTATTTATACCACATTAAGCACAGTAATGTTCCTTAACTTTGGAGATAATATTGTTTATTTTAAAGGAAGAAAAGTGTCTGTGTGTGTACAGGAGGAGCAGGAGAGTGAGTATTGATTTGAGCAGTTGAGTCATGGAAATCAATTTACTTTTCAGTTCCTGGAGAATGGCACTGTAGCTGGTGGTTCGTGACTGCCTCATCCTTTGTGTCATTGATGGGGCAGAGAGCAATTACGTTCTGAAGCAGAAAGTTGCTATGCCTTGGATGCTTTGTTAAACTGGGAATAATGATTTATTTCCAGTGGTTGAATGATGTCAGCAACATTCACAGGTGAAACTGTGGCTGATGTACCTGTTTGCAAGTTTTATAGAAATTGTCTTCTCTACACTTTTGCGATTATAGGATATCCTGAGCTGGAATGGACCCACAAGGATCATTGATTCAAAGTCCTGGCCCTGCACAAGACACCCCAAGAATCCCACCATGTGCCTGAGCGTGTTCTCCAAATGCTTCTTGAGCTCTGGCAGGGTTGGCGCAGGCTGGGGCTGCTCTGTTGTGTGGTGTCAAGGTCGGTTTTCAGTGTCATTCTATTCCATCTCATGAAGCAGCAAATAGAGGCAGTTTTGTTTTAACATTCTAAATGTTTGGTGATGCTCAGCTCTATGCAGAAGCAGTCAGGGAATCCTGATTACACTGATCGAGCCCAGTGTGATGGGAGAGAAACAAGATAGGGTTCTCTGCCTACACAAGCTTGCCTGATGTAACAGTTTTGCTGTCTTCTTTCTTTCCCCATGCCACCTGTACTGGTTCAGTGCACACCTTATCTATTAATATCAATTCTGTTCAGTCTTATTTGCAAGATGTCTCTCATACTAATTGTTCCATTGTAAATTTTGGTGCTCCTTCCACGTTCTCTTTTCCTCCCTATCTATTAGATCTTGTTTCCATGTGTTTAATAATCCTTTCATTGTGTTTCTTGGTTCAGATGCAACAGTAGAACACTGTTTTTCCATGTTTGGAATTGTTTCTTTCTAGGTTTCTGATTGCTTTAATAAATAAGCCATACAGAAGAGCGCTGATTGTAACTCCTCTTTTTTTTGGTCCTGATGCCAATGCATGTCAGCCTCCCTTAACTCTGAGCACTGCATGGATTACTGGTTAGTAAATGTTTTAAGGTGCTTATGGATCACATGGTTGTGCTCTACTACTTGCATCAGCTACTATGTGAATGACAGTCTAAGAATATAAACGAGTTAATTACCTGGCACTTCGTGTTGGAGGTTCAGTGTCCCACCCCCTTTTACCTTTGCTGTTTTCATAGTGTTAGGAAGGTTGGAGCCAGCAAAGATTTATATGATGTTAAGTATGTTACTTGCTTTCATGGACATGATACAAAAAAAAAAGTCTTCATCTCCTACCACTAAACTTTTCCAGACTTATACATGGAGCTTTTATATTTGTTGTGAAACAGAATGTTAGAGGTGCTTAAGAGTGGCGCTGTGATGATCTCTGCTGACTTCAGCCACAGGAGTTAGCTGTGCCTGTGCGTATTCATCACAAGTCTGTTTTTTCATCAGTACAGTTTGTGTAGTTTAGGATTTCTTTTCTGTGGATACCCTCTTCTGGATCACAAAGCATGTTGAAGTTCTGTAATAGACTGCAGCCTATTTCCTGTAACAAGTTCCATAGAAAAACATGAAATAAAATAAGTAACTTGTATTTTCTCCAAGGTTTCTTCCAGATAAATCACAGTGCAGCCTTACTGGACAAATTTAATTCCTAGAATATAATTCTGCTTTTTTTTTATTGTAGAATATTTAAGTGAATAACCAAGGAGTTAATGAAATTTACTGATGTAAAGTAAGTGAAGATGGTCTTTGCATGAATAAGGACTTAGATACTAAAAGCAGGAAACTGCAGTTGAAGCACTTTTATAAAGACTAGGGAAGGCTCTTGCTCTTCTGCCAGTGTGGTCCTTGCTTTGTCAGAGGGTAGATCCACTCTTCTGAATTCATGTTTTAGAAACCTTATCAGCAGGGATTTCTGGCATGGTCCTGCACACAGCTTATGTACAAACCTTATTAAAAAGCACATGATGTGTTTGTTGCCAAGGCAACATAAGCCATTAAGCCCTAGGAACATAATTCATAAAACCAAAATTTTAGCTATTAACATCTACTTTCTCCATTAGTGCCATGAAACCTCCATGAAACAGTCTTGCAGTCTCCAGCTAATGGGTATGACATAACTGGGAACGAGGAAGGGAAATGAGGGATTGCAATTCACTGAGCTCGAAGTACGGCCTGAGTAAGGAGAGTGCAGGACTGGATATGTTTTCATCTCTTGTGTTCATAAGCCACTGAGCACCTGTTTATCCCACTCCTGTTACTGTACATTATCAATCACATTAAAGACAAATCTTTGCTAAGGAAGAAAAGATCAGGCCTGCATTTTCCAACAGGTCTATTCAGAATATGAAAATAAAAATTAGGAGTGGGAAAGGAAAAAGTGAAGTATTTCCTACTGGTTTCAGATTTAATATTTTACTAATTTTAATTTTTACTTCTCTGGATTTAATATGTGTGTTCTGTTATAATTAGCTAACTCACAATGAGTTTAACATGAATCGTGGTTATAGATATCTTCTTTCTTTGTTTTGTTTTTGGTTTTGTTTCTCTTTTGTTTTGGTCATTCTCAATTTGTTCTTAAAATCTAAAAGCTCTATTCTTCTTCTTCATCCTTCTCTTTTTAGGAATTAAATTGGGTTAATTAATTTTTTTCATACTAATACTGCAAACGTCTTGTGAAGAATCCACTGTGGCTATACAGGTGCTCTGTGCGAAAAATCCACTGTACTTGTATTCTAGGAAATATTTCTTGCAAAAAAGTAAAGGAGGAGTAAAGTGAATGTGGCTTAATTTTTGTCTAGTCTAAACTGTTAGTTACCATTCCCAAGTGCTGTCCAGGACCACAGTCAGGATCCCAAGGCTGGCCTGAGTTACTGTTGACACCTTGCGGTCATGCGTGTTCAGCTTTGGAATCAAGAAGCCAAAGGGAAGTCAGGGTCATTACTGCACTTTATTCTCAGGCATTCCACTGATTTTGAACCATCATTTCTGTATTTGAGAGCAGAATTAACATTGCTGACTGAAAAAAGTGCTGAATTTCCTGTAATGAGGTGAGCCTAATGAATCACTGTGATACATAGCCTCAGTCGCCAAGTCATCCATCAACAATTAAGTGTGATAAATCAGTTACAATCAGTTGATGAAGTCCATTGCCAGCTTTGTCCAGACTCTATCTGGGCACATCTCCTGTAGCTCTGGAGAGATCTGTGCAGGAACTGAACGGTGATTAGGAGCTCCGAGACTTTGCCCCTGGAGCCCTGGTGTGGTTTCAGTCAGCTCACATGCAGTTTCTGCTCAGATTAGCCACACAGAAGTGTGGCACCGAGGTACACTCTGCTTTCTCCAGGGTTTTATGGGACTTTGCCTCATAACAGCCTCAAGGATTTGGCAGTGAGTGATTAGTAAAAAATGAGTATTTGACACTATTGACTTTTTCCGTGGCGTAATTGTGAGAATGTGCGTCAAAACTCTGACTTGTGAGCCTGTGACAGTAGACCTGAATGCAGAGATGAGCTTGTCAAACCGCCTTGTGCAGCAGGGAAGACTTAAAGAAAAGTAAACGTGTCAGAGATCTCCAGATAACATAATTTAGTTTGAAGTGGGCCTCCGGAGACTGTGAAGGGCAGGGCTACCTTCAAAGCTAGATCTATTGCTCAGGGCCTTGTCCAATCAGATTTTGAAAACCTCCAGGAACATAGATTTTTGTCTTTCTAGGCAACCTATTTCAGGACTTGAGCGCTTACACTGAATGTTTTTCCTTCTATATCCACTTGTGATTTCTTCTGCCACAATCTGTGACCATTGTTTCTTGCCCTTGCACTTTTACCTCTAAGAAGTGTCTCTCTCTTACATGTACTTGCCCTTTAAATCTTTCATAATGGCAATTGGATTCCTCTCCTAAACCTTCTCTTGAGGCTAAACACACTCAGACCCTCAGCCTCCTCTCATATACCATGTGGTGCAGGCACTTCACTATTTTGTGACCCTTCCCTGACCTCTCTCCAGTTTATCAGTATCACTTGGGTGACAAAAAGCCCAAGCTGGGACACAGTGTCCCAGGTGCTGTCTCACAGGTACGAGCAGGGCTCTCTGCCCTGCCTGCTACCTGTGCTCTGCCAGTGCAGCCCCAGGTGCCCTCAGCCCTTGCAGAGACGTTGCCATTGCAGTGTTTGTGCTTGCTGTTAGCACAGTGTACAAAAGGATGTTCTCAAATCTGTGTCCTGATATCCATGTGTTTTCATCTTCAAAGCAGGAAATCAGGACAATCGTATAATGCGGAAGTTTGTAGAGAAGTTTGTTCTTTGATATTAGCTTTTTCCAGGTTCAGTGTCAGGAAAAGCACTGAGCTACTGCAAGGACAGTTGAGCTTTATGAGTGCCTGGATACTGTCCAAGTTTTGATCTCCCATTCAAACACATTGTGCCAGGCTGTGGCAAAAAGCATCCTGAGACTGGGAGAGACAACATTTCTATTATTGGTGGGACTCCAACACTTATTTGGCAAAGCAGCAACCAGCATGGAGCAGGGACTAAGCAGTGAGAAGGGAAGCCTTGAAATCTGGGCCTGCACTGCAGTATTTTCAAGCAGTTTGGGACTTAAAATCTGCCACCACAATTTGGGAAGTGACCCCAACCATGTGGGAATTTCTTGGCCCGTTGTTATGGATGCACAAATACTAGTAGCAGGCTTCCTTTGTGCAGCTGTATGGAGTTACCTTTACTGCTCTTACCTCTGACAGTGAAGGTGTCCCCTCCTGTCCCCAAAATGTTGAACAAGCTTGTCTTGATGAATGTTATTTAACAGTGATTTGCTCATAAAGGTCACCTCGGCTCTGACATGGTCTGAGGCCCTGTGTTGGATTCACTGAAGCATCTGATCATGATGAAAAGTCTGACATGGTAAAATGAGTCTCGTTGTTCTGGACTCTTAAGGAATCCTTAACAAGTAGCAAAATAATAGCCACTCTAAATTAGTTTGGTGTCCTGTGATTGTACAACAATGATTACTATTCTCTACCCCTTGTAATCTCTTTGGAAAAAGTACGATTTAAATACTATTTAAGTCAAGTGAGGTAATTTCTAATGTATGAACATGTAAAAGTAGCTTTTTATGTGTTTCCTAATTTGGATACTCAGCTTTCTTACAGAAACTCCTATTACTGATAGGTAGGAAATCTCTTAGACTTTTTCAAAATGGCAATATATTGTAAAAATGAATGTTTCAGGACATGGAAAGAATTCCAAAGTTACAAATACACGGTTTTTCAGCAAACGCATGTGTTATTCCTCTGACAACTAAAAGGGCCTCATCGATATTGTCATCATATTATTTTTTTAAAAATAAATGTGTGATTTGCTTGCTCTCTAAAGTATTCAAATCAAATTTTATCTAATGAAAGCTCAAACTCTTAACTGTCCCTCTGGGCTACACCCAAAATGTTCTGGAATGTGCATCTCTCATTCTATCTGTGATCTTTGCGTGATGTTCCCTAAACATTTACTCTTCTTTTGCATGAGCTTAAGGGAGGACCACCGACATTTGAGGAGTTAGAAGAGATTTTTGGTCTTCTGGGACAAATCTCTCAGAGCAGATTGTGAGCTTGTATTCCAGTGTGATATATTCCCTCTGGATGTCATCTGTCTGGATGGTGTTGGAAGCTACATTCTTATCTGGGGTGACTTCAGTACTCCCCCTGATCTGCACAGGTCAGTCTTACAGTCCTCGGTACAGTTTTCAATATGCAATGTCCTGATGATACGAAACTTCTTAACTGATGCTGAAAAATGTGTTCCAAACTTTACACACCCTTCTTAAACATAGTGTATTACACTGTGCGACTGCGTCTGAATCACCCCAGTTCCACACCTGCAGGGTTGTGAAAGTACAGGGCTTTTCAAAGCTCTCTGCCTTCTCCCTCTGTAAGCAGGTTCAGAGAACCTGTCATCAGTGCTAATCTCCCTGCCCAGTTACCACCCTCTTCACACTCCCAATCTGTAGTATGAGCTAGGCCATCAAAAGCTTTATTCCATGATCCTTGTTTCTGATAGATCTACATATGGATTTTACATGCTGTGTTAGTGTATGGGGGAAAAGCATAGGAATTATTACTGTAGGTACAAGAAATAATACAAGTGTAGCTGCTGAACAAACTAGATGTAGTTACGACCTGTTCTGTGGATCCCTTACAGATCCTGCTGGGCCCGAAGCTTCCTGGCAGCTAAACAGGCTGTCAAAAGCTATCCAAGCCCACAGGAGCTTTTCCTTTCAGCACTATTACCTGAAAAATAGGTGAAGTTGTTATGTCCTGCTGTTAAACCTGTTCTTTATTAGGCTCTTATTGATTTCCCACTCCTAATTGCTAATAGTACCCTTCTCTGGCTTTAAAAAGTAAATTGGAGATGTGGAATCCCTGTAGGACCAAGATGACAACTTTTATGAGGGTTTTTTTGGAGGGGTGGGGAGCAAGGGAAAAGCATTCCAGGGATTTCTCTCTGTTCCTTTAGTAGTATTGATATAGTTATCCTATATGTGAATGTGTCATTGTTTCCATTTAACACTGTTGAGCTGAATAATTTGGTATATGGTAGTAAATGTCATTCTAGGCTGTAGCTACAGATTGTGCCATGGATTGGATGAATGAAAAATATTACTGTAATGACTGGTTTGGGTAGAAATGATAATTTTGTATCAAATCTTGGAGCAAGAGCCTGACTCTACTGAAGAGAAAGAAAAAAGGATACAATGCTGAATTTTTAGTTGCTTTATGGTAATCCTGGGATGGCAGGAATGCACAAAACTGCTCCAGGAGGTTTTCTCCCTGCAGAACATTTCTTCTGGTGGAGAACATCCATAACTAAGTCCCACTCTCACCCGCTGTATTCCCTAGGTTCTGTAGCGGTTTGGGGAATACCTGCTCATCCAGTCAGTCGGGCTTTCTGCCGTTTTCAGTTCACAGATAACAGGAAAGATATGGCTTTTGAAGCCAGTGTATTCCTAAATATTTTCCTCCTTGTGCCTGAGTGGTGCATTCCTAGACGTAATCAGCTTCTGTGCTCCTGTAACAAAGGGGCAGGTGGCTCTAACTTTGGGAATGCTGATGGTCCATGACTGCTGCCTCTGCTTTGAGCACCGCTTCAAGTTAACAGCCCTCTCAGCACAGTTTGAAACGTGACATCTAAAACATCAGCGACCTGGCTCTAGCAGGGGTTTAGCTGTGCCAAAACTGGGGGAGCTGATTTGTCTCAGCAAGAGCTATAAACATTTTGAAGAGTTTCCTTCCTGTAAAGAGACTATTATATTTAATTATCAGTTTGTCTGTCCCGGTGTAGCTCCTGACATCATGATGTGATGAAATAGATCTCACAGCACCTGTAAAGACCAAGCAGGGATTTTTTGATGTGCTACTGGCAGCAAATACTCATCTGAAAATGTAAGCAACCAACTTATGTCTCAGTCAAAATCCCGGAAACATCCACACCCATCAAGAGGTCATCTCTCATCGTGTCCTGATGTTCTGATACACATGAAGAAATCCTCACCTCACATTTGCACACATCAACTGAAATAACATAGATCTAATGGATGAAACAATTGATCTCTGAGGCCCATGAATAAATCCTTGCGGAAATATTCTTCATACAAAATAACATTTAAAGTCTATCCAAAGACTGCATCACACTTATTTTGGGGGAGGTACCTCTGCAGAAATGTATCTAGTAATTTATTGATATTTTTTGTTTTCAGATGTCAGTATTTTTTTCACACTCTTCCTTATTGCAATTTCTCTCCTTTCTTTTTCTAACAGTAATCTGTGTATAATCTATTTTGTTGTTTGTTGGGGGTTTTTTGTTGGTTTGTTAGCTTTTCCTTCACCCTAGTAGGGATTTTTTTGCAGGCAAATTTTTTTCACTTTTATCTTGACCAGAGATTCCTTAAAGAATATTTCCCCTGGGTTCTCCCCAACAATGTTTTCTGTTCTCTCTCATTTTCAAGAAGCTTCATGTGTATTTTGCATAGTATTATTAAGATTTTGTCCCCATTTAATTTTACAACCAAACGCTTCACAAACACTTTTTACCAAAGAGCCCCTGGGACCCTGTGGAGCAAATGGGACATTTATATTAGGCTATGACATTAGTAGATTATGATCTTTTTCCGCCTTCACTGAGATTTCTGTAATCAAATTAACCTGTCAGATACAATAAATAATAATATATTTGTTGCTATTTGTTGCTGTTTATTGCTGTAGTGCAATCAAAACATACCCAGAAAGGCTGAGGCTGTCTGTTGTTCAAGAGTAATTGCATTGGTTTTGAGAAAATAGAGTAGGGCAGCTAAGGCTTTCATTGGGTTACCTGGAAAAGTGGAGAATTATTTCAGTGGAAGGGGCATCAGCAGCTCAGCTCCTGTTCGTTTCTCTCCTGTATACTATGCAGTGGAGATACTGTTTTCCCTAAAGCATTTCTGAAAAATGAGTGGTAAAAATATTTGTGAGAATTGGAATGCTGATTACGCAGCTCCTCTGCATAATTCCTTCTATTATTTAGGTTCAGCAATAGTAGAAGTGGCAGGTCAGCATGTATCCATCTCTAAAAAATGTTTTTCTGGATGCATTCTTTCAGGGGCCCAAGAAGGATTAACAAGACTCTAATATATACAAAATATAATGGATTAGATCATGAGGATAATGAATAATGTCATGTGTTATTTAGTCTATTATTTATGAGATAATAATAATAATAATACTTCTGTTTTAATGAGAACGCTACTCAGTTGAGAAGTTGCTTGTGGGGAATAATCTGCCCTGCTATCAGGTGGCTAAATCTAGTGACAGCCTGCATTGGCTTTGGGGAGTAATTTCTAATGTGTTATTCAGCTTTATTAGTCCCAGTGGAAATTTCAAACCCATCTCTTGCCATTAGTCCACCCCTATTAACCTCCTGAAATATAAGAATTAATAAAACACTAATAAACAAAAAAAAATTAAATTATTTGCTGCCTTGGCCTGTCCCGTAGGAAGAATACAGCCTTGAGACCGTTGTTTTTATAAGACTGGCAATGCTGAGATGCTGCAGGGCTGAGTGTACTTAGTGATCACACAGAGATAGTTTGATCAGTTGCTGAAGACGTGAATGTATTTCCTTGCTTTATTTCTGTTGGTCTACCTGCATCTCCTCTGATATTTCTCCTCTGTAGAGATACTAATCAGACAATTAGTCTTGAAAGTGTTCATTTTTGTTATCTGTTTTGTCTCTTGATAAATACGTGGTTTTGTTCATGTTTCTTAATCTGATTCTCTCAGTGCATAAGAATAAAATGACCTGCTTTCTTTCTGATAACCTTTTAGGAAAGCACCTGTTTTCCTACTGATTTCTTTTCTTCTATCTACATCACACCTACTGGACTTTGGATCTTTTTTCCTCTTAGTAATTCCTCTTCAATTGATTCCACATTTTAGTTTCCCACATTTTTGTCATCCTTCTGTGACTAATTCTTCTAATTAGAACCAGGTTTTGCTCACTTAATCAAGGTTGCAGAAAGACAAAAAGGACTTTTGGCATCAGCAAAAGGTGTTAAACAACTCTCTATCTGCCACCCTCTATTATTAGAACCATTTTAGGAAAGCTGTGCTGAGAGCCTTGTTTTGTCCACTTGCAAATATGAACTCTTTTCCAAGTTCATACTGCATGACTAGGAAACCACTAAAGGAGGGTAGAAAATTTACTAACATAGTATATGGCCTTCTGCAAATAAAAGAACTGCAAATTTTTGTCTGTTTTTGTCCTTTATTACTTGTACAAAGGATACTGTATAAATTAGCATTTCTGAAGAGCATTCCCAAAGAAATCTGCTTGCTTTATCAAGAGATGTGGAGGAATGCCAGGGAAGAGATTAGAGGAGTTCCTCCCTGGGAGGTACTTTGCATGCTGATGCATCTTTCTCTTTGTAGTTTGTTTGTTGTACTGTTGCTTTATCATTTGTCATTCTCAGGAGGAAGACTTGCGAGTTTGTAAGAGCCTTGGCTAAGTGCTCAATTTTCAAATTGAGCTAACTCTCAAATTTTCTGTACTACAGTTCCATTTTCTAATGACAACACAGCAATTGCAGCTTCTACACAGTTCATGCGCTGCCCTGTGCCCCATCAGACCATTGTGGCTGGTCAGTCACGAATGTAGATCCATGACATTTATCCTATTTGGTCTCCATCAGCAACTTGGGGTGGGAATTTGAACCAGTTCCTTGCTGGTCTGTAGCTAATTGCCCTCTCCTCCATTCTCTGCTTTGTCTATCAGGTATGAACAGGCATATTCATGATAAGCTAAATGTCATCAGGCTTGATCCAGAGGGGAGCAATCATTATAGACGTGGATCAGAGGCACTGTGTTATGTTACTTAAACTACTTGGTTTTCTCACTCCCATTAAAATCTCTCTTACTTCAATAAATTGCCCTGGTTCACATGCAAGAGCAGAGAAATACCCCCAGTATATCAAATTATTTGTCAGTTTGTCTAATACTGGAACCCTAAAGCTGCTCGAAGAGACCCACCAGGATGATGAGAGACCCACTGAAGTACATTGCTAGCTGACTGTGAGGAAAAGAAATTACTGTTGTGTTCTGATGCAGTGGTCACTCATCGCGTCAGGAGATTTACTCATGCTTATCTTTCAAAGATATAACACAAAGAAAGATTTAGCCTATTTCCAAGCTTAAAACTTGCCTGACCTTTCAGAGACCTTTTATATGCACTGAATTCATCCAGTGAATCACTGGGTACACCAACAACCTACAGTGCTTCCAAGTTTCTCTTTGGGCTGCAGATATGAGGATGTGGAGATGAGATATTCAGGGCCTTGATAAAGCTGCCTCCCCTTCTGACAGTCTTGTAGATGACATTGGTTTCTCTTCGGTTTCTGTTTGCGGCCTACAGAAGTAAAAAACCAATTAAGTTTGTTTCCACTGTACATGAAGATAGGAATTGTGTGATTACTATTTTTTTAGATATTGATTCTCCATTAGTGTTTCAAACCTTGGAATCTTGTTGGTGTGGCCACACTAGGAGCTGTGGACACAGGCTGTAGTGTTGCTCAGCCTCTGAGCTCTCTTCTGCAGAGGCCTGGATGAGAACACAAGGCACATTAGAGTAGATGAGTTCCTGACTTATGTTTTCTTTTGCTTGCCTTTGTAGACTGACACAGAAATGGAATTAATGAAAACCAAACTTTTGTTATTTGCAAGGACCTGGAGGAATATGTGTCAATCTCTGTAAAGAAATGCCATCTGCAGCCTATCTTAGGCAAACTGTTTCCTGACAATTAAGGTTAGTAAATAAGTCTTTTATTTTTCACTGAAATACACAGCAGGGAAGGTCAGAACTAACGGGAATTTGGGATGCTCAGCAGCTTCCAGGGTTAATTTTTTCTCTGTTGGATTTAAAGCTAACATTTCACAGTCATGTAGGACAAACTGAAGAGAGAGGTTTGGGGAGAGGTGCCTAAACTATCAGAGGGTAGCACTGTTTTATAAGAGTATAAACAATAGAGAGATTTTGATTTTATTCTTATAAGTAATCCCACTGTATTATAGCTTCTTTGCTGCTTTTTATTAGCCACAATTACCACAGGGTAGTTTGCCTAGGAAAAAATGGTTGCCAGTGAACAGAGTACCAGCCCTCGATTTCATCTCCGAGGAAATAACACCTGCAAGATCAATCAGACCTGCTGTGCTTCCCATGTCCTGGACTGGTTGTTCTGCCCAGTGCAACTTCAGGATCATGTTTTACACCCCAAAGGCTGTAAATGAATAATGATTCCCTAGTATCAAGCAGGGAATGGGACTCTCAGATATCCTCAGAGCCCAGAAATGTGCCTGGCACCTCTATCTATTGTTCTAAATACCCTGGATTTCTCTGATCTCTTCCAGCTCAAACAGAGGATCACAGGCATCATTTAGGGAAGCTTCCCTACTCAGAGCTGTGAGGATCTGTCTATAACCAGTGTGTTCCATGTCTTTGTGACCAGTTGCTTTGCTTAGCTTAATTCTGAAGTCAGAGGAGCAAATAAAGGGAGAGCAGACCCAAGCTCTGATGAACTTTGAACTTACTCAAATGTGAAGCTGATTAGCTACAATAGAGAGAGCCAACACCGTGGTCTAAACAGCCTGAAATTCAGCCCAGTAAGTTCCTGGATCCAGGTCTTGTGTTCACATGCATCTTTACCTGTATCCATGTGAGAGATGGAAGCAGATTCAAGTTGTCTCCTTCCCATAAACACAGGACTGTTTCTCCGTTGAGTAATGCTGCTGAGTTGAGAGATGACACAGAGGGTGTCCCAGATCCTGGACCCCTGGGTTTTCCCCAGGTGTCAAGTCGCTCCTCACAGATAATTACTTACCATCATCAACTAAAAGAACTACATCTTCCATGACTAGATTTACAGGTACAACCACTTAAAAAAAAAAAAAAAACAACCAGTGTTGGCCCACAGTGAGGTAAATATGCAGGTTTATTGCAGCCAAGCCACTCCTTTCCGTGTCATTCCTTCTCAGACCTGCTTGGGGATGTTAAAACCCTGAGCGCCTTTGGCAGGGACACTGAACTCTGAAATCTGCAGCACCTGTAACAGAGGAGCACTATTTGAGAAAGAGTTGTTGTCCAAGGAAAAGCAGCAGCTTCAACTTGTGTCCCATGTGAGACAAGTGAATCTGAAGTTATATATTATATAGGACGTAGGGGATGACAGCAGTTTATCATTAACCTGACCTCTGCAAGAAACACATAAGGAGAGAAAGAAGAAGAAAGCCAGAGAAGCAGCCAGGATGGAATCCATCGTAAGGATCAACAATCCTGCGGACATCTCTGTTATTGTCATCTATTTTGTGGTAGTTCTGGCAGTGGGACTATGGGTATGTTGGGATTTTATTTTGTTTTACTTAGTGAGCGGGTAGATTATAGAGTCTTGGCAAAATGGCTCAGTAAGTGAGAATGTGTAATTGTATAAAGATTTTGATGCTTAATTGAGATAGGTAACAACTGCATGGTGGGCAAAATGTGGGCACTCATTTACTGTAGAGGGGATGATGACCCAGGGAGGCATCCCTTTAGGTGGATGAATGGAACTAGTGGGAAAGGTGGAGTAATGAGGTTTGCGTGGGACAGAGATGTGATCAGTAAAGATCAGCCAGGGTCCCTCTTAGAAACAGGCTGGACCCGAGGCGTGGGATTTGGCCACAGAGCTCTGGGACTGCAGGGAGAATTAGTGGTGTGAGGTGATGCCATAGTGGGGAGGGGGAGTTGCGGGGGTGGGAAGGGAGGTGACGCCGTGTGCGGCGGGGGTGGGGTGCCCGTGTGGCAGCGCCGCCGCTGCTGGGGCTGGGACGGTGACAGGGACGGTGACAGGGACGGGACGGCAGATCCGCATCGGACGGGGCTGTGGGTGCCGTTTGAGGGCAGCGTTGCCGGGGCTGTTTCTTGACTCCAGGGTGCAGAACCATCGTAGCTGTGAGGCAGGAACAGCTCCGGGGGCGCCAGATGCTGGCAGTGCCTCTGTGTTCGTGGCCCAGCGCCGCGATGCCTTCTGCCCTCGGCCGGCAGCGCTGCGAGGCGAGCCCGGAGCAGAGGGAAACAAAGCACCGGGAACTGGTGCACTGGGGGAAGGCAGCTCCCGGTCCAGCGCTGGGACCTCGGAGCTGGAGTGTTTGGAGGGAATGGGACAATACTGAGCTACGATGGTGTGAACAGTGGAATTTCACTGAATTCGGGTTTCCCTGACTCTCCTGGTGACCTGAACACCTGACCATTAACAAGCAGAGGGGAGGTATTGCCCCTCAGGAATCCTGTTGTCCGGGAGCATCCCAGGCACATTTCACAGTGCAGAAAAGTCAGCTGCAGAACAAACTTCCCTTTCTAACAGCCTGGCAATATTTTGAAGGGCACCAAAAATTTAGGGTTTGCACAGAGTGGACACAACCTTTTCTTTGCCTCTTCAGCATGGGAGTAGAGGCCAAAAATACAGCCAAAAATTTGCAGCCCCAGTCCACCAGAACACCTTGTTGTCTGGCAGGAGGGAGCTGGGTCTTTGCCATGAGAGTCTGGCTGTTGCTGTAGTTGAACTCTATGTTAAGGATCTCTGACAATTAAGGGGTGATCTGTGGCTTCTCAGGCCATTGTGCACTGAGTTAATTCCTGGAACTATTTCTTTCCAGCCATGATGACATCGTTATTGGGCAAATACTTACTCAGTTGCTGTGCGTAGTTAAATGTAAATCCACCATATTTACTTCCTTTTTCTGTATCAGAAGAAAATATATGGCTGATTTTCCCAGGTCTTCTTTCTTTATTTACCTGTTCAAAGTCCATCAGAGAAGACAATGAGAATCCAGTAAATAATGACTCTGGGTCATTAGCAAAAATCGGAGGACGCTTCCCTCTAAAGCCCATCCCTTGACAAAGACAAAATGAGTTTGTGAAAAGGAAATTTTAGCTGGCTTCTTCTTTTGGAACTTCAGAGGGAATCAGGCACAATGCTGATATCACAAGAAAACCTGTAGGAGCAGGATGGTATTGAGTAAAAAGGCTGCATACTTTTTTGTTAATAAACTTGCACCTTATAGTCTGTTTTGATGCCTGAAATCAAAGGCTTTTCACCCCAATGAAAAATTCATATGAGCTTTTATTTGTGTGATAACTTTTCTTGGTTAAATTTAATTTTATTTTAGTGTTTCACACTATAATGAAAGGTGGAGCAATGAAACTTCAATAGCTACTATAGACCTAGATAAAAGAATTATTGCTCCCTTGTATTATTTTCTTCATCATAAGATTGTTCTTTTCAGCCACTCTTTTTCTTTCACTTTACCCTGCCCTTGTATTTTATTATCCCTTCTTTCTAGCTGTTTGTTCTCAGCCTGTGTGTAGTACACTTGCCTAGTACACTTGAAATACGATTAAAACTTTCTTTTTTTCCTTTTTTCCAGGCTATGTACTCCAGCAACCGAGGCACAGTGGGTGGGTTTTTCCTGGCTGGACGGAGCATGATTTGGTGGCCGGTGAGTGCTGTCTAGAGTATGGGTATAAAACATAGGATGTGTATCTGCACCCCTGAGACTGTCCAGTACTTACATATCAAGATCTCTGTGATACTGCTGAGGCTGTGACGGCTTGGTTGTGTAGATGCAAATCCAACTCTTTCTCCAGCCATGGTCTCACGGGGCAAATTGCACAAACAAAGCCACTGGATGGGCAGGGAAAAGTGTTGGGGGAAGATGTTTGTGTTCAGCTCTGAGCCATCATCTAGTTGATCATGTGATCAACTAGTTTGAACATAAATACATTAGTAGTGTCAGTACAGACAAATCCAGTGCTTTGCCTTTCACCCCACTTTAAAACTTTTTAATATTTGGAATCTATTCTTTTCATTGCACTCAAAGAAGCTGGCTCATTTTGAGGTTATCACAGACAGGAATTAATTTACTGAAATTTTCCCCTTTATTGCTCTATTGTTTCTACTTTTGGTAACAAGTTCTGGTCTTGTACAAGGAGAAAAATCCTGGAAATGTTCTGATATTTTATTGGTAAAATATATTTTAAATGTATTTAAAGATTAGCTGTGGCTTACGTTGTTTGTCTTCCGTGGATCTCTATTATCTTCCAAGGCAGAGAAGAGGAGGCATAGACACAAAGTGTTCTTAGCCATCCATTCCATCAGGCTTTTGGCAGAAATTATAGTAGAAGCAATTATCTATTTCTTCCTGATCATACAGTCTCTTTAATATGAAAAGCAGAAAACTTAGACAAACCTGCATTTTCTGTATTACTCATGTTTTACATGATTCCATTTGTTTGAATGGAATTCCTCAGCATTCCTGATCTTGCATTCAGTTTCAGAAAATGGTTTTGCACTTCATTAAGGTTTGGGAGTCAAGACTCCACACACATTGTTTCAGTTACAGGACCAGAAGAGTGAGAGTAAATATTGGTTCCCTAAAGATTTATGAATTTTTTTGAAGTAGGCTGCCAAAATACCTGGACACCTTTCAGTCTTGTGCTTCAGAGAGCTGCTCTCTGCCTTTAGAAGACATTGGGACAGCCTCTTTAAGAACATGAAAGGATTAAAGGCCGATGACAGTAAAAGGTTTCCTCATCTAATGTAGCAGATTTAAGAAAATTCAGGTTCCATTGGAAGATTGATGAAAGTTTCCAAGTTATTTTAAGATAAACGCCATAATTCTGGGAGAAGAGAAAAAAATAAAACCAGATTACTTTGCTTAATTGTCACTTTAATCAGTGGGCTGGTTTTAACCTTCTGCAATTCTGTCTGCCTGTCAGAGGGAATATGAATATCCTTTTGTGCAGATGTAAATGGAGATAGAGGCAGCAAGGCAGCAAAGACTCACCATAAAAGAGTTGTCTTGCTACAGTGGCACTGAGAACTCCTAATGATTCCCCCGGGACTTGGGGGAGAGGATCTTACACCAAGTCCTCTGCCAACACAAACCCAACTGACTCAGCAAGCTCTCCTCCTCCAGGGGGAAGCTAACATGGATCACCCCATAGTTCCTGCCAGGATCACCTCTCTCCTTCCCAAACTCTGTGAGCTCCGCGTGGACAAAGTGCTAGTCCTCAGTGGAGTCCTAGATCTCCTCTTCAATCCTTCCCTTTGGAATGCCAGAAGTGTCTTTCCATGCCATAAAAATAAACCCTTCTTGCTATTCTTCCTCATATCACTCAAAATACACAAAGAGCAAACACTCCAAAACCACAAACTAAATACCATGTCAGCAGCATCACCCTGGAAAGTTTGCCTTGGATAAAAAGAGATTCCAAAACACCAATTCCCACAGCTTAGCGGGTAGATGGGATGTCCATCACCCAGAGCAAACTGGGCTGAAATGAGGAAACCAATGAAAGCATAGAAAGTTTAGTCAGAGATGTGATCTCAGTTCTGCAACAGCTAAAGCTGTGTGTGATGTTTTACTTTTGTGCTTTGACTTCTCTTTTGTGCCAAGCCAGGGCTAACCTGGAATAGCTCTGGATAGCCCCAGTGCATTTCCACAGAGTGGGGGCAGTTGTTTTGCAAGTGGACTCTTGTTTGTCAGATTTCTCCCCTACCATTTCAAGATAATGACCCTTGTCATGTAATTGCTTTCTGGAACAGAGAAAAATGAAAAAAAAAACAAACCTTCCACAAACTTGTTATAAACTTAATTCCCCTAAACTAATTCTATTTTTCAGTGGTTGTCTGTGCTCTATGCTCTGCAGGGCACCCACAAGTGGCTTTTCTGACCCCACAAGGAAAGAGGCTCATTAGCAGCGTATTGGGCTGACTGACAAGCTGGGAAAGGGATTCTGTTCACTAGAACCGTATAGTAGCTGTGGTTTGGTAGACTAGAGGAGACTCTGGTAATGAAGGGCTACAGGTTATTCTTACTTTTAATATGGATTTTTGATGTTTGTCAGTCACTGGCAAACTGTGATTGTGATTCGATTTCCCAATGTATAAAGTAGGACCAAGACACATCCTGGTCTGAATCTGTCCTGCTTTGGCCCTGATTGTTCTGCTTCAGCAGAATCCAAGAAAGTTGTTCAGCATTTTGCAGAACCAAGCCCAGAGATAGTTTTCTGGCTGAGGTGAGAGGTCACTTCTTTGTTAGTTCACTGCCCTTGTGCAATGGCTGAGCCATCTCAGTAGTTCCAGTGGTTAATTAGGGATAAAGGTATATAAGAACATTCTCACAGATTACCAGCAACTGAAATCTGTCGTTGGTTAATCATAATGGTATGAAATGCTGTGTCCTTTCCACAGTCTTTTTACAGAAACTGAGAGAAGAATTTTCAAGAAACTGGTTTTGGTCTCTTGGGTTTTGAGGGAAATATCTTCAGGAAAGACTCATATGGCTCTTTAAATCCTCAAAATCAGATCTGCTTTTTCTAAAAAGACACAGAGAAGTTCAAGGCAAGTGACAGCTCTGTAGCAATGGGCCTTGCCAACTTCAGCTTCCTTTGCCAGATGAAGGAGTTGGGTTCAGCCAAATACTTCCTGCCATTGTAGGAAATGAAGTATCTGTTCCTGCAGAACAGGCAGCTTTGGTAGCAGCCACTCTCACAGGATTAACAGCCTTTCACGCACAATTAAAAAAAACCCCAAACTGCTGAAGCTTTCCTGCTTTTGAATTTTCTTTTTCAGGTTCTGTAGTTTTGCAGACAGAGCTGTCTGCACAAAATTATGGGTTACCTTCTACACCTCGGTTCCTGAGGCAGGAATGGTAATACGATAAAGAGTATCTGCTGGGCATCTGAAGCTCAACTCTGTTAGAAAGATTTACTGAACAGTAGGTGGGAAGGATGCAGGGTCAAGGGCACTCCAAACAAAAATGTAACTCGGCTAGTTTGTTGTCATGTACATTTAGATCTTTGCGAGACAGATAAGAATTACGAAAAAACCCCCAATAGATTCTTGCTTCGGCTGTGCACAGCTTATCTTTGTGGCCATCAGAACTGACCACTGGCATGATTTTTCTGATCTTTGCATCCAGTTAAGTTTTACATATTCTCAGAATTTTCCCGACTTGCTGAATCTGACACTACTATGAGGAACCAGGAGCAACAATTCTGCTGTGAATAAGATTTGCATTTCCTTTTCTTAGGTAAAGTAGAACGAGAAATTACCTTATTGTGTCAAGTTCCATTAACAAAAATAGGGTTAAATCAATAGTTTTCAGGATAAAAAGAATAATAAAGTAATCAAAGCAAAGCTCTGATAGAAAAGTAAAAGTTCAGTGAAATGGATTTCTACCGAATCCGTGAGAATTTCCACCTGGCTGGGAGGTGTTGTTTCTGTCTCAGATTACAAAGTGGGGAGGTATCAGATCAGCCTCCTGACCTTGTGCTGTTCCAGCAGCCATCGGGTTTGTAGGAGCACAGACATTTTGATGAGTATTGTACATTCCTCCTGCTTAGTACATTGGAAATTGTAGAAATGTGGTTTAGTTGAGTAATAATGCAATTCATAGAATTTTCAGGTTAATCGGGAAAGCAGAGTAAAACCCCACACTTCCTTCTTTGTTTCTCAGAGCCTTGGAAGTGTGGCAGCAATTTTACTGATTTTTCCAAAGTGGCTAAGGGTGATCCCAAAAAACTCAGGTAGGAAAAATTACGCCTTTGCATCAGAGTAAAGTTACATTGTAGGGAAGAGCTGTGAGTTAAAGAAAAGCATGAACAGTCTCAAGGAGTAGTTCTCAATCCAGGGAATGAGAAATGTGTCAGGGAAGAAGGATCTGAGAAGCGGCTTCTGCGGGTGACCCACGAGGAGCGATACCTCAGGGCATGGATCTCAGGACCCCGTGGTGTGAGAGGAGCCCCTGCTATTCTCTGGAATGGGGCTAAGGATCCATTGGGAAAAGGGTTTGGTACTGAGCTAATGCCTTCCAACAGGTGGGTGGGCACGGGGGCAGGGGGATGTGCTGGCAGGTCCTGGCAGTGAGAGAAGCCACAAGCTGTGCATTCTGCACACTGTCAGTACCACTGCAGAGTGCATCCCATCCAGCCTGGAATGGCCAGGGCCGGGTTGTCAGTGCATCCTCCACTTCATGAGAAGAGCAAGGTGAAACAGTTAATGAATAACAGGAAAAAACACTCTGATCATCATCTGTTTCAGTGTGGTGGTACTTCTGCTGAACAGAGTGCTCTTGTTAAGACCTGACCTCTTAAAATATTTTAAAAGAGTTAATGTTCCACATTTGCCTCAGGTTAGTTCAGGTTTTTTGTCCTCTTTCCCTCTTAGCAGTTTTTGTCCCTTTCAACCAACTTTCTTTTTTACCTTTCCTCCTAGATCTGTCTTTAAAATCAATTCACTCACACATTCACTGAGAAAAGTTAACAAGTCCCGAAGATTGTTTGCCTCTGCCATTCCCACTTTCAGCCCAGAGTTCTTTAGATGTTCAGCAGCATCTACCCATGGCAAGTCAAGAATTCCAGTAATCAGCCTTTCCAGTACAAAAATACCACACCAGTAAGACCTTCAGCAAGGCAGCTTGGGCCCAGAGCCCATTTGCCTTCGTTCCTCATCCTTAAAATATGGCAGATGGGAAATTCCTCTTTCTCCTCTGGCATCAGCAGCTAATGGGGTGTGAGGGTATTTGGTCAGCACTCCTCTTGCTGTGACCATGCTGCAATTTTAAGGGTGATCTGCATTTTCCTGGCTATGAAGCCATGTTCTTCCTTCCCACGTATACATAACTGAAATCCATTTTTTAAATTGCATTATTGGTATGTATTGATTTTAAAGTTCTGCTGCACTGGATGTTCCCTAATTCAGACAAAAAATTTCAGGATGTGAATGTGGACTCTGCACTCACATTGTTTTGTCCTTGTGCTGGTCCTGAATATGTTGGTAGTTTTGCACTGGTTTGGTTTGGTTTTGTATTTTTCTTTGAATACAATTGTATTTTTGGTAAAGCTGGAAACACAGCATCACCAACATTGCCTGCAGTATGTCCTGGGGTTTTAGGCACTGAGCCAAAGTTTGTGCCTGTCAGTTCTCAAAGGTCTTCCTTAGCTGCTTTTGTTACTTGGATCTGCCATTAAACTTTTGAAACAGGAGAGGGAACACATTAAATAAAATCAGAGATTAATGTGGTTAATATTTTCTGGTGATTGCATTTCTAGTAACCTAGATTTAAGTTTAATTATTTATCTCCAAGGAAAGCATTGGGCAACAGTGCTAATGCTTGGTATAAGTGGTACTTGTTTCTTCACTATCATTTTTGGGAAAACTGTTGCTGTCACAAAGTGGTTAGAAGAAACAGAGGGGGTTTTTTTGCCAATGTTTGTTGCGAAACTTATAATTCCTGTAGAAATATGTCCTATGACAAACTGGTTACAGTTCTGTAGGGCACAACTGACTTTTAGAAATGTGTAAAAAAAACCCCAAATCCAGAACCAAGTGAACTTAGAAACATGATTTTCCTGTCACAGCAAAAGAACAGTTTGTCTTCAAAAAGACTTGAAGAAATCAGGAGATCAAACTGAGGAAAGAGAAAAAAAGTAAGCCTGGAAAAGAAAGAGTGGAAACCTCTGAATTTTATTTGTATATTGCGTGTATCTATTTGTTATCAGAGATCAGAATTGTGGTTGAAGAGCATGGTTGCTATTTCTGGCTATGGCATAGCTCTATAGAATAAATATGCTCTGTAGAGATAGATTTCTGTGATGAAATCCTTCATAATCCCGAAACTCAGGTGATCATCCCTGTGTTCCCAGAAACATTGATTGAATATTTGCTGCTATTCAAATCTGTTGAACTCAGTGGTCCTTGTGGGTCCCTTCCAACTCAGGATATTCCATGATTCAAATGACAGCATTAGAAGAAGTCAGAAGAAGTTCTCTTGCCTGCTTTCTATGTGGTTTTCTTTTTAACCCTGTTTTGGGTTTTTTTGGTTGTGGTTTTTTTTTTAGCTTTCAGAAGACATAAGAAAAAAATAGAAAATAATAAAAAAATGTTCACTTCCATTTTTTCATCTCGGAACTTCTCCAGCTTCCTTGTCCTCTGCCCACAACAGCCCATCCAATCTCTTTTTCATGCTTGACTTCTCACCCTGCATCCTTCAGTACCTGACCCTGGTAAATTATCACAGGGTATTTCTGCTGCCTTTAATGTGTTCATTTTCAGGAAATGAAGCTCGTTCCTTTTCATGTTTTCTATTGTCTAAGACACTTGATTAAGAATTAGATCTTTGTGAATGGCTCCTGCCTGTCTGTAAACCAACAGGAACCTTTCATTTTTTAATCTCCCTGTTCAACAATTCCCGTGTTCTCCCTACTGTTCTGTTTGTATGATCAGTGCAATATTTGGGGGTCTTAAAGATCCAGCATTCCTTAAATATAACTCCTTGATTTGCTATTCTTTGTAGCTTCCAGAAGCACTTTTTCAGCAGACATTTCTGCCATGCAGCTTTCAGAATTTAATCCAGTAATCAAATACTTTTTGGCTAAAAGTGAACCAAGTCCAGCTCTCACCAATGACACGTTTGGATGCACAGGCTGTGCAATACAGAAGAGGGAGTGCAGGTTTGACAAACGGGGATGTCCTTGTCATTTCCCCCTTGAACAAGGAAGATCACAGTCTTCTTCCCTGATTGTCTGGATATCATCCCAATGTCAGTTTGGCAAGTTTTGCAAATATTTTTAAATCTTTATTGGTGTAATATATTTTTTGACTCAGCTGGAAGACATTTTATTCAACATCCTATTCTCCCTTACTGTTGTAGATGTGATGGCTGGAGGCTCTGGTTTCAGTGGGAACAAAAAGGGAGAGTCCTGAAAGTTATCAAGGAAGTTGGTTGTCAGTCATTCTCATCATCGCCACCACCATAGATAGGCATGAATTCAATGTGCCAAATGAAGGTGATTTTTAAAAAATTACCATGAACACAAGAGCCAATTTTTTTTCTCTTTGCAGATTGGTGCTTCTCTGTTTGCCAGCAACATTGGCAGTGGGCACTTTGTGGGAATAGCAGGAACAGCAGCATCTGGAGGAATTGCCATCGGAGGATATGAATGGAATGTAAGTGGCATACATGTCAGTGAAAGTACTTGCGACATCTGGATTATCTGCAGAGCTTAATCAAAATAACATTGCCTAATAATTTAGGACTGTCAAAGTTTGTGCTTGGCAACACTTGTTTTCTGCACAGACGCATAAGAGCCAATATAATCTACTATTTAACCTGTCCAAGCCACTGGAAAAAAAAAGACACTTTTCTGTTGAGGCTTTTTAGAGAGAATTTGAACCAACTAAATTGGTGGATTCTCTTCTCTATGCATACCTTTTTACTACTTTTAAAGTATTTATGAAGAACATTTTCGGACTGCAGGATGCTGGGAAGAATTTATCAGGTTTGTAATCCATGGTAATTTTTGCAGCATTTTGCTATGTAGAAATTATTGAAGGGGCTTTGATTTCTTCACAGGCTGTAAGGAATTTTGAACATTCTTCACAAGCACCTGCATTTCAAAAATCTTTTCCTCTTTACGTTTTCCTTCCTGTAATTATGTATGTGTTTTGTTATAGTTCCAGTACATGGTAGAGATATCCAAGCTGACTTTAAGTGAGCTTCCTGGAGTACCAGGGAACTGTAAACTGCAGCAGCACAGAGACTCCCATGAACGACTTCGGTCCATTTCCTTGTGTTCTCAGGCGCTGTGGGTGTGGGTGACAACGGCCTTGTTGTGCCTCATTCACCTTCGCGGAAGGGATTAGGCCATGACACAAAGGGTTTAATGAGCCTCCACAGGTCGATACTTCCCTCACATTTACTTCTAAGCAGTGAAAGTATCATCCCACCCTGAGGGATTTGGCTTGTGTTCCTTAGCAAATAAATGGTTGTTGCAAATAATCAAGTACTGGTATGATATAAATGTTTAAGGAGAAGGACAAAGCTTAAAATGAACTGTAAGAGATGTGCAGTTTGTGTCAGCTCCCTCTTCTTGGTTATATTAGGCCTGTGACAGACCTGATTCTCCTTTTTCCAGCAACACAAAGCAAACCAAAACAGAACACAAATCTCTAGGACCCATATCCTTCTTCAAACATCTCTAACACTATCTCCTGGGAGATTCCTGGTGGACCAATATCAATGCACAGTGTACAACAATGGTTGTTTGGGAAGCAGCAATGACATCTGTGTGCGTTTGAGCAGACACTGCAGAGTTCATGACTTACAGTGGGACAGTTAACAGACATATGGAAGTAATGAACATAATACCAAATTTGACTGTTGTCATCCTTGTTTATCCCAGTTCCATTGAAATTATTTCTATTTTGTATCAGAATGACAGCAGAAGCTGACCCAGTATTTCTTGTCCATCTTAACAGTTTTGACCCAAGGGCAGAATTTAAAACAGAGACCTTAAAAGCCCTCTAGGCCCTGTGGACAAAACAAATACAGAGTGCATCTCTGAGGGCAGGAATTTGTTTTATATTTGTTGATTTAAGTATGCACAACTCGATATTGGACATCATTCCAGCCATTTAAGTCAGAAAACTGTGGCACTGCTATATAGTAAGATCAGTAGTTCACAGAATACACATGGATACACAAAATATATTATTAAATGGTAATATGAAAATACAAAATATTTTACAAATTGCATGTGGTGCATCCTGTACAGTCTATGAGATTGTTTTAAAGCTTTCAACCATCTTGGGCTTGCTCTGAAGAGAGCTGGGATAGTCTGGTGCCACTGGTGGAATTGTGCTTCAGTACTAGATGGCAACCCTGTGAGGAGAAATCAGCTGGTTTTGTAGAAAATACATAATCATGTGTGCTTCTTTGGGACATCTAGCATGAAACTCAGGCTGCATTATACCTGATGAAGTTTTTAGCCAAGATATCATCCCCAAATTTTCAACTGTAAATCAAAGAACAGAGCAGAACCTCCTCCCCCCACATGCCTGCAGTATGCAGCTTTTTGTGGTTTCACTGGTCTCTAGCTGCTGTTGGGCCTGATAAATGGTGTTTGGGAGCAGTGTCTAGAGTGAGGAGGCTAATTCAGCTGATCTTGTCTTGGTTGCAGGCTCTGATATTCGTGGTGATTCTAGGATGGGTCTTTGTACCCATCTACATCAAAGCTGGGGTAAGTCAAACCACTACATTACACTTGTCTTTGCTGCTCATGTTTGCAGATCAGGACTGGAATATTGCAAAGTCATTATGAATGGCATGAGATCTGAGTGTGCCAGAACAGCACTATGTTACATCTGTGTACTTGTGAAATGAGAATTTTCTGTTCTAAGACCTGAGCTGAGAAGTACTTGGTGCTTTCTCCTTGTTCTCCTTTGATTCCTGGAGCTGTTCTTCCTTGAAACTGCATTTGCAGCTCCCCTAATTTTGTGCTCCACTCTCGCAGTATCTGAGAACGAAAAATCTTCCTTTAATTTGGTTTGTACCTGTTCCCCATTATCTAAAACCTTCTCCATCCCCACAGGTGGTGACAATGCCAGAGTATCTGAAGAAGCGTTTTGGTGGGAAACGGATCCAGGTCTACCTGTCAGTCCTTTCCCTGATCCTGTATATTTTCACAAAGATCTCAGTAAGTGAAACTTCTACCACATTTCTTCCATTCTACACTGATCTAAAGAAAAGAACTCTCTTTTACAATATTGCTCTTAAAACTGGCCAACAGTTTCAGGTTTGGAGCCCTTGGCTGAATCGACAATGGTAAAAGTATGATTTTGGGTTTTCTTTATTCTGTCCAGTGAGACTCTGTATCCAGATCTGTGCTGCAGTCCAAGGTTTTTTCTTCCTGGCAGTGTCTCTTGATGCTTTTTGTGCTTTGTTTTTCTTTTTGAAGTTTTAGGGGTTACTTTTACATTTGCTCTCTTCTAGAAAACATCAAAGTGGAGAGAAACTTGTATTGTATTACGGCCTGTTATCTTAGGGATCTGTAAAACCTGGGGCAGGAATTTTTGTCCCTAGATTTTGTATTTATCTGTTTTGGTATCCTCTGGTGAACATACCATCAGTAATATAGATGAGGGAAAAGAGCGAGGGGGCTATGGATAAAAAAAGAATAACAGGAATTAGAAAATGGAAGAGTGGGGAAATGGAAATGAGAGAAATTGTAACAGCTGAGGTGAAAGGAGGGAAGAGGAGAGATTCTTTCAATGGGCAAGTGATTGGTGTAAACTCTAAGGTGCTGTGAAGTTAATGTTTATTAAGTAAATGGATGTGTTTCTGTGAAGTAGTAAAGGGAGCTGGTATTTTCCATATATCTTGAAACTACTAAGCTTCTAAAGAAGTCCACAGTTCAGGCATACCTCAGTTTGTTGTTTTGCAGAAGTTGTCATGGCAGATTACTCTTTGCCCTCTGAATGGGAGCTGAGTGATAATAGTGCAATTTAAGCTAAAACATTGGCCTTTTGCTCTCATTCTCACATCATGATAACTGATCCTTAGAAAGGTTATAAATTAAACAGGTTGGTAGTGTGAGCTGGCCTCAGAGCTGGATTTCTGTATATTTCAAAAGGATTAGACAGTTCGCTGTAGTTGTGCTTAACTATCATAATCAGAACTCCCAGGCACAACACAGAGTTCTGAGAGTTCCAACAGCAGAGAAACTCCTCTAGTGGGGTGACTCCCAGTCCTTTTCAGCAACACATGTTTGTAGGAGCCTATCAAGGTGCTATGGAGGTTCTGAATTTACTATCCAGCTTTGATTACCAGCTTGTGTCGTGCCTAAGGATCTCATTATGGGATTTTACACCATTTCAGTTGGAGTGTCCTGTTTCCAGGAAAGACAGGTCCTGTGTTTAAGCTTCCAGTGTGGTCATGAGGATCAAACACCCTCTCCATAGTCAAGAGATCCATACAGCAGCAGGTTACCTTGGCCCCACTCTACCACTAGCCCATCCCAGCTTCCCATCAACCCATTTATTCCAGGTATTTGTGGGGAAGTGCCATGGAGCTGGGTCTCTGTCCTATGCAGGGATAAAAATAAGGTGTACAATTTCCTCTAAGCATTTCTTTTGTTTTCCCCACCTGCCCCGAGCAGCTCTGGCAGTGTCTGTGCCTGTACAAATGAGATTCCTGTAGTGTACAAACAGGTCTCTGCATTGCTGCCTCATGTCACTGCATTTGGATGGGCAGGATCTGCCCAGGACTGATTTACTTGCTGTATCTGATTCAGACTAGGCAGAGCAGCCAGTCCTTGGAGGTTTCAGGTGCTGTCAGAGGATCTCAGAGCAGGTTTTGCTATGCCATGCTGTGCAACACCATGTCCACGTGGTGCCCAGAGGAAGCAGCCCTGGAGTCCGGAGGGAAGGGCTGTTCCCTGCTGGGCTGTAGGGAGCTGTGCTGTGGGAAGAGGCGTGAGCACAGGGAGGGAGCAGAGGCCTCCCTTCCCACAAACGCCTTGGATATCCAAACACATCCACTTGTTGACAATCCATTGTATCTTACTTCCCTGAGTGCTGCCTTGGCAAACACTCCCTTGTGATCTCTGGGGCTCTTGGACATTTGATAGAGAAGGACGGGCTTCTGCCCTGCCCTGAATGGGAGGTCACACCCGCCAGTGTGACTGGCAGCGATTCTCACTGCCCTTTATTCTTGCAGAAGAGTGGCATCTCTTGCTTCTGGGGTAGTTATTTCATGTGCTTCTTCCTTGATGTGTTGAAATACTATGTAGTGTACTTAATAATATAATTATAACAATGCTTTCTAGTGAGCAGTATCACACATCAGGTTGTGTGACTCCTGCTGTGCTCTTTCTGGCACAGTGCCACCACCATGTGAGGATCAGATTCCCTGTGGACACCTCTACAAAGTCCTTACCATTTCTCTTTCCCTGCAGAAGCCTATTTTCTGTGGGTTTTGTTGATTTCTTACTTCGCTTTGTGGCTAATCAGCCACTTGACAGACAAGGACATGCTACAAGTAGTTCATCCTTGGGATCAGGACACACGTGATCTTTGAGCCCAAAGGATTTCTGTCATACAGGAGCCTCACTTGTACCCGCTCTCTAAGTGTGCAGCACATTGCGAGTAGTGCCCATAGCAGCTTGCAGAGGCTTTTTAGCCACTAGTGTTGATGATACTGGTCGTTATGCCAAAGGAAATGGTCTGGTAAAAATAAAGTCTTGGTGGATAGTAATAGACTAAGTTATGACAAGACAAAAGGGAATTAAGGTCTGAATGTTTTGAAGAAATCAGAAATCGTAAACTGGACTTCTAAATCTGTTACAGCATTTTCTTTCTGTTCATTGTGCATAATTTCAGTAGGAAATCTATGGGCATAGGCTTGCCAGGGGGAAGAGAAGGATAACCTCCTCTTAGGAGCGCGCAGTGCAGGGGTTAAAGAGTAGGTGCCCCTGCCCTGATGCCCACAGGATACACGCAGCTGGCATGGGTCTGGCCAGCTGCTCCTTTGTGATCCATGCCTTGCAGAGATAGCTTGTAACGTAAAGGAACGAGTCACTCTAACAAGAGATTAGATAAAGATTAAATAGTGTCCATAAAGAGTATAAATGGAGAAACAAGAAAATATTGGAAGGCAGTAATCTAACTGGGAACGAGGAGCAGTGAAGGTGGAGGATAACTCAGCAATTTGAAGAAACTGATACATTGCTCAGAATGCTCAGTAATTACCTATACATTTATTTCAGGGAGTCATTTTAGGACCATTAATATTTAATGATATGTAGGCTAAACTAAAGCCAAGAACAATAAAAGAAAGGTCTGGGACATAGACTGATTAGTGGTGTGAAAAGATAGGAAACAAATTAGCCAAGAGAGATGGGGTAAAGGATATGGTCTGACAGCCACTGGGGTAAGAGCTAAAGCTCCTGGTTCCCTGTTCCAAACTAAAGCCCATAAGAAATCTGCTCCAGAGGCAGAGTTTTGGGAGTGGGATCCTCTGCTGTGACTCACACTCTGCTCCACAGAAGTTGCTGTATCATGCCAGGGCAGCGGGGCCACAGAGGTCCAGCCTCTTCCTCGTTCTTCATCATGAAGCAGGGTGAGGTCCTGCCCTGCAGTCTCAGTTTCAGTGTCTGGAGTGAAGATGGTTTTTCTCTCTGGCATCTCGCAGCTCCCAGGCTGCATCACTCCCTGTGGGGATGTGTACCCTGCTCTCCCTGGGTCAGCAGCGGGGCTGGGGTTGTGATCCCCGGCTCTGGCTGGCCCCTGGAGCCCCCTCAGGGATGGTATGGGAGGCTTTAGCCCAGGGCTTGGGCAGAGCTGTGTGTCTTTGCTTCAGCCTGTGGACCCACGGGGACTTGCTGTTACCAGAGGATAGGAATCCCTGTGCAGAGCCCTCGGACAGGCGGTGTGGATATAAAGGGAGGGGGGGTGGGTGGGCTGCACAGGAGCCCATGAGCTGGATGCTCAGGAGCAACCTCTAATGAAAGCATAATTTACAGTACTGCACCACAAGTGCACTGGAGCAGATTATTCTGATTGCAAACTTGTATAAATAACAATGATGCAAATTATCTCTAAATCAGGAAGTGATTTAATGTGATTAATATCCCAGTGTTACTCTGAAACCTGAACAACTCCTTTCTTATGCAAGAGCTAAAGGTCTCCTCTGTTAGCCAGCCTTAATTCTTCTGACAGGAACTTAAAAATAGAAAAAATGTAAGATGTTTGCCTTTAATGCAAATGCACGGTTTGTCCTGAACCAGCAAGACAAGCTACACCACATGCGAGCAGTAAAGGGACAGAGACTTGTGGAGTGGCACTGAAGGAAGAGAACTGTGCCGTGTCTTGGAGGTGCTGCACAGTCCAGTCCTGCACACAGTAGGAAATGGAACTCACACTCAGTTTTAAGCAGTCTGTTTTGAATCTGTCTTTGAGTGCCTAGGCACTGAGCAGTGAGGTGACTGTCTAGAGAAAACACTCCTGTTGAAAAAGGCCTGGAAATTCTCTGAGAAGTGTTACACCTCTGGTACTGAGAACTCCACAGCTCTGAGGGGACACCGGCAGGTGCACAAAAATGGCTTCTCTTTTCTTTTTAATTTGTGTGGGCAGTACTACAAGGGGCAGAGTGGTGTATTTCAGTGCCCTCATCATGGTAGTCTATCATGTCATCATGAACCTAAAGATTGCTGAACCTATCATTTCTTCTTTTCTAGGCTGACATATTCTCTGGAGCTGTATTTATCCAGCTGGCCGTAGGGCTGAATCTTTATGTGGCCATAATTATCCTGCTTTCTGTTACTGCTCTTTACACCATCACAGGTGAGTTTGCAGAGCAGTCTGATAAATCAAAGAAGTTGGGGGAGCCAGAAGAAAGAGAAGAGGGAAGGTGGAGAAAAAGGGAGAAATGAGAACCTGAAAGGGAGGTTGTTTATAGTGGGCTTTGAAAGACAGAGGTGGTGAGAAAAGGGAAAAAAAAAAAGCATTTCCACTGAGACATTTGCCCAGAGCTAACTTATTTGTCCTGACTTTTCTCTGCCATCAGGTGGCCTTGCAGCTGTGATTTACACAGACACCTTACAAACATTCATCATGGTAGTGGGATCCTTTATTCTCATGGGATTTGGTAAGTAAATCAGATGAATTAAACTGGAATGTTCAGCCAGAAATCCTGCAGTGGATATGGGAATGAATCCTGCAGAGTGAAACTGTTACCTTAACCAGCAGGTTTCAGCTCATATATCTATTTATCAGAGCAGAAAATAGGCGTGTTGCCAACAGTCAGGCATATTGCCAAAGCCCTTTAGTCACTGAGTCACTCTGTCTCCTAAGCACAAGTGAATGTGTAAGGTAATAAACAGCATCCCATGACAGCATTTTTATGTCCACGTTAAGGAGGTTTTCCTTCTCATGCTCTCAAGCTCTATTTGAGATTTCAGTAATAAATCCTTTATTGCTACTTTTATTTTGTATTTTTCAGCATTTGCTGAAGTAGGAGGGTATGAGGCTTTCATGCAGAAGTACATGGAAGCGATTCCATCCAATATCTCCTATGGAAATACTGTGGTGGATCCGGAGTGCTACACTCCTCGTAAGGATGCCTTTCACATCTTCCGAGACGCTGTCACTGGGGATCTGCCGTGGCCAGGGCTCATCTTTGGCCTGAGCATTATTGCCATGTGGTACTGGTGCACGGATCAGGTACTGTGGGAGCCAAATGCCTTGGAAAGGCCAAACACAGAACTCTGGGGTCCAGTGTGATCTTCCCCTGTAATGCAAAGCTGGGCCACAGAACTGGCTGTTATTTCAAGACTGGTCAGTGACTTTTCAGTTCCTGGTTTCTAGATACCTCTCACATGTAAGAAAACGGAATGGGTGTTCTTCCTGCACACCTGTGCCCAGCAGATCCTGTGTCTGCCTCCTTTCTCATTTTTTGTGTGTGGCTCTGTGTAAAAACACAGAGAGGTTGTGCTGTGAACTCTTACTTAGGAAACCCTGCAACAAATGACCCTTGTTAGACTGGGTCTAGGTACCATTCCTTTTTCAGTACGACAAGTTTGTTTCCTATATGTGCAGCTTTAATCTTTGCCTGCATAGTCTTGGGGGGATGTTCTTTATATGCCTGGTCTTTCAGCCTGGAGATTCTTGCCCAGTCATCCTTCCTTCTGTCTAAAACCTACTGTCTAGTTTCCCCAAGAGATCACACTGACATGAGTTAAGAAAAGTATGCTCCTGCACCTGCAACATGTGAATGTGTCTCTAACAAGTAATCTATCTGCATCCTGAACTGTGAGAAAGATCATCTTCACAACTTCTAAACAAATTAACAAAACCCCCAATGTAACTGTATTTACTGCTTATAAATACTCTATTCCTTTTTGGCTTTTTAGTCTGTCTGCTTAAAAAACTTCTTGTGAGAGAAGTCTTACCTCTCAAATATACACCAGATAAGTGATATTTTCCTTTACTTATTTCAAACATATCCTTTGATTTTCATGTAGTTTTCATCTTTCCTCATGGCAGAAACACTAAATAGGCTCTTTTGCTGTCACAGAAGTTAAGAAGCACCTTGTATCTGGAACATGGCATGGTGTGATCATGGGAATGTTATACCTGCCATGTCTCATTGACAGGTTATTGTCCAAAGATGTCTCTCTGGCAAGAACATGTCCCACGTGAAGGCTGGCTGTATCATGTGTGGGTACCTCAAGCTCTTGCCTATGTTTATCATAGTGATGCCTGGAATGATCAGCCGGATTTTGTACACAGGTATGATATGGATACAGAAATGCAAAGTTCTTGCTGCCTGCTTTTCATTGCCAATCTCTCTGTCCATTCCAAAATATCTGTTAGATTGTCATCTTTTCATCCAAATAGTCCAAATAGGCACCTAGGCTAACGACACTGTAAGAAGCCACAGGTCTTCCTGTTTTCCCTGATCCTAGATTTCTGCTAATGCTATTGGCCTCTGTTTTAGGAGAAAGAAATGCCACAGTGTCCCTCCCCAGATGTCTGTTACAGCCCCACTCCGACTGAATGAGTGGAAAATGCTGTCCAGGGCAGATACTCTGCTGGCAATTGGAGGGACAGGGCCATCAGTCACAGACTGCAGGGTTTGGACCACGGGCAATCCCGAGGGCAGAGTGGGGAAATGCCACTCTCCCATCTCCCTGACCAGCAAAGAGTTTGTCTGTGTTTGGCAGCAGGCAGAGGGGAGAGGTTCAGGCTGCAGGGAGTGGGCTTCGTGTTCTTCTCCTTGTTTTTCTACTTGCTCTCCTTGTGTCATTCAGCCCTGGTCTGACAAATGACTGCTGATTTTCTTTTGACCTGTAGCACCTGTCAGTATTCTCTTAGAGAGGAAAGGAAGGGAAGAGGCTTAGAATCACCTTCCTCCCTGCCAGCAAACCAAGGATGAAATCAAACATGTCAATCCAGTGGCTCAACACAGAGATACATTCTAGAAGCTCTATTAATTTGGGAGCAATCTGTTGTTTATATGACCTTGTCTCAGTGTCTCATTATCCTCTCCTCAGATGTGGTGGCTTGTGTTGTGCCTGAAGTCTGTCAGCGCTACTGTGGCACCGCAGTGGGCTGTACAAATATTGCTTATCCAAAAATGGTAGTGGAGCTTATGCCAAATGGTAAGACACTGTCTGTATTTGTTGTTTCTTTGTTTTAGGAAAGCTGAAGCTGCCAGACTGTAAAAACAAGTAATAGAGGGAATCCAAAACCCATCTTTAGTTCCAAAATTCTTGCTAGAATTAAGTACTGTTAACCAAAGGGGTTGTCTGTATTAGCTGTAGGTGCAGAATAGCTCCACACTGACAGTGTCAGCTCTCAGCTGGGAAATACTGGGTGCTGAAATGGTAAATGAGCTCCCTTTTTGTGAAGGTAAAAAATAACCTGCTTGGCCAATGATTTATGAAAGACTCCCTGCCAGGATCTCTGAGCTGGAGGCCTATTCCTGTGGTCCTCCTGCCAACCTCATGGAGGTGGGTGCTGGCTCATAAGGCAAAAAAGCCAGGTTATGATATTATAGAGGCCATGGCACTTCCCTGATAGCTTTGGTACTTCCCCATCATATGATAACTGTTGTTCATAGTATTGTTAAAGTCCTGCAGTACTTCCCCATGCTCTGTGACCAGACCACACAACCTGGAAAAGTGGCTTACTCTGGTTTTCAGACAGTGAAAGAAACTTGTTTTTTTTGGCAAATACCTGGTTCACAAATATACTACAAGCAAGTGAGCACTCTCCTGCAAACAAGAGAAATTATTTTTACAAATGTTTGGAAAAGTCTGCTTAATACTATTTTCTTTTTGTTCCACCATTTAATCAGGCATCAATTCACTAAAGAAGTACCTATGTGCCAAAAGCTTGCGAGTTTCCCTGGCACCGCTATAAATAGCTTTTTCCAAGCTCTGCTTGCCTGGCAAGGGAATGTCAGGCAGGATTTTACATCAGGGACATAAATGTGCCAGACACGCTCAGAGCTGGCTGATGGAAAGGTTTGGACGAGCACCTGGTGCCGGGTACTGAGGCTCTCCACGGAATGCTGACCCCCGTTCCCAACTTTTTGTTTCAGGTCTGCGGGGTCTGATGCTGTCAGTCATGTTGGCCTCCCTTATGAGCTCCCTGACTTCCATTTTTAACAGTGCCAGTACTTTGTTCACAATGGACATTTACACCAAAATTCGGAGCCGCCCATCCGAGAAGGAGCTGATGCTGGCTGGCAGGTGAGTGCAGCCGAGCCTTCCCTCTGCACGGACTCAGAGCACTCCATAGGCACAGGCTGCCTCCTCCCAAAATTCCAGCGCCGGCTGGAGCCTGCCTGGCAGAGCTGCAGTGGGCTCCTGTGGCCAGAGCGGCTGTCCCGCCCCACGCGCTCCTTTTGGGAAAACGCATCGTGCTCCCGAAGGAATTGACAGTGTGCATGAAGCAGTCAAGCTAATTCCCACTGCTTCCCACTGTTATTCGAAGGGAAATCTTTTAAATTACCTTCCTGCGCTCCGTGCTGTACCAGGCTGCAGCATCAATGAACTGGTTCTAGTTGATCTGCTATTGATTTGTCTCTGGACATAACAACCAGAGGAAAAAAGTGATTTTCTATGTTTTGATTGCATATTTAACTGTGTGCTGATGGATATTTGACATATACAATACCCAACTTGGATTTCTTTTGTTTGTTCAGTGCTAATTGGCCATTATAATTGATTTCACTAGTTGAAATACAAAATGAACATGTAAATTATTGATTAATTGCTGGGTTTTTTTCTTTCTGATAGATCATAGATACTTCTAAGCAGATGGCTAATTGAATATCTTTCTGTGTTTACAGGGTATTTATGTTACTTTTAATTGCCATCAGCATTGCCTGGGTTCCTGTGGTGCAGTCAGCTCAGAGTGGGCAGCTCTTTGATTATATGCAGTCAGTTACCAGCTACCTGGGACCTCCCATTGCTGCTGTTTTCCTGCTTGCTGTCTTCTGCAAGCGTGTCAATGAGCAGGTAAGTGCAAATTAGGAAACAGGTATGCTGCACGTTCCTTTAGGAACTGGGAGAACTGGGGTTTTTTTATTATGAGCAACTGCTTCCTGTTTATTTTAATTCCAGTATAGTCCAGGGATTCTGTGTCTCCATAGCCCAAGGCCTGAGGTTTCAGACATGAGTTTGAAAAAGTTCTTTCATAGTCTGATAGATAAACAGCCACCTAGGAATTCATAGATAGCTCTGAAGCTCAGGTTATCTATCACTTTGCCAAGAAGTGTGTTAAATGGATAATCTATGGACACATATTTGAAAGCTATCATTTAGGATATTGGTCACCAAGCAAATTTACCAAACATATCACCTCTTACCTAACCTGTCCAGTTGGGTTTTGAATATCCCCAGGAATGGAGACTCCACAGTGACTCTAGGCATCCTGTTCCAGTGGTCAAGCACCTTTACAGTAAAACAAAAAAAAGTTATGTTTAAACAGAATTTCTCATATTTCAGTTTGTGCCCACACATGTGGCTGTTACACTTTGGGCTGGAGTGCTGTACACCAGGCACCCACCAGCACTACTGAGAATTAACTCATTACTCTCAGGGCTATTAGCAGGTAAACCAGACACACATTTCAGGAAGGATGACACAACATTCTGGCTGGTTCCATCGTGCCAGAGCTGTCACAGATTAAGCCCTCAAAGGTAAAAAGGTATGAGAACAGCTCCTGGGGTGTGCAATCCATGGCTGAAGCCTGTCTTGTAGAAGGAGAGAGTTGTGTGGAGCCAGATGGACTGTGAGAAATGGTCTGGACGAGGTGTCTTGAGGTGTGCCTGACATCTCAGAGCTGGTCATTGCCCCTTTCAGCTGTACTCATACACTGAGCTGTAAATAAGGTCATTGAAAGCATCTGGGTTACAACCCACATGCCAAAGCCATTGTAACACATAGCTACAACCATGTTTCCTCCAGCAACTGTTTGAGAGCTCAGAGTTTATTTCCATGCCTGAAATTACTCATTTTGATCCCTTGTCACACCCTTGTCCACAGGGTGCCTTCTGGGGCCTAATTGTTGGGCTGCTGGCTGGACTCAGCAGGATGATCGCAGAGTTTGCCTATGGAACTGGCAGCTGTGTGGCCCCTTCCAACTGCCCCTTCATCATCTGTGGCATTCACTACCTTTACTTTGCAATGATCCTCTTTGGGGTTTCTGCCATTGTCATCCTGTCAGTCTCCTTCATGACCAAGCCCATTCCTGATGTACATGTGAGTATTATTGCAGTCCTGCTCCTCCAGAAATGGAACACAGTGAAACCACCAGTTTTAAAGCCTGGTACTTGGTGTATTACCTCTCGACATTTCAGCTACCCCCAGCATACAGCTCTTGTACAAAAGCAAAGGAAATAGTCTTCATTTACCTGTCACAGATCTTCAGTGACTCCTAACAGCCTCAGACACACCAGACATTTGGGATGCTGAGGTCTTACAGTCGGCTCAGGTGCTGGCCGGGTTGGTTGGTCTCTGTGTAGTCAGACCATAGATCAATTAAACTCCTTTTGTTCTGTGGCAGCTTTACCGCTTGTGCTGGTCCTTGCGAAACAGCAAAGAAGAACGGATTGATCTTGATGCAGATGAGGAGCAGGACAAAGCTGATGAAAAAGATGATGAATCAGGTAACTGTTGAATACCTAGAGATTCTGTCATATATTTGAGTATCCCTATTTCATTCCTGAAGGAACATTAACATGCTTGATAGTCGAAGACATCCTCCCTTCCCCCAACAACAAAACCTCAGCCCCCACAAATTTAAATGGCTCATGAGCTGCCTTTACCAATCTGTCAGGCTCAGTGTAAATCAGAAGTTAAGTGGATTTGAAGGGAGAAAATCTTGTCCTCTTGGTAGCTGGGTGGCAGCTCTAGGACTAAACCAATGGGAATGCTCTGGGTCAGAGGCACTGTGCATTGGTGGAACTGTGTGTGACTCCAGCACTGGGAGGGAATTCACCTGGAAATAGTTGGTTGTGGTCAGGATTGAAGGCACCATGAAAGCAGACTGCAAGACCAGCTGCTCTCTTTACTGGGTTTCTGGTTCTGCATCCAAGTTCATTTTCATCAGTATCCTTGTCGGGATTTCGGGGGTTGGGACGATTGAGAGATGTCACAGAGATGGTTTATTGCTGAATCAGTCTCATTTTTATTGAGGGGTGAGACAGGAGAGATGTTGTGAACAACATCTCTATTATCAAAAGCAGCAGCAGTTACAGTAGCAATAGCAGTAGCAGCAGTAGCGGCAGCAGCAGATGCTGATGCTGAGGTGGGAGTAGTCGTGGTTGTAGTTGTGGATGATAACTTTTTTGCTACAAGGCCTTATATACTTTTTTAAGACAATAAGCAAATGCCACAAAGCTAGCTAGCACACTTGTACCAATCATCACTGGAAAAAGTTTTACCGCAATGCATGTTTTCTTAACCGATCATCATACTGCTATTAAGGCCTATTGCACAGGCTTATATCGTTACATCTTAACTTTCTAATAAACTGTACAGTAAGGTTTATTGCTAAACTCAAAATTCTTTACTCTTTTACTTATCATTATTCTTGCATAAAATATGTTTCTACTTACTAACAATATATTTCTACCTTTATAAAGCATACTTCTTTTAAAACTACAAAACCGCATTCTTGCTTTAAGTTGCAAAAGCTCACTGTTCTAACTCAGGCAGCCTTCGCCAAGGTCTCAGATCGAAACGTATCCATTTCTATCTGTTCAAGCACAATGCTGTTTACGTTCTCTGTCAGCACATGCAAATTTTCTGTAGCTCCATTTCCCACATATCCTCAAATTCATTTATTTGTCTTTCAATTAAGAGCGTAGAAAGTATTGAAAAAAATGGAGTTTAAGCTTTGAAGCATAGTGTGCTTCTCCAATACCAGGCCAAGTCTCCGGGCTGCAAAAGGCCCAAGTGCCTTCTGCAGAAGGCTCTCTTGGAACATGTAGAAAATCCCTCTTTTCCCCAGGTGAGCTGTGATAACACAATATTAACTTGATTCTTGTACTGTTTTGTACTAAAATGTTTCCACTGAATTATGACCATAAATCAGAACGCTCCGTCCCAGAGATCAAGTGCGTGCCATGATCCGTACTCACCTTTCCTGACCAGAGTGTTATTCCTTCCAGTTAATGAGGAGAACCAGGAGGACCCGGGATGTTGTAGGAAAGCTTACAACTGGTTCTGTGGCTTGGATCAACAGAAAGGCCCCAAACTGAGCAAGGAGGAAGAGGAGGCATTGAAGAAGAAACTGACAGACACCAGTGAAGTGCCGCTGTGGAGAAACGTTGTGAATATCAATGGCATCATCCTCTTGACTGTGGCTGTGTTTTGCCATGCCTACTTTGCATAAAACCCTGATCACAGTCCTGAAATTGTACTGCACTGTTCAAGCAAAAATGATGGCTTGTAGATTTACAGAATTAGATACACATTGTATTTTCATCATCTACATTTGTAAAACATCAGGGTGATTTACTCACTGATTTTGTGATCATAATTTCAACAATCTAAAGATGAAGGCCACTGGGATTTCAAGAGAGAGAATTTCTGTTTAGACATTGAAATGATCCAGGGCTAACAGAAGTTCAGAATTTCCATACAATGTTCTCTCTGCTCATGATACATTTCATATTTTAGGTTCAGAACAAGGCTGCATGAGCCGTAATTCATATCAGGTTTTGTGAACTATCTTTTAGGGTTGACGATACTATTTTGATCTTCAACCCTTCTTCTGATCATTCAATTTTCCTTTTCCTTTGGCTATGATAGTTTGATTGCAAAATACCCACAACCATCGAGGGACTGTATTACAAACTTAAATTAAAACATTGTTTTTGTCCCTCTAAACATGGGATATCTTAAGTAAAGGATTTATGTATATATCAATGTATTTGACACTATGTATAACTTTCCATATCACTCTTCTCTCCTTTTTCTCACCTTCCATTGGGTTGTGTTTCTCAGTTATCAGTGGAACACTAAGGTCTGAATTGATTGCATTTTGAAGTCGGGGAACACCTGTCTTGATGATCCTAAAAAGAATTTTGCTTACATTAGATTGTCTGTTTAAGGTTAACTTCCAAAGGTCCTCCTCTCTTGATATTTTAATATGTACCTGTACTTGAATGTGAAGCTTTTTATACAAAATACATATATTATATATACACAGGCAATACATTATATATATGCACTATATATATAAAATATATATTTTAAATATATATTTATGTGTGTGTGTATATATATTTATTTCTTACTGATCAATTCCCACCCTCGTGTGTCAAGGACCTCTTTACTGTGGGGTTAGAGACAATGCACTGCCTCTCTGTATGGACTATGCTACAAACCAGCTCATGCCCATGGTGAAACATCCACAGCATTGGAATGCTGGGCTGCATTCTGCAAATACATTGAAGGGTTCTGCACCACTTTTCTGCAAAGCTATAAATCGTTGCTCCGAAGATTTCATTGAGAAATAAGATTCCTGCTGTATGGCAGCATGAGTTAGCAGTTCAGGAAGGAGAATAGTCACAGCTGTGGGATATCAGCTAAACCAGGCTGATTGTCTCCACTTGATAAGTTTGGTACCAGCTGGGGACACAGGAAAAGACAGATTTAACACTTCAAAACAAAAAGCAATAGATCTTCTTTTCATCTCATTTAGCTTCCTGGGGAATCAAGTGTAGAAAGAAGATGCTGGTTGCTCAGGCAGGCAGCAGCACAGTTCCTTGTTGCACACATTGGTGGAACTGTGCTGTCCCAAAGCATTCCCGAGGTTTTGCCACAGGATGCTCCGGACAGGCAGCAAGTGCAGCAGAAGGGGAAAGCAGTGCAACCCCTGCATGTGCCACAGCACACTGCTCTGGCTCCTGGGCTTTCATCACTCGCACTTCATAATCTCCTGACAGGATCTTTGCTTCGTTTGTTTCTAACCCCAAATGCTCTGGATTCCAGCAGAATTGCTGCTCTTCCAGTAGAATTGCTGCTATTCAGCATAATCCCTGCAGGGTCCTTTGGATAGGCCAGATCAAATCAATACTTCAGCAATACCAGTGCAAACCTTGTTTTCCTTACACTTAACACAGTGATAGAGTATTTTAAAGACCATGGAATAAACTGTATTTAATGAACTATGAAGACTTGTATGTATTAAAGTATTTGTATATTTTGAAATATTTGGTGTCCACAAAGTGAAGGGGTTTTTATATAATATGATGGAAGACAGAGAAACTTCATTTGGTGTCTAGGTTTCGGCTCTGGGTAATAGTAATGGATGAAAAACAAACAAGGAAGATGTCACTGAGGATTGCCCAGATCCCTCTTTGTCATTCTTTGCTACAAAAATACGGTGAAATTATAAAGTTATTTGGATAAAGACAAATAACACAAGTGATTTCTTGGCAGTCTGAGCAGCCTTCGGATGACCTTCTGGTTAATCAGGCATCATTGCATGATTTTGCTCCTCAGAGCTACAGAGTTTTGAAAATCTAAACCACAGTTTCCATGGGATAGTCACTGTATGTCCTCAGCAACCTGATTTCATTCTGGTCTGAAAGTGGATGTTGTGGAGGGAAGAGCTCAAATGTTTACATGAAGTTTGACAGCTACTGTTAACTCCTGTAATTTTGTAGAATTTCAAAGAAAAATTGCCTGATATTGTGAACAGCTGATAAAATTGTAATGTTTAGCTGACATTAAATGCCAACTCAGGTTGGTAGCTCTTGCATTCAAGGACAGTTTCATGATTTTAAGGAAGAAAATGACTTTTCTTCAGTTCTCAGGGGAGCTCTGTCCATGAGCTGTTGTTGGGGACACTCAGATGAAAGTAGTAGCTTACACTGTCCTGGGAATTCTCATGCTTTAGAGATGGGAACTGTGAGCACACACTTGTCTCCCATGTTTGACTGTATGTTTGAAATACTTCTGGTTAGTGGTGAGACTCCAAATAAATCTCTGGCTCACAGCACAAAGTACCTGCATGGCATGTACAGCTCTGTTTCAGAGGATCTTGAGACATCCCAGCTTATCCTGTCAGGTAATATATAGGGTTAAACCTTATTTTAGTGGACTTCAGTTAGATATACAGAATTATTTTAATAAAATAAAATAAAATACGCACTTAGTAGCACTGTCAGCCAATTGTGACACTGCACTGTAAAGAACACACACTAAACAAAATCTCCCATTTAAGAATTACTACATAGTTCTTAGGAAAATTCCTGAAAAAAGGGTAATCACTGTTCACTTATGTTTTAGTTTTTCTGTATGACCCACAAAAATGTATCCAAGTATCCCACAAAGGCTTAATATTAATGATGATGAGAACACACTGTTCTTAGAATCTGGGTTTATTCCTATTTTGTTATTGAAAAACCTCATGCACTGAAATGCCAGGGGAGGGAAGGTCTGTGACTTCACTTGGAATAAATTGCAGTAGCCATTGCTTGGTTTTAAGCAGACTGTCTGGCCCTGTTGAATTAGGCCATGGCACAAGGCTGAGTTCCTCAGGTGCAGGTGGTTGCGGCGACTGGAGCCACATCAGCAGCTGGGGTTGCCGGGGTCTCAACGCCTGCTCCCTGACCTTCCTTAACTAGCAAAACCAGGAGTGTTCATACAAAGTAAAAGCCAACACAAAAATGAGGAGCAAAAGTAAACAATAAATCCACGTATTGTCAGTCATTGAATTTGAAGGGCACTTGAGCTCATTGGTTTGAAGTGTTGAGCCAGAGGACTTTAGAGCTGACATTTCTGGGGCCAGACTGCACAGAGAAGGGTTGGTCATAGGCTGTGGGGTGACAGCAAAGCTGTTCTCAGGAAAGCTTTTGAGTGTTTTAATTTGTTTAGTGGTCTTATGTGCCAGCTGCAGGTGTCTGTGCCCTGCACTGCAGTGTTCTCTGGGAGAGCAGAGAACCCATAGTGAGGGAAGGGAGCAGCAATCAGAGACCTTCCCTTGTGCTCAACTGAAAAGCCATAGTCCCAGATTTAATAACAGCAGGCAATACACTGCTGAGAAAGATGGGAAATGCAAAAAACTCCAGGTTTTATTTGGTGATTTGTGGCATTTTCTCATGGAGTGTGTATTGCAGACCTGTGCTGGAGAACCTAAAGGACAGAGCAAAACTTCACTCACTCCAATTTCTAATAGTTGTTCTGATGCAAGACAGTATAACCAGTGCCTCAGGTTATCATCCTTATTATTGATAAAATAGGTTGCCTTTTTTGTGCCTCCTGAAGGACGTTTTGGTCCTGAAGAACATTCCTTCTTGTCATCTACCATGGGCAGCTCTGAGAAAGAATAATTCCCCTGGAGCTCCTGAGCCCACCCTCTCCCCACCTGGCAGAGTTAAGGCCAAAGCAGCTGGGCCTGCCTGGTCAGCACCTCCCCTACTTTTCTTAAGGTACCTGGAAGATCTTCAAGCTGAGGGGCGAGTTTGTTATTACTCTGTGCAGTATTTTTGTTTACAGTATTGGACCCTATAAATTTAAAAATGTAGCTTATATGCAAAGTATCCTAAAACAAATTATTAAAATGTGTTTTATTCATTCAAATTGCAAATTTTGTCTTGCTAAAAATAGGTCCTGTGCTTTGAGCATATTAGCTTTGTGTGTAGTTGTCTCTGCCCTTCTGGTTTAATGTAATTAGCCAAATCTGACTTTCCCAGACTATTTTGTCCTTAGACAAATCTCTCACTATATGGTTTTTTAATATTTTTTTAAATATAAAATGTAGTGGTGGGAAGTAAATATACTCCCTGCTTTGGAATATGAAGAGGTGGAATTAAAAGCTGCAATTTTCCAGAGCAGGACAGAATGGTTTCCACCCCTTGGCTTTCTGAAAGCATACAGAGATAGGGGAAATGAGTCTGTAGTTGCAACAAAGAGGCATGACATTCTTAACCTTCTGGAAACTGTTAGAAAAAAATCAACATGAGCTCTGCCTGGGTGGGGCACAAGACTCCACAGGAGGTCTTGTTTCCCATGGATGCAGCTGTCTTGTCTTCTGGTGTTGCTGAGGATTGTTGGGCAACTGGTTTGAAAACTTGATCTGTGTAAAGTGTAACTGCATTAATTCCAGTATTGATTATATCTGGGCCTTAATAATTGTTGGCTTCAAGCTAAAAAGACAAATTGCTTTCATTGATGTTAAAAACCTGCCTTGGTGCTAAAGCCTTTGGAGCATAGAGCGCTGGGGAGGGCAGTGCTAAAACCAGAGACTTGCTGTACACACAGCATTTCCTTTGAAACAGTGAGTTTAATTAGAGCGTGAGGTGCCAGATCCTGAGATGTTAATTTAAGTATTTATAACATGTATGAAGCGATTCAAAAAGATCTTCAGCGTTTTTGTGACTGAGTCTGTGGCAGCTTTATTATGGAGTATTCTCCACTGAAAGCTAAGTCACTCCGGGGAAAGTGTGCATCAGCTCTTTCTTTGATCCGGCCAGTTGTTTTACTGACACCTACAGTGCTAATTAATTCCCAGCCTCATGAACTAGGGACTCTTGTCTCTCATCCCAAAGCAGGCAATTAGCCCTCGGCAGAGCATGTGACTTTTGATTATTATATCTGCAAGCTTTTTGTCAATAATGCAGCTTTGTAAGTAGAAAACCCCAACTAACAGTGGTTTGTGGTTGTTCCGTACTCAGACTTCAAATTCTGGTGTTTGCAGAGGCAGCACGTGGTCAGTACAACCCAAGGGAATTCCTGTCATGTTTGGACTATGATTGTTTCATGTTGTCAGGTGTAACAGTGCCAAATAATTGCTGAGACAAAAGCTGACATGTGGGAGGGCTCCACTAGTGTCCATATCTCAGTGTTCACCTGAGGCTTTGTTCCATTTCTGTACTTTATGTCTATGTAAGATGAGAACACTGAGCCACGTAGGGGCTTTTTTGGGAACAGTTTATATTGTCGTTGAAGCTTAAGGTCCAAGTCAGCTGAATTTCTTCTACTCAGAGCAGTTCAGTGTGGATGGTCTTATTTCTGCATCTGAACAAGCTAATTATTTTGGAAACTCATTGATGGGCAATACCTGAATTATCAGGGAAGGCTGTGACAAGGTTGGAACTGGGCTAAAATTATGATTGTTACCAGATTTTCCTGCAGTTCTGTAAGAGCAGCTGAGCCCACACTGTGCTGCTCTAGTCCTTTAGCATGTTATTAAAGCTGCCTGACTTCTCTTATTGAGTTGGATGCACTCTGGCACCAATATGTATTATGTACGAGTGCCTTATGTGTTTAAAAGGCAGAGTTCCTCCAAGATCCTGCCCGGAGGGAATGAATTCAACCGACTCAATACTTTTAAATCACATCTTCATAGGAGAAGAAATTCAGCCTTTGGTTACGTTATGGAAGAGAAACATTTTAACTGTAATCATTCCTACAGGAAGAGTTTATACTGTGTGTAAGAGTAATGAAGTTTGCAGTGTGACCATGGGTTTGAACGGAAAAGCAGCCCTGACAACCCCTTTTATAGACCTGATGCAGCTTCTCTGTAGCTACAATTCTAGATGTAAAACTTCCATGTGAGAACAAAACCCAAGTGGAGAGAAACGGAATGGGCTGTGAAGCTGCGCCAGCTGCTCTGTCACATCTTCCTTGGTGGCTGAGAATGGCCAGGGTTGTCCTGCTCATTTGTGTTATTTCTTTGCCCAGGCCTCCTGCTGAAGCCTCTTAAATTACACTCTTGTAACTGCAGACAGAAATTTGCAACGTGTCTGTAGTGACCAGCCTTGAACTCACAGTGAATAAAATGCTACTGAAACTTCCCACCACTTCCACTGCCCTTCAGCTCAAATCCTGAGGTGCTTTTGTTCTGTATTATCAGCAATTCCAAATAAGGGCCAGACCCCTCTCCTGCTGGAGGAGAGGGGTCTGGCCCTCTTTTAGTTTTACCAAAGGCTACCCTAGTAAAGGCTTTTTGACTTTGGTCTTAATCCCACGTTCAACAAATGTTTGCAGCAAAATTAATGTAAATTCCCGCTGCTAGATCAATTTGTCAGTACAGACAAGACTGCTGGAGGGGTTAATTGCGAACCTTTCTTTCTAATATAATGAATTATTGATTAATGTTTGATAGGCCGAGGTTGCAAGGAAAAAAAGAGAACATTATGAAGAAAACAAAAAAGGTTGATGTCTTGCATCATAGGAAAATCTTGGTAACTTAGGTAACAACTCCTTCTGGAGAACTCCACAGTTCCTAACTTTTTTTCTCCGTTTTTCTGCTTGTGACCTGCAATATAGATGTGAAATTGTTGGCAAATGACTTTTCAGGAGGAACTGATCCAGAGTAAGTGAGGAAGAGAATTCTGGTGTTGAAGGTCTCATGTAATCATGTATCTTTTACAGCCAGACAACAGAGGGCAATAGATCTCTAGAAAAGATCGCGGCTGCAGAGGGGTTTCCATTCGATCACGGTGATGGCGATTTGGGCAGCTCTTTGCACGGCCTCGCTGGGATCATCCAGATACCGCTGAAATGTGTCCTTGTGATCCAGCAGTGTCTGGCGGCCCTCTGGCAGCTCAGCCAGCAGGGTGAGGGTTTTGATTGCGTTCAAACGGGCTTTGCTGGTTTCCTCAGCAACCAGCTTCAGTAAAGGTGGAATGGCTTCAGCACCCATGGCTGAGGATCTCCCTGTAGGGAAATAAACTGGCTTTGAAATGTGTTATGACATCTAATCAGCATCCTTTTGGACTGATACGTTCCATTCCCGGCCCGGCTACAGCTCTGAGCAGCCCTGGGGGTGCAGTGCACAGAGGCAGAACATGCTCTTCTTTAAGAGACCAAGGTTGGCTTCCAGCTGTTTATATTTAAGGAAAAAGATCTTTCATAGTTAAGTTTATCTGCCTTGCACATTAGTATTTCATTTGCAACAAATTATCTAAAAATATGTGAGGCACCAAATGATAGAATAAACTAGGTTTTGGAGGGGGGTGAGGGGGAGTGGAGTGTTAGATGCCCTTAAGAACATCCTCCAGTCTTTCATTTTTAAGGATACTTCAAAGACGGAGATCCACTCCTGAGTTGTCTTTGGAAGCCCGAGGAAGGTTTGCAGAGGAGAACTGGAACACAACTGCTGTTATTAAGACTCTTTTATGTCTAATTACTCATTCATCACACTGGAAATTTAGCAGTTAGTATTTTCAGTGTCATGTAAGTTACTTGGGAGAGCTACAGACCTGATTAATATTCATTGTTCTCCCAGCTGTGAGAGAGGAGCTACGCTAATCCCAGAATGTTTCCAGAAAGCAGTGCTCCTCTGCTGAGCACTGGTGATTCAGCGTAGCTCCAGGTGTGTGGATCTCTGTGTGGTCTGGACTTGAACGGAAAATGTTCCCCCTCTGAAGCAGCCCTCTGGAGGGAAATGATGCAGGTGAGGTAGATAAATAACTTCTTGACCTACTTCAGGGGAATGAAATGCGGACTATCCTGTCCCCGCTAGGCACTGAGGAAGCAACAACAGTTGCTCCAGACAGTTATAAAGAAATGCCCCAATCTTAGAGTTTCTTGACGAGCATTAAAACTGTCAGAAACTGAGGACTTGGGGGGGGNCCCTAGAATTGGATTTCTAGGAGGTACCCCAACAGAATTGCCTCTGTCTCTCACCCTGAGGTGCAACAGCAGCAAACATCAGCGCTCCTGTTGTGTTAACTTGAACTTCGGGCTGTGTGTCTTCCAGCAGGCTCACCAGCACAGGAATCACCCCTTCTTTACACACCGCGATTTTCCCCTCTGCATGAGAACTGTGTAGAGAAAACGGTTAAGTTGCTTCCTTGAACAGTGCCTGCTGCCCGTGCAGCCCCTTGGCCTCTGCCCACGCCTGGAGCCCGCAGCGCCGCCCCCGGTGCCACCAGCACTGTCCCACTCCTGCTGTGCTCCCTCTGGAGGGACTGTCCTGCTGGGAGGCACAGGACAGTTGCTGCTCCCCAGCCACCGAGGCACCCGAGGGTATGGCTGTGCCTGGTGGCTGCTGAACCCACGTGCTGATACAGTCCTGAGGACACCACACTGACCTGCGTGGATAAGCTTCACGGTATTTTAGGTTATTTTTAGGTGATACCTGGATTTTTTTAAAAAGCTTTCTGTGGTACACTGGACACTGATGGGCAGCTGCATGTAACAGGATGTAGGACTAAGGGTGTTGCTGGTCCTAGTTGCAATGGAGTTACAAACCTGGCTGGTGAAGCCTCTAGAGATTTTAAAACCTGCTAAATCAAGGGGCTGAAATGAATTCTTCTCACAGGTCACTTTTCTCTCTTTCTTTCCAGCCTCTCTAATGAGGGGAATATTTAATGTGGCCCAGCTATTGCAGGGACCCAGAATGTAGCTCATGTTCATATTTCAGTTGCATCTTGCTTTCTTTCTATGACTCACGTTAATTATACTCTTTTCCTCTAAGACCTCGCTTTATTATAGGACATGAGGAAATGTTTTGTGCCAGTTGGTATGTAAACTACATCATCTGCAGGCCTTTTTAAACTAGACATTTGTTGAACGCTTTTTATATATCTTCTGACTGCAGGACAGTGGACTTAACTGGTTCCTTTCATCCATTCTCTGATACACAAATTTAATATAAAGATTGCTTTTTCTGATCCATCACTGACGTACGTGGCAGCCTGTGGCAGAAAGCTATCTCTGTCTTCAATCACAGTGAAAGTTTCCCAGGACCTTTAATTTTCTGAGAGAGAGCACTTTTCCAAAAACGTAAGGAAGCTTCTCTCTACCTCCATAGTGGTCAGAATCCTGTTTCTACAAGATTTTTCATGCAATAATTTTTTCCTAGCAGTGCTGTACCAGGAAAAAATCCTGATTCCACTGCCAATACTGAAAACAAACAGAAGGAGAAGGAATGACTGATCAGCATCTGCTTTCTTCAGTGATTTATAACAGTTAGGAACTTTTTAAGTCCCATGTGTCCCATTTTGTTTTACCCATGTGTGCATTCAGGCTGATAGTGCTTTATGTGTGAAATGTGGCAGCTTCAGTGTGTAGTGGAACACAGCTGTAAATGAATGGCATTTATTTACTCCTGGAATTAGTTCTTTCTTGGACTTAAGCATTAGAGAGGTTTCTTTACCTGATTTCTAACAGGACCCAGGCTGCTTTGCTCCTGATGGCTGTGGAGGGATGTGAGAGCTTTTCCTTTAGGACAGTAACAACACCAGCTGCCAGGGCTTCAGAAACGTCGACACGGAGACAGTTGGAGAGGGTATCAAGGATTAGCTCCTGAATCTCATCCAACTCCGTCTTCAACTTCAGGACCAGTGGGGGAATCAAACCGGCCCACAGGACACCACCAGCCCCTGCAGAGGAGACAGGGAAGGAGCGTGGACAAGGGCTGAGTGCAGTTACTACTGCTACCTGCACCTGGAGTTTCTTCAGAGAATCAAAAGACATGTGGGAACTCAATTCCTTACACAGAAGTGGGATTGAGAGATGGAAACTACTCCAACACTGCCCTGTTTATAAATGTCATCTCAGCATTGCTTCTTCAGGAAGCTTCCCCAAAACTCCTGTAAAAAAATCAAGACCGGGTAATAACCAACATGACAATTGCTCTGATATTCCCAGTTTCTTCCACTATAATATTTATGCCAAAATTATCCTTGCAAGGAAAACATAGGAAATACGTATACATTACAAAGTCACCTTCTATCCAGCCTTCCCAACTGTTCTCAACATGAACAGATGCTAAGAGAGGCAGAGATGTTAGCCTTTGGAGTTCATTCTTTGATTCTCCACGGTGGTTTCTGGCGGGGGGGAAGTCAAGATTTTGGGAACTGTCAGCTTCCTCACACATTTCTTTGTAGTAGTTCTGTCAAGGCAAAAATTTAAATTCTGAACTTTGCAGCCATCAGTACTCTTGCACTGGCTCCTGAAATATAACATCAAAGGCAGAGACATCATAATTTGCCCTGCAAGTGATGTCTTTGCTACGAGCAAGAGTCTGATTTGTACCATTTCTTATCCTTTACCAAGTCAACACTGCAACAGCAATGCCAGGGGAAAGCAGAACGTACTGTCCACAAGTAACTATGTGAAAACAAAATTCTCCAGCTTGTCTTGTTGCTAAGACTGATTCTTTGGTTGCTAAGAGAAATGTGGCTCCTTTCAAAGTGATTCATATGTGGTTAGATAAGGAAGTTTTGTGGATAAGAGTCATCAAGGTATTTTCAAATGAATCTCCACAGCAGAGACAAGTGGGAAAGAGATTTTAAATGACCCTTGGTAGTACATAGGAGAAATCCCTCAATTTGACAATTGCGTGAAAAACATGATTCTAATCTAGAGGTTATTCTGTTGTACATATTTCTGAGGCTTTGCTAACACTGAATAACTTCTTATGTTCCTGACTTACTAGGATCCACGTTACAATGCCAAAGCAAAGAAATGCCTTGGGGTGATATTACAGCCTTACTACCTGTGCTACATTTAGAGGTCAGTTTCTGTGAGAATTCAAGTAAGTAAGGAAAACCAGTTCTGAGACTATTTGCTTTGAAGGCTAACAGCATTTTACAAACAAGGATTTCTCCTTGTGCCAGAAAGGCAAAGCAGGAAAGGAAAAATGAAATAATGTTCTTTGAAGCTGTAGCTCTGTGTGTCACTACACGGGGGAGGTGGCACTTTCACAGTGAAAAAAACCCCGACCAACCCTATATTGTTCCCTGGAGGAACAAAGGAAATTTGTCAAAGAGTAACTCCACCCCATTTATACTGTCCCTGCAGAAGGATGTGATAAGGGACACCTGCACTATTGCTCTGGCAAAGGACGCTGTTGGAGGATCCCTGAGAAGGAGGCCCAGCTCATCCATCCCCAGCATCAACGCTCTTGACCAGGATTGCTGGGGTTTGGATGGGACGTTATAGGTATAGAAAGGTTTTGGTAGGTTAGACAACAGTGGGAAAATGTGTGGGTATTCTCCATGCCTTATGGAATGCCAGGCAGTAGGGAACCTGCTAGTGAACTGCTCCCAAGGAAGCAGACTAAAGTAGTTTCAGATGACTTTAAATCATATCCAGAATTCCTTTAGCCACGCTTCCCGACAGTCTTTTGAAAAGGCCTGTGAAAGACAAGATTTTTCAAAGGCAACTTTTTAAACTCCTCCTGAAGTTTTTAATGAAAAGAAACTCCATGGCCTGAGTGCATGAAATTGGGATTCCCAGACTGCTCACACGGTCACCGCATGCACTTCTAAATTCTGGGTTGCTGTGGCAATCAGTACAAAATCTCATTTGGAAGGTACAGTTTCAGAGGAAGAGTAATGAATCAGAGGCGACAGACTTAGGCTTACACTGCCTGTCACAAGGACCTGTGTGTAGCTTTAACTCCCATGGATCCCAGTGTTCTTTGGGACAGTCCATAAGCAAACCCTCGTTGCACAGAGCAGACACACTCTGGCTTCAGCCCAGAGAAACCACTGCTGGATTTAACTCAACTTTCCATCTGTCTGTAACAACTGCTGCTGTAGCATTCCCTCTACTTCCCTCATGCTGGGAGATGTACTTTGTTCTTTCCTATTTTTTGTAATTGCTTTCAAATACTTACTAGCCATTTTTTAACTCATCATCTTAATTTTCATTTTCACTTTCCTGCAATTCCCTCTTTTTCAGGACTTCCTTGCTAAGTTCTCTCAATTCTCTTGATCACTTTATCATCATACAGCCAGGAAGTACTACCAGCATTCAGGTTTCACTCTTTGTGTCTGTGTGTTTCAAGTATCTTTAATATATTCCACCAATACAATCACCCAGCCAGGGCTGCTTTCACTGGCCCTCGGCTTTATTCCTTGCAGTTAATGTTTATTGACTTTCTTTGCCTCAGTCATCCCTCATTCATTGCATTTGCCCTTCATGTCTTCTTTTGGTGCTGGCCTTTACTATTTCCCTGCAGTCCTGGGTGTGAAACTCAACAAAGCCATTTTGTGTCTGTGTCCATAAGCTGCTGAGATAATGTACAGTGTTGTCTAGAACAGCTTTGATTTTGTGCAGCCACTAAGCAGTATTTATTCTGGGGCTACTGGTGCTTATTTTGTCTGAACATTTGGGATGTTCTAATTTTTTTTTAAAATTCATTTTGTTTTACCAGGCCGGGTCTCTGTACCAGGAGCTCTCTTGTCTACTGTTTTTGTCAAGCTGTCCAAGCTGAAATGCTGTTGTGCTACTAGAGGGAGCTTCCCAGATACAAATGTAGAAAAAAGATGAATTGTTTGACCCTGTCAAAAGTCTCAATTCGGTGAAGACAAAGAGGTTGGAGAGGAAAGGCCATCAACAACAACTAAAAGAGACTACCTAACATTGAGACTGAAATTTCCACAGGAAAATTCGTCATGGTTTTACCAGGGGAACTGCAGGTTGAAAGGTCTAGGGAGAGAAAAGGGAGGAGGCAAACTCAGTGGCAAGTTGTTTGGCAGTCACTTGTAAATTAGAGCAGTCTCAGATCCTTGGATCTTAGTGAGCGAGCAATAGGAGGGGAAGGTAAGCTGGGGTTTTGAGTAGTCCTATACTGAAAAATACAGTGGCATCCTCAGGATATGGAATTTTTCATTAAAATACTGCCCTTTCAGAGGGAATTTATCTATTGCAGAGAGTGTTCTAGATACCCTGGGCCCAGTGAAGTAGTTGGGAAAAATGTTTTCAAAATGCAAATAGTTGCATTTGCAGCTGCATAGTTAACGTCATTATTGATCTGTTTCTCTGAGAACTTGTAATCTTCCCTTGGGCTGCTTTTTATCTGAGCACTCATCTCTTCCTTCTCATAACCCTCTGGCCACTCTCATCATCCCTTTCCTGATTTTTTTTCAAATAGGCCCAAAGAGGAGTTGCCATTTATTCTGTTCTCTCAGTATGGCTGCAGGGCTTGTAAACAAGTAAAATTTGGTAGAAGACAAAGGAGTAATTTATAGTACGTAACAGTGGTGTTTTGTTTTGGTTTTCAATTACATAAATCAATTAAATCACATTACAAATCCTTTTCCTTAAAAATGCTGGTTTTAAATTCAAAATGTTTGTTTTGGTCTGAAGTACATGTGCCTCATGCATGGCCACAAAGTGATGATTGGTGTAATAGAACATAGAAAAATAATATGGAAATCCGGATTATCTAGAATATGAATCTTTGTTGGCACTTTGGATGTCTCTCTGCGATGGTCACAAAACTATTTGAAATGCTCAGTAAAGGCATTTGTGCTTAGGAAGGGGCACACCAGGAAAAGCAAAGTAGAGTCAGACATCATGGGAAGGGAACCTGCTGCCTGGCATCACACCCAGCTGTGACAGCCTGGTGGGAGCTCACTAACTGAGGAGCCAAATGATCCTGACAAAACTCCCAGACTAGCAGCTCTCTAGATCGCCCTGCAATACTTTATCATCATTTTAGAGGGAATAAAGGGTTTATTAACCTTGTGAGTGCCACCACATATCATAGACACTGGCAAACACAGTGCTCAGGTGATGTTTCCTTTGTGACAAGAGTGATACCTTGAATGACAAGATGAGCGCAGGGGATGCTGCCCCTGCACACCTTCCTTAATGAGTCCTTGCTCACTACTGTTTAAATGGAAAAATTATAATTTATTCTGGGAAGATCTCTGAGTCAACTGTCACAAGAGCACAGTTTGAGAACCTTGTAGTAGCTTATTTAATGTTAAGATTCAGCATTTTGATTTGCAGTGGTTCCAGCCTTATGGCTGTGTCAGGGTGTAGATTAAATATAATACTATAAATACTGTAAAATTGGGCTGAACTTTCTGGTGAGTTTGGAGCAGGAGGCAGACCGCATTAAATGGATTACAGCTCACCTGCCTATAACCCATCAGCTTCACCAAGCCTTTTACCTGAAGAGGAGAATTCTCTTGACATCTTTGAAAATCAGAATATTTTCCTCTTATTTGCAAGAATAGTTCTCTGTCTTTCCATGACAATTTAATAGGAACAAACAGTAGTGTCCGAAAGGATGACCGTGCCTAGAGACAGAGGGTGTCTCTTAACTGAAAGGACTGAGAGGTGGGAAGTCTCTGTTTACATGAACTGAAGAGCTACTGGGATATTAAGAGAACTGAGGAAAACACTGCAGAGATTATATCAGACTAGAAATAGTAAACAATTCTGTATCAAACCATTTCAAATGTGAGCATTGGCTGGATGCATTTATCTTATGAGAGCCCTAGGGATTTACCAGGTACAAAATCACAACCTCAACAGTAGTGTCTGTCAGATCCTTATTAAAAATACAAAAGCTTTATAAAACCTTATAAGCTTTATAAAAGCATTATGTGATCTGCTTTTGAACCTACTGAGAATTTTTCCGATACTCAGGATTTTAGGATGTTGTCTAAATGAAAGACATGACAGAAATTAAGGTTATAAAAATATTAAAAAGTCTGCAGTGCCCTGCAGGAACACCTAATGTGGTTGCCTCTGGGGATGCTTTAAAACCCAAAATGTTTCCAGCATTAACAAGGAATGAAAGATTGGTCTGATAAACAAGAGATTCCTAAGCCTCAATAAAGAATGAAAGAGATTCCTGCATATCTTGTTTTTGTTTTTAGAAACTTTGCTTTAGAATGTGTGCAATTGTAATATCAAAGCACCACTGAAAAAATTAACATAGAAACTACATCTGATATATCTGTATTAGCTTCTCTGGTATAATTTAAGAATCCAAGAAACAAGTTACTTAAAAAAAAAAGAAATTGTCATTTTGATAGTAATTAAGACTGCCTGTGACCACCTACTTGAAAGGAGTGGGTTTAACTATTTAAATAATTCATGGTAAATGCAATGGCCTCCTATGTACCTAAATGTGTGAATGCATGTGCATACACATAGCATGCATTCACTGATCTTCCATGCATATTGATCACACAAACTGGGAAACTGCTTGGATTTTATTTCTCTGACAAAGTATCTTTATCATGAGAACATTTTTTAAAAATCATAAAAATAAAAGAAAAAAATTGTAAAAATTCACCCAGAGGGTTTTTTTTTTTCTTGGTCTTTTAGATGAAGAAGGAAATGTCAGCCTGAAATGTATTAATTTCCTCTACAGGGAAGACTTTGCCAAAATACATGAAGGGAGGAAAACAATCTGACACATGCACTATGTCGTGCCAAAGTCCTCAGATCAATAACTCCAGAGAAAATTAAAGCCTTAAGATAACTACTCCCAAAAAACTGAGCCTCAGCCACTGAGGCTATCCCATTTCAGATTTTCCAAGTCAAAATTTGTCCTTTTTTTCTGCTGGTCAGTAATGGACACGTGTAGTTCTAAGACGAGACTAAGAGGGATCAGTGCAGCCTTTAACCATAAGAGACTCTTGAATTTCAGCTTCCACAAGTACCCATTGCAACATACAGCGTTCACAGAAGGCAGTGGATTTACTGTGCCTGACAGAGAAAATGTTCAGAAGAGAACCTGGACTGGCACGTCCACAAACACTGACTTAGATCTTGGATTTTGTACTTTATACCAAGCATGTACATCAAGTGTTAACAGTTCCTGTAGCAAGTTTCAGTCACAGAAAGATTGATGCTGTAAGGTGAACATGACATTATCAGTTTGACAAACGTTCATATGATTATTACTTACATTGTAGCAATTTTTAGAGATACCTGTGGAGAAAGGTCTGCCTTGTCACAGAGGTTTGTAAAGGTGTGTGAGAGCTCATTTCCTACAGAGATGATTGGCTGGCTGGCTGGGGTGAAAGGAGTGGATGGGAAGGAGGGAGGCAAACATTTGTTTCAAGTCAGTTGAACAGCTGAGAAACCATTCAAAGCCATTTTACAATGTTTCACACTAATAAAAAGAGTTTTAACCTTTTAAGTCCAACTGCCTTACAAGCCCCTAATGTGAGAGCAATGAACAATTGCAAGTTTTCAGAACTTCTGCTGAGAAAATAGGTTGAAAGAAAAATAAATCTTTCCTCTTTTGGGGCAGAGCGCCAAACAATTAAAGCAACATGAAGTTCAAGAAACAGTTTTCTCAAAGATCTTAAATTTCTACCTGGAAGTTATACCTGTGCAACTGGAATTCTGCATTACAGAATGGCATTACATAGCCAAGTGACAATTATAAAATCTTGGTTATCTTTAAGGTTCACCTTCTGTAACCAGTGAATTAACTCCACGCATGCTCAGGCATTAAAGAGCATTTTTTTCAGTTATGTTCCTTAGGAGAAATATGTTACCATTAAGACGGTGGAAGTATTCTTTGAACTTCCATAGTACAACTGAATGGCAATCTATCAGAAATAGAGGAATATGAATGAGGAAGTTTCCTATAGAGATTTGATTATACTACTCCCAAACATTAAAAATGAGAGGCTTAAAGCAACCAAATATCTAGAATTAATTATGTGTCAGATTCTGAAGAATTTTGTCCTGAAAATTAACATAAACTTACTTTGAAGATATGAATCATTGCACAGACTGAAAACTGAACAGACTGGAAGACTGCAAATAGTGGTAGAAGACAACAGGAGGAAATTAATAGGAACATGAATTCAGTGTCATCATGTAAGCACTTCTTTTTTACATTTTCTCCATTGTTAAAAGGCTGGGAGGTTTTATGATTTGATTTGATTTTATCTAGTTTAAAAAATGACCTGATAGAAACTTCAAAGAAGAGAAAACTGGAGAAATTGTAGTGTTGACAAATCCACTGCTTATATTTGCTGGTCAGGCATGCTGTCAAAGCTGCAATAAGGCAGTTCTATCCTACATTTCACACTGCTTCCACTGGTGCCAGGACAAGCACAATTAACTGGTGAGAACAGATAAAACCTCCTGAAAAGAAGAATACAGTACTACAGGTGGGTGAAATCCTTTTCTGCTTCAGATGATCTGGCTTGGCAATTTTGTTTGAAATGAGAGTAGAAGAAACACATCTTGATTAGAACCACAGGCCCAGATGGCTGCACAACGTGAGTGGAGCTGTGTGGAAAAGGCAGACTGAGCCTCCTCTTTCCACTCTGCTACTTCGCAGATTCCACATTTTCCATGGGAAGCCATGGGAAGGAAAATTACTTTCTGCTACTCAGTGAAAATTTCATTCTGTTCTGACTGAGGTTCTACAGTAGTGCTTTCCAGTGTCTTGTAGCCTATACTTTATTTCAAGCAGTGAAAATTTTAAAAATCTTAATTGAATACAAGCCTGCCAAGGTGTGGGCTGCTTTGAGGATGATTTGTTTTTTGAAGTACCTCCCCAGTAAATGTTGGGCACAGCAGCAAAATGAACCTGTTACTTAACCTGGACTAAAATATTGGGTCTAGCTTCTGTAAATATGCCAGATTAAGCACAGGCATTTCAGCAGTACTACTTATGTGCTTATCTATAAGACCATTATATACAGAGGATTCAAAACACTGTTAAACAGAAACAGAGAATACACTTTGTGTATCTACTTTGTACTTCATAAATGGGTTGGTAGATAGATGGGAAACTCTTAGAGTTTATGTAGATGCAAAACCACCTGTGGGCCTGATGCCGAATAAGTGGACAATTGTCTAAACCAATTACTTAGTCCTGACTGCAATATTCCAAATTTTTGAAGAACTGGACTGGCATTTGAAGTCCCCATAATAAAGCTACCTGGATGTTCCCAAATCTTCTTCCATAGCTTCCCAGAATTACCTTTGTTCCTCAAACAAAATTTTCAGGATTTTTTTTCTTTTTTTTTTTAAACTACCAAATCATTTCTGTTAATCAGACACAAGGAGGTTATGGAACAGATAAATAACAGTGCCTGATGAAATTGTAGTTATATCTCGTGGTTCTTATATGAAGTAGAATTATCATGCTCAAAGAATACAAGAAAATGTGAAGTCCAATTATAACATTTTTTCTAAGTATCTATTAAAATATATACAATCCTTCTGAGGTCCCAATTCGATGCTTCTTCGGCTGGTAAGAACATAAGTGGCAGAACTAAACATATTTACAATCAATACATTTCTTCTCTTTGTTTGTGTTATTACAAAAATTTTAAAAACCCAATAAATGCCTACTTGTATCCTCAAGTGGGAGAGACCTACTTTCAAGCCACTCTTCAGTGAATATTTAATCATTCTTATGAAGTGGAAAACCCTTAGCCAGGAAGATTGCAGGAGGGAAGTGGGTACCCTAAGAGTAACCTGTTGCTCAGTCCACTTTAACAGAAGATCTGAAGCTGGTACAATTTGTTTTAAAAGCTTCGGTTTCAAAAAATTCCCTGCACTCTCTAGTTGCATCTCCTGGGTGTAATTCCCAAAGATCTCTGCATTTTGATCTCAAGTGATTTTGTCTGTTCAACCTTCACAGATCCTTCGTTGTATGCTTTATTAAGTGATCCCCAATTCGGGTTAAAGTTTAAGGGGTTTTGTTTTGGTTTTTTTCCCCATTCCTTTGCCCTTAATAGTGAAAAATGAGCACAGAGTACTTTTAATTCCACTTTTTTTGGTTTTTTTAATAACATAATAATGCAGCCTTGAAGGATGGGCTCTTTACGAAGAGCTATGTTCCTTTACCTTATTTCACAATATCTCTGTAGCTTTCTTCCCATGGCGGCTCTGAAGGAATAGGGGTCCACGTATCCATCCCAAAGCTTAGGGTAAGCAAGGACTGCTGCGTAAAGTTTCCTGCACAGGAAAGCCAGAGTATCTTCCAGGGCTCCAGGAGAGCAGCTCTCCTCCAGCCACTGGATTTAATGTTTGTTTTTCTAAACTTGGCTTCAGTGGCAACTGCTGATGCAGCAGCTGAAACAACGACTGAGTTGCAAACACAGTAGGTACATAATAGAACTTTGAAGGAAGGTATGTAAAGCACTCAACATTTGTAGGGTTTGGTTGTTGTTTTCTTTTTAAAGGAGTCCTTTTTAAGTTGATTGTGATATTAGATGTAATGCATTGTCTGGGTTCACATTCTCAAATGTCTCTCACGATTTGGTCTCACAGGAAGAGTAAACTGTTGACATTAAACAAAACCCTCAGCTAGCTGAAGGATGAGAGAAGCTAAAAGGGTGGAATCCTAGTAGAAAGTGAATTTTCATCCTAAATGATAAAGCCAAATGAGGTCAGGCTGATACCTCCTGATAGAAGGTGCATTCATGATTTTTTCCCCACCATCTCACAGTCACTGATACAAAGCAACAATATATCAGATAGATATAAATATCAGATCCCAATCATCTGTACATGATGCTATTTTAAACTCTTCCACATGAGAAAAATGGTTAAAAATAAAAATACTGCCTTTTTATTCTCCTTTAAATGTTCTGTTCAGTTCTTCATGCTGAGAGAATCACAGACCTGTCTATAAATATCTAACCCAGATCTACAATTGCTTGTTAAAAAGAGAGTGTTTGGTAGAAGACTGAATGAAATACAAAATGTCTTTTATTATATTTTTATTACAGACCAGATGTGGCCTCTCAATTTACCCTCTGTCATTTAGAGATGTACATTCACCAAGAACATTGCATGTGTGCATATAAATATTTTGATGTTGTCATGATACAATAAAGGGTAATTGATTAGAAAAATCCCCATGGGATTGTCCACTTAAGAGCACTTTTTTGTTTTAGCACTATTGTCTTCAAAATAAACATATATGAATGCATCTATTTTGATTGATCCAGCAGAAAGTAACAGTAAACAGGCAAGGCTTTGGTTTTTGGTCAAGGAATAGCACTGGCAAGTTGAGTGAAACTCGTGCAGCCAACAGGCCCAAGAAGTTGCGTCTCGGATGCTGCACCTCAACAGTCAAATGCTGCTCCCTTCATATTCAAGCCTGCTCTGGTAGGGGAAAAATAGTGACCTCCCTGACATGGAAGAGGGAACTGAAGTGGAACCAGTCAGATTGCCACAGGTCCCTAAAATTACTCTTTGTATTTCCACACAAACTATTCACTTTCTATAGTTATTTCTGTGTTTTCAGTCTATCCATATACAAAGCACAACATTGAGAGTCCTGAGCTAAGGACTCTTATTTCTCTTTAAATTCCTGTAGGAGCTTAGCTAGATGTAATGCAATCAATACATGCTGAAAGGCCCTAACTGAGAATTTCTGGATACAGGACAAGGTAAGACTGAAGAAAACTTAGACATATCTGCTGAGGCATTTTTCAGAGAGGTTGGTTTTTAACTCTGCCATTAATCAATAGCAAGCTCCCATATGGTGGTGTTGAAATAATAGCCCCCAAACTTCTCAGACCTGTCACATTACTCAGGTACTGCCTGTTTGTAATTCCTTCGCTGCCAACATTTGATCTACGGTCTGGTGCCTCCCTCAAAGCTGGAGAAAAGCAAGTGTTTTGTTATAGCAATGGAAAATGCCTAAAAGTGCCCTCTCTGTAGACAGCATGCAAATGATGATCTTTCTACCCAGGATGACGGTGGTTGGTGCCATTATTTCTGCCACAGTTGGTTAGTGTGTGGAAGATGCCTTTTCTCACATATCAAGTACTATACTAAAGATACATGTAATGTGACAGTTTCTATAGTAACTACTTGTTCTTTATGGAATTGCACATTAAACCTGTACACCTTATTATTGTTCTTTTATCCTATTATCTAGACTACTCAGTTACCACAGATACATTTTTTTATTCTATTCCCTTGCCAACATAACTATATCAGGGATTTATGCATTCGCAAGTAGAGAGTATATATAAAAAACAAAACACTTGGAAGTTTTAAATTGACCACTGTCTGATCTTGTAAATGCACTGACATGTTTGTGTATGTATATTGAAAGTTAAAATTTCAAAATAAGACTGTAGAGATATTTTTATTAAAGCAGGTCAAATTTATGATTTGAATATTACTGTTTAGCTGGGAGAACAATGCAAGTTATGTCTATGACATTTCTTTTCTAACAAATTTTACTAGAACAAATTTTCCAGCCTAGATGTACTGGCAAACTCTTCTAATGTGAACAATGTCTAAGATTCCTTATTATAGGAAAATTTCCTCTACATAGTATACTGATTTTTACATGAAAGTATTTCATTATTATAATTCGTCAGTGCTACAGCTCTGCTGATAATATCAGTACTGGAAGTGATATCATTTACAGGAATCAGATGCTTTCTGCTTCGTATTATATTAGCCTTATTGTGGGAAAGAATGCCTGCATCCCGTCTGTGTGTGACAGTCTCTGTCACTATCTCCAGCAGAAGTGTATCAGTAACAAATCAAGCTTATAAAATTAGCAGTGTAGGGAGAAATCAGCTATTTGATCAGGGCTGCAGATTCAACAATGCAACTAGTGTTGTAGCCAAAAGGAAAAAGACACTAGGAAAAATGTAAAATATAAATTGGGTAAATCAATTAATGAGATAAAAAGAAAATTATACTCATCGTTAATTTAAAAAAGCTGTAGTAAATTACACATACGCAAAGGCAAAAGGCAGAAAGGGAAAAAAAAAAAATATATGCCCAGTACTGAGAGCAACTGAGTGATGGCAGAAGTAGAAAGCAAACAGTAGATAAATTCAATGTAACTAAAGAAACTGTTTTTTCTCCCTTTACCCTTGACCGCATCCTTCCAGCACGCATGAGACTCGTTCCCCCTAAAACATGCATTGTGAAATCAATCATAAAACTCTTGTTGCTGCCAGAGCCAGGCACTGCTGTGCTACAGCGAACATGGACCCGCGGAGCGGCCCCGGGTGCGGATGCAGTTGTGCAGAGGCAGAGCCCGCGGCACGTCTGTACCCGCACGTTATGTAACGCGAGAGTGCAACGGAGCGTNGCGGAGCCGGAGCGGAGCCGCCCGCCGGCCGCGCCGCCGCCCCGCCCGCGGTACCCCCGCCGTTGGCGTGGAAACGGGCTGGCGGCTCCGGCTCCTCCTCCAGCGCCAGCCCCGCGCTCCCCCTGCCCAGCTCCCCGGCGAGAGCGCGGAACACCTCCCTGTCTCCCGCGGGGGGCCGCCGGACAAGTGTTCCCACTGCCGCTTTTAGAACAGCCCGGGTTTTTACGGTTGTGTTTTCTAGGGAGAAGATGGGAAAGGGCAGGTTCCTGCTCCTGCTGGGGCTGTGGGGCTAGTCCCTGCAGTCGTGGTGTGTCTGCTCGGCAAATCACAGATGCTGATGTGAAAAAGGGCCAAAGCAGAGGAGAGGCGTCAGTGGATGCGAGCGTTTGTACTGATGGATTGAGGAGGTGGAGGCTCCCTGCCTGGTGCTGGAGAGGTGAGTGCAATATTCCGCATTTCCTTCTCTCTTAAATCAGTTCAGTGATGAACATTTCCAAAATAAAAAGGCACTTCTAAAGCAAGAAAGAAAAGATGTCACTTTGAAACAATAAGCTGTGCTTCTGCTGTATGAAAAATATGAGTGTCACTGTGAGGTAGGAACATTTCGCTGTGTGTAGACAAAAAATACTAAGGGGAGACAGGCTGCCGATACAGTGAAAATGACCTTCTCAAGGGATACTGGCCTTCTATTAGCTGCTGCTTCAGCTTGGGCCCTTTTTCTACAAATTAAGTCGTCTCCCTTTCCTAGCCTGAATCGTAACCCATTAATAGCCAATACCTGAGCCTTAATAAGATTCATTGCGTTCCCTTAGTGATTCAGAAAGATAATCCATTAGATTCTGCCGATTGGGAGAAGAACCTCCACAGTATGTAACACCTCCCAGGGAAACGCAGCTTGGATAACATTCTATCAGAAGACACTCCTGCTGCCGAATTTCTGTAATAAATCCTCCTGGTAACAGTCACATCTGCTCCTTGGAAGGACGTGTGGCTCTGCAGAGCCTGGATGTGTTCCCTCTCCATGTGTGCCCATGCATGTGAAGGAATGAGGAGGGTTTACATTAATCTGCACCTGTGGACAGCTCCCATCTGCACTTGGGAACCACAAGTTTTTTGGTATCTTTACATTTGCATTTTGGGTGAGTGATTCATACACAAAACCCCCATGCCTTATCCTATTATTATCCCAATGTTAGCTGAGAGAGGGGCAGACAAATATATGTCAGTTTAATTTCTGCTGATAGAACTGATCTGATCTGCTTTTGTCTGTTTCACTGTAGAAGCTGTTTAATGTGTGTTCTTGCAGTATTTATTTTGCAAGATACTGACCTATCTCCACATTTTCCTGTGAAGATTTTAGAAAAAATCACTAGTTTTCCCTCCAGCATTTCTTTACATTTGTTTATATCTATTTTCTGATACCATCAAACCCACAATTTGATTTTTATTTGGGCTCCGTATTTCGCGCCATTGTGGGTCACACCCTTCAGGTGGCCATCAACATTTCATCTATAAAGGTTACAGCAGCAGGTCAGGTGGTGTGAATACCTACTTGTGGATCACAAAGGTGCAAAAAATGAGTGTGTATTTTGGACTTAGGGGAAATTTTTTCTGACTTCATGGATATAGACATTAGAAGTCCAAGCTGATGGCTTAGGTGCTGTTAATAGGCAGAAATACTCACTTTTCTTCAACAGGCACAGATTTGACAGCTGAGCAGACACAGCTCTGCAGAACAGAGAGTGTTTTGCCATTAACTTGGTTGTCTCCATCAAATCATTTGTTTGGAAGCTATCATGCAAAAAGCACAGATCCCTGCCCTTGGATAAAGGACATTATCAGAGGAGAGGCCTATGTGTATAGAAGGATGAAGATCCAGTCTTCAAGAAGCCAGTGACAGGTGTAATCAAAATAAAACCTCTTAGCGTGAGTTTTTCTCCTAAATATGCCTTATAACTATCTTTCATTACCAAAGCACTGACTTGCATTTTCAAACAAGAATCCCCTTCTGCGTATATATGTATGCTTATAAAGAAAAAAAGCTGATTAATTCTGTGTAAGCCATGGAAATTTCATTCTGACAATGGACCTTACAGAGATGAATAAACTCCACGTGCTACATAAAGAATGTTACACCTCTGTCTGAGAGTGTGTGCTTGTCACTTCACAGGTCACTGGTGAGCAGAGTCGAATAAGTCTTCTGGAGGTACTACCTTGAATTTTGTAAGCCTCCAGTACAGTTTCATGTTTCAGTTACAGGCCTTGGTTTTGAATTTAGTGGTGATGATCTAAAAATAACCAGCCAGGTAGCTCTGAAGAACTGAAGTGAAAGTGTTCTGGTTGTCTCAGTTCTGATTACACACAGATGGAACAATGTATGTTAAATTTTAAGAAACGTAGACAGAAACAGAAATTTGTCCCTTCTTAAGGAATCTACCTGCTAAGAAGTGGGGAAGGAGATAAGGATGACGGAAAATTCAGTAGGCAATAAAAACTCAGATCCTTAAATGGTGAAGTCAGCTCTTCCTCTCCAGCTTAAGCAGATAAGGATTTTGACAGCAGATAGAGCCTTGGTTGATACACATGGGTGAGGCACTATAAGGGAATGATGTGTTTTCCTCTCTCCCTCTTCATGAATTAAAGAAAAATACTCTCAATTCCTTTGGGTTACATCACAGTAAACCCACTTATTTCAGAAGAGATTCTTCAGATTCATGTAACTGAAAATGAGAGTTGAATCTTGACTATTTCTGCTAAAGTTTTGGTCTTGCTTTCACAGAGAGTTTTGTTACTAATTTCAGTGGGAGAGAGCCCAGGCCACCACACACGGTTTCACTGATCAGGTTCTCCCTTGCCTTTAGGAATGCCAATGTTGAAGAGTTTTGTAGCTGGTTTGAGCGAGGTTACAGGCTCAATGACAAATTCAGTAACTCTCTACTTGCATCACAAGCTGTAATTCATAAATTATCAGTGATTTGAATCATGCTTTTTTTACTGAGAAAACTGGAGTGTTATTCCCATGTTAACATAGTTAACATGGGAATAGTTAATAGTCCCATGTTAATAGTCTCATGTTAATAGTCCCATGTTAAGGTTGATGATACCCACCTTCAGCAGTAATAGTTTCTACATAAACAATCAACTATTTTCTTTTATCTAAGAGAAAACTTCTTCAAAGGCCCTTAAAAATCAAAATATTAACCTAAGTGTATTTATACTTGGAGAGAAAAATTGTCCTATTTTTATTTAAAAAGCAGGCTAAATTTTGTTCTTTGTGATCCGCAAAGTATCCAGAATAAATCCACATCCATTACTAGTTACAACAGATTCCCTTCACTCTACTTGAGAGGATAATATGACTTATATTTTGTATGTTATATTCAAAGTTCACATTTTTATTAAACTTTCCAGAATTCAAGAGTGGTGATTAGGAAGTCCAAATTTCAACTATTATATTGATGAAAGAATAATCCCAAGAGGGAAAAACGATACTGTTCCAAAGCAACCAAAATCAATTCTCTTTGCAAAGTTCCCCAGCAATTTAAGGTATGTGGAATAGACAAGATGACAGACAAGGGCTAAATTCAGCTTGATTTACTCTGTTATTGAATCAGAAATTGATACATATTAGCAATTTAAGTTATTTTGGCTTTATTCAAGTATAATCAAGGACAGAATTTGACCCTTGACATGAAAGCTACAGAGAAAATACTCCTCTCTCAACTGTTGCTTTTCCTTAACACTGAAGGGCATTGGTGGAGTTGGATGGAAGGAACAGATCAGTGATCTTCCATCTTACCCAGACTTCAAACATTTGCTACTATTAAATACATTTAAACTCACAACTAACAAAACACATGGCAAAAATTCAGAAGGCAACAGCTTTTTTTTTTTTTTTTTTACTTCTTCAGCTCAGAGCATTTTCTGTGGTTCAGCAGAAGCTCGACTCTCCTCAGAATCCCATTTTATTCTGTAGTATTGGACACCCAGTGAATCATTAGGGAACACAGTTTTACTCAACAAATCCTATTTGCCTTTTGTTTTCTCTTTAAGCCCCTTAAACTGGAGAGTTATTTCTTCTCTGGATTCCTAAGTCATCATATCAAAAAGACAAATGTGGTAACACTTCTACATGATTCTACATTGCAGAAATAACCTGTTGGATTACCAGTCAACATCTTGGCCAACAGAAAAACTTAGAGAGGCAAATGCGAAAATTCTAAGTATTCGTTTTGCTCACACACATCAAGAAAAATGACCAGAAAGTAAATAGTAATTTCAAAGGAACTACAATTGGTTAATCTGTTATTTTTACAGTGCATTTATTAAATAGTAATTGCCTGGACTTGGCAGTTGGAAGGAATTAGTCTCATCACTTTCAGATGTCCATAACATGGACACATATATACGGAGTAGTTGTTAAGGCTTCCCTTTTAGCTGGTGGAAGAAAAAGAGATTTCTCCCTTGGAGTTAACCAGACTAGTTTCTGGCTACCATATTAGTGTGAGATTGAGCTGACCTCTGGAAATGACAGCTCCTCTCCACAGCCTCCGAGGGAAGCACTGAGTGAGTAGCTCTGAGATAGCCACCAACATGCAGATGCTAAATCTGCACAGATGAATCCCACTCTTACTGTCTATAATGTAATGTTTAACCAAGCTTTACTGGTTAATTATGAAGATATTTTCATGGTTCACCATAAATATTTGTAAGTCATAATACAGTTGCTACTCTCTACCTACCAGCCCTGTTTCCTTGATAGTGACAAGGCTGGTGTTGGCTTCTTCCTCGGAGTATCTTAAGAATGGCATTGGTCATGGCACTGGAAAGGCTTCACTGAAACAGCACCAGTAATCCAAATCTTTTATCAGTTTTTCCTGGTGATCCAGGCAGTATTCTAGCATACATTCCTAGTGTGTTTCTACTGATTTTCTGTGCCTGCTTTCAATATTTCCCAACCTTACCCAGACAGTGTGGAATAAGCACCTTTATCTTCATAAACTGCATGAACACAAATACAATTAGGCAGCATAGCAAGTGGTGATGTACAAATACAGTTGACACAGTTGTGTTGTGGAAGGAAACAACAAAATTGAGCTGAATTGATCACAAATCAGTGTCATGGCACAGTAACAAAAGCCCAGCTGGATGTTTAGCTCTGAGACGGCTTGCTGTTCAGGGTATGCACCTGGTTATTATACTTCTTCCTTTAAAAGAGAAATGTATGTATGATTCAAAAGGATACTTACCTACTATCTAAGGGAACATCTTTCTGAAGATAATACAATTTGAGTTCTTAGGCTAGATTTTTTTGTCTCTGAATATTACCAGCTCAAGTCATGTAATCCAAATATTGGAATTATTAACAAAACATGATTTCTTTTGGATATATAATATCTATTTGTACATATATATGCATTAGAATATTTTTTTAGTTTGGATGTCTTATGAGGAAAGAAAGACCAGGGTACTGGCTGTTACCCCTCTTTAGTGTTTATGTTATAGGAGAAGATTCAAACCAATACTACAGGAAATATTTTTTATATCATTTAAAGCACTCAATTCAATAGATTAACACATATGATGCTAACAAAATCCATTACAAACTAAAATTTTCCAGAATTAACACTGTTGCACTGGAGCATCTCTCTGTACTGCCAGCAAGTTGATTGTTGCAATGGGGCCTTGGCAGGAAGATTTTCTCTCAAGATGCCTTTCTGTGCCCGACCTTTTAAATTTGGCAGAGTTCAGGGTACCACAGTAGAAGCCATTTTGTAATGGGAAGATATTCATATATTCTTATAATTGCTAACCTACTGAGCTTCCATGTTGTATTGCTCAGTAAAGGTAGAACCTCACCTTAATCAGTCATTTCAGAGACATGTTTTTAATCTCTTTCAATCCATCTACGTCCATGAGCAGATAAACTCACCTTAATTTGTAATTCAGTGACATTTATGTAGGTATTTAAAATTCTAAGGCTAGAATTGTTCAAATTTGAAGAATTGTTCTATTATCATATTGTTTCTGTTCCCTGACTAGATATGCAATAAGTCCTCTGATTATGTTTCATGCTGTGAATGGTACCAAAAGCAAATCTGAACTTTGCCTCGTGGCTGTGATTACACAGGTGTGTCAAGTTTGCTTTTTGCGTGTGTGCTCACAAAAAGAAATGGAATATTGAAGACTTTATGTATTTTTTTAAGTTACAGGAACAAAGCTTTGGCTACTAGTTTCAAGGGATCAACAATTGTTTTAAATGGCAAGACTGGAGGCTGATGTGCAGTTCAGTATTATATCAGCACAATATTATTTGGTCTCACAGGTCAAGTAAATATAGAATGGTCTAAACAAATTAAAGTATCAGGTATCAGTATCAAGATTAGTATCAAGAAGAGGTAGGAACCAGTGACTTTTAACACCGCAGGCTACAATTCTCCCTTTTTCCAAAGAGGCTTGATTGTACCCTGCAGTCCTGAATGGTGCAAATTCTATATAACAGAAGTTAAAACACTGATAAAGTAATAACCTACCATATAGACAAAGAACGGAATTATTGAATCTCGTACAGTCCCGTTCTCTGTCAGTGCAAGCGGGTTATAAACTAAAATTAAATGTTTACAGAGGATATTAGCCTGGTCTATGACAAGAAAAACCTCTCTCTTTGCTATATCCATGGCATAGCAATTCTACCCTTTTCCCACTTCTGCAGTCAAGGAAACCAAGAACAGCCACTGATATCGTGGCCTCTTGGGATCATACCTGGAAACTGTTCTAATTCACACTGCGATTTAGGCAGCCCCAACCTGGCTCTACAATAAAGGCTGGATCATGAAAATTCCTTTCTCCCTCAGATTAAGACTATAAGTATTGGAGTTTCTCTGTATTTTTGATCACTTTATGTTGCTTTTCTAGTTGTGTCTTCTGGTGCTGGAAAGCAACAAACCCCAAGCAGAAAATATTGGAATATTCTAATTCAGAAATCATTTAGGCAGAATTGATCTGAAAGAAATGGGTGATGCCTATTATAGTAAAAGTGTGTTTTGAAGGGGAAATTGGGTACACAGGCATATGGAATTCTGGGAGTACCTTTAAATATTGTAGACTTAATTACGAAATGATGGGAGAACTTCTCAGTGAGCAGCACAACTACAGTCTCTAGGTATTTTCATTCAGTATCTTATTTGTGGTGTTGCATATCTCCAGTGACAGGAGTCTGTAACTAATCAAAGCTTATCTATACAACTGTAACTTTGGATTTTGGATACTTTATGTTTTCATGATTAATCTGTCCAGAATTATTCATAGACCTCATTGAAAGTTTACATAAACACGTCAATTCAAGAAAATAGTAAAGTGTTTGTTTCAAAGGAGACCAGATGGAATGCTGTCAATCTATGCAGCACTGTTCTTACTTAGCTGTGAGATACGAAGCGCAACTGGAATTTCTTAGACATGGTGTTTATGTCTTTATCTATGTTGCAAAGATTTATAGTTGATGGAGGTACGTTAAGAGTACATCAATCTCATTGTTTACTTGGTGTCTGCATCTTTTTGTCAGAATCATCAATTATAGATTCCATATTTTCTAAGACGTAATTTAAAATACATTTTTTCAGAGTTATCTAGTTACAAAATACATAGAAAATACTATTTTTCACTACAGTTTCTTAAGCTTCTATTAGGATTGGTCAGAGGCAAGTGGTGATCAACAGAATATAAGCAGTAGAAGGTCAAGATTAAAAGATTTCCGAAAATAATACAGGTGTGCAAAAGGTCAAAGATTTGGCTCTTTCTTTTAACTTTTGCAAAAACCTTTAGAAATGTCACCCTTATCAATGAGCTCCCTCCTGCAATCAACACAAAAAATGGGAAGGGAGAGTTAAAATTATTTTTGTGCAGAGCAGTCTTTTACACTACTTAACAGTAGACATGAGAATCTGAAATACAAACCAAAATTGTACCTCATTCTTAACAACTGAATAAAAAAAGAGTTCTCAGAATAGCCAAGGAGACACAATCAGTATCATGATGACAATATACTAACTTGGTCAGTGCCATTCCTACGTCTCTAACAGAGCAAAACTACTTACAACTTTTAGTGGAGGTTTCCCTATTGCAGTGAGCCTTCAGCCAGCAAAGAGGTGACACAAACTGGGGTTTATTCCTCCTGAGCTATTTGGCACAAAATATACTTTGGGATGGGGAGACTGCCAGTAGGTGTGTGTCAGTGGCATTGCATCCTAATGGGATTGCTGCCAGCTGGAAGAGATTGAAACCAAATTGGAATTGCTGTAAGGTGGGTTTGGGCTGAAAGCTCAGTTAGCTGAGCTCTGTAGCTACTGCCTGCTTTTGTGCCTTTGGCCGAGGTGGGAAGACACCTTATCAGGCATTTTCCTGGAGTTGAGAGGTAGGAAATTTTATGCACCTTGTTTTCTGGAATGCCTGTAGCTTTTTGGGTTGATAGTACATCATGAGCTGATCTCTTGCTACTAAGATGCATCCTGGGGCGGAATTTTTCAGCCTTGCTACAACAGAGATGCAAAAGTTGTTTGAAAGTCAGAGATGGCTTTAAAAGGCAGTAGCCCTTGTCATCTTTTCATAGTTATAACACTGATTCCAAAACATCAATTTAAAAGTCTGGAGGTGTGCTGTAAATGAACCAAAACATAACAAAAACTCTGTTTTTAAGCACAATTATCAGTCAAGGTAGTTATCAGTCAAGGAACAGTGTGATACCTAACCAGTGGTACCTGAGATCACTGAAAATGCAGACCCCACACCTCACTTGTCAGCCAAGTAATCTGAGTGCCCTCAGAGGTGTCCTTGTAGTCCTTTAATGAAGTTTTCAAGACGAATTATTGTTCCGCTGTGCATTGTGGATATTTCCCTCCCACCCTCTCCCCTTGGTAAATCTGCTTTGTAAGTTTAAGGTGGATTTGGAATTCCTACAGCTGCAATAGCTTTTGCACTGTTTTGACCCAATATGGCTTGCTGGGAAATTTGTGTACAACCCCTCTGCTGAAGGCTGGATATGCTCTGGGTAACTTCCACCATATGTATTATTTCGTGTCCCAGATCTATGCCTGTTTCACATAGTTGTTTTTACAACAGTATCAACAGTAGATTTTTAGTGAGCAAAAAGAAATAAAATGGTGAGTCATCAGCTTTTTTCCTGCATATCTCATCTGTGTGAAATGCAGAATGCTAACTAGAATAGTGAGGAATCAGTGATAAAATTCCAGCTTTATGTGCCATCTTAATAGTAGGCTAGAGTGTTACCAGAAGTATTTTTTTCCTGGTAATATGAGAAATGAATAACTAAGGATCCATTGCTGAATAATGAATAAACTAAAGGCTCGATTAACACCTTTCAGCTTTAAGATAATTTTAGCGCTGCAGCTACTTGAGTCAAGAAGAGATGTCACTGAGAGTAAAAGGAACAGAAAAGCAACTACCTGAGATGCTGCTTTCAAACCTGTGCTGTGAGGGTTGTGTTGTACATTTGGCTGGTTAATGAGGCTCCTCCTTAAGCTGACAGGACAGCCTCGTGCAGAAAAATGCTGCAAAATTTGGGGGTTTTACTGTTAACGGTAGCAGTAGATCATGTGTGTAGGCTCATAAATCAACCCATCAGTTCTCAATATATGATTCAAGAGCCTGACTCAAACAAAATGAATGAAACTATAAAGGTCACAAAATGGTGAGCTGACCTCTACGTACCTTAAAGAGGAGGAGACAATTCCAGCTGAGGTGTGATACAACCAGTTGAGGTGTGATACAAAAGGGAAACTTTTCTGATCTCAGCTAAGGAGAACTTGTACAACAGGAGAGAGGCAGATTATTTAGAGACAGAATTGAAAGGCTAAAGGATAGGTAAAAATATAGACATATTGGCTGCATACCTAGGAAGTTTGCAGGACTATAGAGAATAAGAAAATTGTAATTGGGGGAAAATATCTGAATGATGAGAATGCCTTTATATACAACACAACTTGAACAGGAGCAGTAATTACCCTCCTCCCCCTCTCTCTCCACACATACACACATATACACACAAAAGTACTGGTAGTGTTAATAGAACACCAAAAAATCATCAGTATGTGTAACTAAATTTGAAGCCACGCCTGTTAATATTAGTAGTAGTAGTAGTACAGTTACCAATGAAAAATAAAACATCAAGAAGAATTACTGGATTTTGGTTTATCTCTAATAACAAAAATAAATCCATCTATCATTTATATGTTTCAGGTTTGGGGAAAAATAACTATTTACAAGCTTGCTTGAGGCTGAAAAATAACAACTTTGCCCAGCTAAATCTAAATCATGGTACTCCTATGTTAAAGTAAATACCCAGATTAAAAATCTATACAGGCTTCCTCAAAAGATGGACTTACATTTAGTAGCTTATTTTGTTAACTATCCATTTTAAAAGTAATTAATATTAAGCAATATACAATACCTAGTGTTTTATATTTGTTTTATAGGCAAAAATCTATTCTTGGAATGATAAGAAAGTGATCCACAATACTGACAGAATCAGTATAGCCTTATGACTACGTGAAGCCATCTGGCCAAGTCTTGTCATCATATGACTCCAAATGTATGTGGTCAAATCCGGCTTCTGTTCTTCTAAGACTGATGAGACCTATGAACAAACACAGCGAATACCAGCAGAAGCCAGGCTGGGAACATGTGCACAGAGGCAAGAAATTAATGTTGAAACACAATGATACTGATCATGCTTCAGCATTTCCTAGTAATACAGTAATGCTGAGATTATATAAAAGTGGGGAGCTGAAAGTTAAACTATTTTCATATCTATTCTTACAAAAGTTCTCAGCATAGATATTCAGATATATGAAGAGTATGAATCATGCACTAAATACTAACTTTTCATCAATAAAACGGTCGACATTGCTGGCACTTTGGTATCCTGCTTGCAGTGTTTTTAAATACATTGTGTTTATTTTCATCCTGTTCAAAACCAAATACAAGCTCATTTCAAAACCTACTGAAGTGAACAAAACCACTACTTGTTATGATAAGTGGATCACAGCTACAGGACTTTACAGGGTTTGGGATGTTTTTACTCTTATTTTTCCTTTAATAAATACTGTCACTGTTTCTGATGAGGAAGAACTATGAATACCCTCACCCCAAAGTGTCACTTATCATAGGGTGCCATTTAAGTCCAATTACTTAAGTTCCTCTAGGTCATTTTGCATTCTCATTTAGTGCCACATAAAAATATTCTTCATCTCAGTAGAAAAACCAAGGTTGAATGAGAGGAAAAACCTAACATTATCTAAGGAACTTAAACTCTTCAGAGCACAAGTGGTGAAAAACACACTGAGACTACTGCTAGAGATGTTTGCACTGCTGCTTCAGCTTCACTCTCTGGATAAATCAGGCCTTCAGCCGCTTCAAATCTGCAACCTGCATCTCCATCTATAACCAATTTGCTTATTAAAAGACTTTTGAAAAATTCTGATGAAAGGAATTTAACCACTTCAGTGTTCTCTAACATTCATTGTATGTTCAACATAAGTTTCTAATAATCAACCACGAGTTAGGAGCCAGCAGGGAGTGACTCGGGTCCCTCCGCCCTGTGGTGGTGGGTGTGTAACTGCAGCAACTGCAGCTGGGGTGTGAGAAGGGTGTGATCACCCCTCCAGAGGGAGGGAATTGAAAGGAGAGACTGAAGAGAAATCCTAGCAGCTGCTAAACCTCAAAAGGATGTTAGGTTCTTTCTGGCAGTAGCAATTAGTAGGTGGTGGGGTTTTGTGTTGGTGTTTTGTTTTGGTTTTGTTCAGTGGGAGGTGTCAGTGAAGGAAAAATGGGAGCTAAAGAAGTTGATGCATCCAATACCAAGGTCCTTTTGCTTTACTGTGAGTGAAAAATAACTTAATTTCTATAGGTCTGTACAGAACTTTATCTAGATGGCAAAATGATGTACAAGTGTTGGCTTGGCTTTTGAAACCTGGAGCTTATTAGCCATTGTACAATGTTGTACTTAAATGTTTCTGGTTGCAGAGGTTATGTTCTGTGAAGTAAAGTATAACTGTGTTTTGGATTTGGCACAAAGCAATTTCACATCAAAACCAGACCATGGGTGATTTCCTTCATATTCATCTTATAAAAAAAGATCCTTTGAATTAGAGAGTAAATCCAACAACGGCTCAGCTGTCTGAGATGTACCTGCTGAAGCTCTTGCAGGCAGCAGGATTGTATGACTGTCAAGCTTCTGAATTTCAAAAGAGAAGCAGAATGAGACCAGGCGTAGGCTGCAGCTGTAATCTGTGCTTGGTAGCATCCAAGTCCTCTCCCATGAGTCACATTTCTGAGAACATCGTGGATTCTCTTTAGCCTCTTGGGATGTTTTTTTTTCGGGCCCTGGACTGCAGTCTAATACTTCTTCCACTTCTCATCTCCCTTCTGTGGATAAAATCATGTTTAATTTGAGTTGTTAAGATGAAACGTAGAAAATCCACAGTTCTGGTGTAGATACCTTCTGACATAGTTCATATGGTTAATTTTGCATGTGGCCTAAGGCTGGAAGATAGTCTCTACCCTACCTACCAAATTAATCCCTGATGATAGCCCTGCCTTTTATGCTGATATTGACACTCTTTCTTCCTTTCTTGCTCTTATTATATTAGGAACAGCATTTTAATTCGTGATTCTGTCTTGTGAGGTTGATAACCTGACAAAACTGCTGAAGTTTTCTTGTCCTTCCCTAAATTAGACCATCATGAGAACTATTGGCTTTATTCTTTCACTGTACTGCTTTCCTCTCCTAGTCTTCCATTTTGACCAGCTCTTTGATACTTTTTCTGCCCCCTGTTGCTCTTTCCTCTCATGCTTTCATTGAGCTGCTGCCTCTGAACTCCCTTATGAGTCACGTGAATCTTCTATATTCCTTTTCTGACTTTTTCTCATGTTGGTAACTTACTGCTCCTGCATACTCATTCGACCTATGTCTGTTTTTCTGTTTTTTCATTCACCATGGTTCTTTTGATTTGTTCTCTGTGAAACATTACTCATTCTCTGTTGCTTAGTTCCCAGCTTTAACTATCACATTTCCAGTCCTCTTCTCCCATGCTTTCACCCAGCCTTTCCATGAATTCAGTGTTTATTACTTCTACTGAAATGATTCCTGTATTTTGCTCTTCTCCTTCCAAAACCTTTTGCTCTGCCTCTCCCTGCAAGGTCTATTCTTGCCAACTTTCTAGTCCTGACCCGCTCCCAACAATGTCCTTTCTCCAGCAAAACCATCCTGATGGAAGTCTGATGACCTAGGCAATTTCTTCCACCATGAACACCCTGGATTTATTCTCTCCCTTTTTAAAAATTTTCTCTTAGTGTAATTAAATTCCGTATGTGCAGACCCATCTTTACAGATTCTGAGTCAGTCCTTTCCCTCTGGTCATTTTTTTTCCTGTGTGCAGATTTCTGCTGATCTTATGCCAGTATGATATAGTAAGATGTGCCCATCTGCTCTTCTCGCCTCATCTTTCCTTCATCTATTGCTATCTCTTCTGTCTTTTTTTTTCAAGGATACAGGAATTTCTCGCTTCCTGTGTTTATATACCATTCAGTTTACCCAAGAAATCTTACCTAGCTTCTGTGACTTATTCTCTCATTCCTTGCCTTAATCATTGCCTTCCCTCCAGTTCTTTCTCTTAAAACCCCAAAGCAGAATAATTGTGATATATTTCTGTCTCCAACATGCTTTCTTATGCATCACCACAGATAAAACTCATCTGTAGTTCCCATGATTCCCATTTACTGGAGCATCTTCTCCTTGCCTCTTGCTTGGCCTTGAGCATCAAACTTTGAATCTTCATTGGCTGCTTTTCTCTATTGCATTAAACAAACCTCTTCAGGACATTGTTATCTGTAGCCAGACTCTCATGTTCTCACTACAGAGATTCTCATTAGCTCATGCCTGTCACTGGAACGGCTAAAACAAGCATGGTTTTGCTTTATTATGTCACCTTTTATGCATAGGAACAAAAACTTCCTTTTACAAGGCTATATTGTTCTCCTGTTACAAATCCCTCTCAAAATTTCTTTTGCTATAACTACCAAAATGTCCTCATCTTTCATAAGGTATTGTGTGCAATGAGGTTGAATGAATGATAGGAAATTTCCCATTATATTCACGAACAAACCTAATGTTTACTAGTGCTTTTTTTAAATGTAATAAAATAATCTCCTTAGCCCTGTAAGATTCATGAAACAGCAACCCTATGGTAGTGAGTCTTAGCTCTTGAATCACCCATATAAGGATTATGGTCCCACTAATGACAAAAGCCAAACAGCAACTCTAATGAAGACATAACCTACACTGCTGTCATCACCCAAGGTGCTTACAAAACACTGAGTGGCTACTGCATTTTGTTTGTTTCTTTATTGCACACTTTTAAACAAGTCTGATGTTTGTATGTCCCTAAAGCAGATGCTGTGTGTGTTATTTCTTCTCACCCTTGTCTAGCAGCCAGGATTTCCTGCACACCCACTGTTAGACCCACTGTAATAATCTTGTTCTTGTAATGCTTTTTTATGCCAGTTTTAAGGTCGCCTCTAAACCGGCTGCTGTGGCAGACTCTGGGCTTAGTCAAACCGCTGTGAAGCACAGGCAACTCCCCATGCAGTCACTGACACTGCTCTGGATTTTTGGCCGTGCAGCTCAGAACAGAACTGTTGTGTATCTGGCTCTATTCAAGAGTCAGTCAGTCTTATGTACTGGTTGTGTTGGTGCTTCTTCTCACTGTTTCACAGTAGTTTGTGGATGTTGCTAAAACAGGTCATAATTAAAATACCTACCAAGTATTTTAGGTATTAATGCTTCACAGGATTTATGTTTCCAACTTTCTGTAGTAAGTGAGGTGTCCACAGTTAAAAGAAAAATAACTAACAGGTTCTTGTTGCATGCTTGGTTTATAAGAAATACTATGTTTTCAGTATAGGTTCTTAGGTTTCCCTAAATCTTGGATGAAGCCTGTATGCTAAATTTTGGCTGGGTGATATACTTAGCTAGTGGATATCCCTAACCAGCATAATTTGTACTGTGGTACTGCTAAAGTATGTTGGATATTTTCCAAACAATAGACAAAGACGTTTAAGCTAATGAATATAATATCTCACTGCAGCAAATCTGTTCTATCCCACGTCAAGCACACTCGCTTACATACTGATAGGTCTATGCCTACACAGCAAGCCAGTTTCTCTGGATTCTCCATTATTTCCTTGCTAAACTTCCTTCTGTCATGTATCACAGAATGGTATCCCTAGGTGGCAATTCTATTAGTTGAGCTCAGATTTCATGCCACAAATCTGAGTATTTCTATAAAGTCACAGTGAGAATCAGCAGAGGAGAACCTAATGGACCTACCAATTGTTCTGGCAAGTGTGCTGGAAGCAGTTGTCTGTGGGGCTGGTAACAGCCAGTGCTGGTGACACTAAGGAGCTCATGGTACGGCTGTAGTTCTGGTCAATGCCCTTCTCATCCCCTGCCTTGGACTGAGTTCTGAATTAAATTTTTTAAATCATTTTCCTTTTACCTACTTCAGCAACCTTTATTATAAGGATCCCATCCTTACACAGCAGCTTCTGTTATGTGATGTTGTTTACTGTGGGCAAGGTCCTGTGCCACGAATATGCATTTCTTGACTGACTTTGCTATTCCTCTCATTTTGTTACCCTTTGCACAGACATTAATAATTTCTTGGCTCTGTCTTGGGAAGCTGGTATAGAGGTTAGGCCCTATTTCTCAAACAGAGATCAAGATGGATCAAGTGAAAAAAGATTACTTCTTCAATATTTGAATATATAGAGCACAGCTACCACTGAGGCTGATTATACTTGAAAACTCAGTGCATTTCTTGGTCACAAACAGTATCTCGAGTTGGGCATCTAAGAAATGAAAATCACAAGCAGAGATCATCTTTGAAAAGATGTGCTTAAGGGAGTTAATTAATGTCACAAAGAACCCTGATGACAAAAAGGGACAGAATTTGGCAGTATCCAGTCAAACACTCAGCTAATTAAATAATAACACTTCTTTCTTCGCTCATCTGACTAACAGAATCTGCATTTTAACTGCTGCAATAAATAAACTACAAAAGAAAACAGCTTTCTCTGCTGTTTTCTTGTTCACCAATTACATCTGGCCCATCCTTTGTTTTGGGTGGGATTATAGCGCCTTAATGTGTAATTAGAAGTTTTGTCATAACTTGAACATACTTCTTTGTCTTTCAGGTTTCAATGATCATATAAAGAGAATGTTAGTATTATATGTGGCCACAGATTTAAAATAATGTTCTTCTCTAATAAATGGACTTCAATCACCCTACATTAAACAGCAAACTAATTTCTGTGAAGTTATTTCAACCTTGCATTTCTACTGCATGCATCTCTGCGACTCTTCTGGATCCTTCCCAGATTCAAAAACCTGGACCAATTTTCCCATTTCTTCTGAGCCTCAGTTCTTTTCTTTTTCTCTCTCTCCCTCAAAAAAAGCCTGCTTAGTAGAACACTTGATTTCTTCCTCAGTAAATGCCTTGGGTATGTCCTGATATATCATAATCCCTTGTGTCTTCTTCTCTTTCATTTATAGTAGAAGAAATGATTGAAAGTTAAAATGTGCAGATCTAAAGTTTTGTTAAAGTACAGGAATTCTCAGTGGATGTGTATAATCATTAGAAACTGATTACAGTAGCTTGGCTTACGCTTCTGAGTCTTAGATGTGTTCTGTGCCACTTCCTGCTAGATTTGCTTGAGTTTGCTTTTACATGGGTGTAAAAGCTTTTTACTGTATTTGAGTGGGCTGGTGGTCACGAAGCTAAATTATCAGACTACTGGTACCGCTGGCATTTGAGGGATAATACAGCTTTGTACCTACAATTCCAGCTGAAATTCCTGCTGCCAGCAACATACTGTATGCTCAGTCTCTGTGCTGACTGTGATAGCCATGGCCAGTGGTTTTGTTCTCAGCTTAGGAGTCATCATCTTTTTACAAGATCGTGGGGGAAACATCTTTCAAGGCAGGTTCTGTAACTCTGCGTTTCATGATGATGTGTCAGTAGCTAATGAATCCAGAGACAATACTTGGATCTTTCCTTATGGAAGTGTTTACAACTGAATTGTGGTGGTGTGTCATTCTCCTTCCCTATCCCTCTTCTCCCTCTGCTGTCATAACTTGGGAACATGCTGGGAAAAGGATAAGTGTTTATGATTACACACACATGGATCAGTTTGCACAAGCCAGAAGTGATGCATAGGGGCAAAGAGCAAGCCTAGATATGAAACCAGCAATAATGACTGGTTTTATTGGCTACAAATGGGTGTTCAGAAGAACACAGTAGCACTAAACAGCTGCTCAGCTTAATGGGCTTTAACACTTTAATATAGTAACCAGTGCAGAATTTTGTTCAGGTGACCTTCCCACTCCAGAAATTGGTAGCATTACTCTTTTGATAATGGAAATAGATCACTGTTAGGTCAGGATTTGGGGCATGTTAATCTTATCTTGTGGGAAAAACTACCCATTCCAGTCGTGACAAAATAGCCCATCTATATCATCAGACTTAAAAAACCATATTTTCATAACATTTTGAGCCTTCAATTGTCAGGAGAAGGCAGATGTGTTAGTTTAGACATACATATACGGTATAATCTGGTTATTCGAATAATAAGATTTTTTTAAACAAACTTTAGACAAGTGTGCACAGTGAAAGGGAGCAATAGGGCTTTCCACTAGGGTAACTGAAAAGACAGTTCTCTAATTAGAAACTTACAGCCATAAAACACTTATCTGTTTAATATGAAATCTGATTTTAAAAAACCGACAAATTCTAGACTGCCTTATTTTCTGAGTGTATTCCAAGAAAAAGTAAACCTGGTGAGTGAAAGTTCATCTGCATGTAGCCAGGGCAGTAAACTGTAGTAATGTAATAATTCCTGAAGTTTCCTGAATTTTAAAAAGTATCGACTGTGAACATGAGAGATGCTTTTCATTGTATATGGGAAAACTTACTCAAATAAACCAAACTTTCTTATTGTCATGCCTATTTGAAAACAGTATTTAGTACTCTGCTTTACAAAGCAATAATATAATTACCTCATTATGTTACTACTTGAAACAGTGATATCCAAATATTATTGCAATGTATGCAATAGGAATGACTAGAAGTCAAAAAAAAATTCAAGAGTGCAAAACTAATGTGTATTTACATACTGCTGGTCTTTCCTACAATAAGGAGATCCTACTTTACCTTTTTTTTGGTGTTAAACATATTAATGAGTGGCAAACAAAATAGTTGATATGTAAAACATTGTGGAATATGAATGATGCATTGGAATGTGTTGTGGAACTATGCAACAGGAAATATCCAGTAGGAAATACCCTACAGAAGGTATGAGCTGAATGAAAAGAAAAAATTATTCTTGAGAGAGTCTTTCATTTGTCATGTTCGTTTGTCATTTGACCAAATCATTTGTCATAAGTGTTTTGAGGCAAATAACATGAAGTTTAAAATAGATCTGCTTGTCTTATATAGTCATAAAATCTCCAGATCTATCCTAAGCACTGATGCCTTTTGGAAGGAATATGTGACCTCTTGCTGCTCCGTGTGAGCAAGCCTCTTTCATTCAGGATGGAACTACAATAAAGACAGGGAGTCTTACATGTGTTTCTTGCAAAGTTCTTCATCTATAATCAAGAGATACGTAGAAAATGTCATAAAGAATTCAGCAAGTGGTCTTATCAATGACATGAAAATGAGGCCTGTGATGATGAGGATTTAAAGGAGAACCAGTTTGAAATGTCGTGAACGTGTCAGAATAAGTGTGATTAATGGAAGTAACTCTGATTTTTATATATGTAAAATAAGAGTCTGGCCTGATATCTAATACAGGAATTTCATTCTCTCTGTGTGGCTAGAAAGTTATTCATTACAAAACAGCTTCCTCAACTCTAATTTTTCATTTTCTGTGACAATTGGAAAAAGTGCATTATTTGAAGGAAGTGTAACTCCTCTCTTGAGAGGGTTTTTCTTTCCACATCTTCAGAGTAAGTAAAGCTGTGCTAATTACCATTCTATTAATGGGTACACTATTCTTTTAATTTTTTTCTGGTTAATCTGCTGTTCATGTGCTAATGTCCTGTCATACAAAAAGAAGTAGGATAAATATAGCTGATATTAAGACTCTCTTGTAGAATTCTAGACCAGGTAAGAGCAATACAGGGTGCATTTGCAAAGGATTTAGATGTCTTTACATTTAAGATACCCAAAATCCTTAAATTGCCAGCCTGTTCAAGCACTGTGGTCCCTACAGGCAAAGACAACAGAAAAGCACTCCAAACTGCCATGGAGAGGTGACTCTCTGTACTAACTGGATAGTTTAGAACAACTCAGAATAAGATTAGCACGGTTAGTTAGAAAGTTAAGTACCTGAGGTTGCAAGTAGTTGTAGTTGTATTTCTTTTCTCACAAAAGTTTGAGGTTCAACATGTGGCTTGGAACATGCTATCTCTCTCACGGTATTGTGGAAGCATTCTCTTTAATACGTATTTTAATTTATTGTTACATCTGCATTTAAATATTGGTAAGTTCAAGCGGGAAAAGTTCTAAATGCTTTTAGGGCAACTTTGAAAATGGTATTGGGAGACTTAGTTTTATTAAAATGTAGTAGAAAGTTTTCTTTAGTAGACTCTGAAACTTTCTGTAAGGCTTCCTCTGAGGGGATCTCAGTGATGTGTAATTTCGTTTGCAAATATACTTACTGAGGACCCTTTAGGCACAAAGTAACTAGGCAGCAGGAGAGGCACCAAGGTGTGCTGGGGCAGCACTTGGTGAGGAAGCCGTGACATCTGTGATTCTGCTGCCCACTGTGCTCAGAGCTTAGTGGGAGCAGCAAGCCCTTGCTAGACGAGAGGCAAATGATCACCAATCAGCTGTTAGTAATGTGTTTTCCCTCTGTGAGAGTAACTGCTTCCTGCTGTTGCCTTCTGTAGAGTTCCAACTAGTAGGCTTAAGCTCTGATTTGGGAAAGAATAATTGCTCTAACAGTTATTGAAAAGCTCTCTGCCCTTGCTCAGGATGGTGTTTCCTGTGCTTCTTGTACGAAAAATTCACCTTGTAGTCGCTGTTGCCTTTTATTGTATCTTAGAATTTTCTGTACTGAAATGGAAGGAGAGGAAGCTCATTAACACTTAGCTTGGCTATGGAAAGAACCTTAAAAAGTTTGCTGTGGTAGTGCATCTCTTTATGGATGAAGCAAGATGCAGGTACTGTGTTTGACAATACTGTTCTCCAAGGGGAAAAAAAAGAGCTGTTACAAAGATCAGTAACTCTTCATTTCTCAAATTTATGAAGCAAAGTTGATCAGCATATTTTGCTTCTTAATTTAGTTATTTAAATGTTCAGTGGAAATAGATAAGATGAAAGAAAACTCAGGAGGACATCTGTCTGAGTACAAGATATTGATATTAATAGAGAGGCTGGGAAAAGTAGTTGTGAGTCTTTCATTTTCTACTTCAGACAAACCAGTCAGAACAGAACTGTGCAGGAAAAGCACTGCCATAAGCTCTTGCTGAGGGAGAAACTGGGGCACAGCTCAGCACTGTTTGTTTTCATGTAGGTTTAGATAATAAAACACAGAAGGCTGAAAGAGAGATTTGATTTACTATTGTTCAGAAACGACATTTTCTTAGTCTGCAAGCTTCAGCTGTCCCTATGCTTTTACTCTAATTTTAGATATTTGCTTTTCTTTACATATTTTTCCATCTGTATTTTCCATTTGGCATATTAAAAGGTTTAGAAGTCTAGAAGAGGAGGAGAAAGTGAGTGGCTTGCTGCAAGGAAGCAGAGTCTGTCATTCATTTCTTTTCCCATTGTTTGGCAGGTGGAAAGCACAGATATACAGAGCTGAACAGGATCTGCTGAAGAAGAGGGGGAAGAAAAACAAAACAAGTACAGTACCACTGAAAAGAGCTTCAGCTTTATCTTGCAGCATCACCACAGCAACCAGTGAATACGGTCAGAAGAAAAGACTAGAGCAGAGAAGGCAAAAGTGTGGCTTCTTACCTTTGGACAGAAGGCAGCAAAATAATTATGCAGAACAGAAAAGGGTATTTGATGGTTCTAGATAAACTGCTGCAAAGGGAAGTGTCCCGTCATTAACAGGAATGTGCCACAGTTTATGCACTGGAAAGGAGAGTGCCATGAGATCTACTGAAGAGACTATTTCTGTGGTTGCATATCTACATGTGTTTGCACCCCTGCTGGGACTCAATTAGGTGTCTGTAGCCATCGGGGATCATCAGGTATTGGATAGCGACCTTTTTTTCCATTCAGGGTGTACCTGGCACAAGAACTCAAAGACACTGCAGATCTTTTTGAGAGACATCAACAGTGAGACAATCTGCACCCTTTCCCTTCTGTAACTGCCTGCTGTACCATGGGATGTCGGCAAAGCTCTGAGGAGAAAGAGGCAGCGCGGCGGTCCCGTAGGATTGACCGCCACCTGCGCTCTGAAAGTCAGCGACAACGGAGAGAGATAAAACTCCTCCTCCTGGGCACCAGCAATTCTGGGAAGAGTACTATTGTAAAGCAGATGAAAATCATTCACAGTGGTGGCTTTAACTTGGAGGCCTGTAAGGAATACAAACCTCTGATTATCTATAACGCAATTGACTCTCTCACACGTATCATTCGGGCTCTGGCCACCCTTAAGATAGAATTTCACAATCCTGACAGAGCATATGATGCAGTGCAGCTTTTTGCTCTGACGGGCCCAGCTGAGAGCAAAGGTGAGATTACCCCAGAGCTCCTGGGGGTGATGAAGAGGCTCTGGGCAGACCCTGGCGTGCAGGAGTGTTTTTGCCGCTCCAACGAGTACCACCTGGAGGATAATGCTGCGTACTACCTGAACGACCTGGAACGGATCGCAGCTCTGGACTACATCCCCACAGTGGAAGATATTCTGCGGTCTCGGGACATGACCACAGGGATTGTAGAAAATAAGTTCACCTTCAAAGAGCTGACTTTCAAAATGGTGGATGTGGGTGGACAGAGATCTGAACGCAAAAAGTGGATCCACTGTTTCGAGGGAGTTACAGCAATAATTTTCTGTGTGGAGCTGAGTGGGTATGACTTGAAGCTGTATGAAGATAACCAAACAGTAAGTGCACCTTCTGCTCCTTGTTCTCTTTCCTTCTTTTCCTTTCTCCTTCACCAGTATTGTGGTCTTTTATCTCCCCCTCCTTCCTTCCCTCCCAAGGCAGTAATCTCCAATCTTTAGGAAAACCCAGAAGCTATGGTTCCTTTATTTGGATAGTTTTCCCAACTGGACAGAGTTAGTTATTTAATGTTACTTTTGGGAAATGGAGGTGCTCTTCATATGACAGCCAATTTTTAATTTTTTTGGTGCCTTTTAGCTAAATGTTTACATGGTTCACTGTTACTTCAAACACCACTTAAAAAGGTAGGCAGTAGTGACATCCTGGTGTACAGGGATGGTTCATTTGGACATCATGTGTGCAGGTCCTGGGAAATGTTGAAGGTAAAATAATAATAAGTAACAATTTCCTCCCCCCCCTTTTTTCCCCAGGATTTTCAATAGGAATTTGGGATGAAATTAATTTTTAAAAGTAATTAAATATGGTTTTAATTAGTATGACATTTTTATATTTAAAATTTTCCTTGACTTTCCTTTTGGTTCAATGGCTGATTTGTCTTGTCCAAAGAATAGCTATTCCCATTTAATAGTCTTTAATGTTGTTAGCTTCTGGTTTTCACAACATGTAAATACAGTTTTGTTGGTATATCTTATCACATAGATAATATTTCCCTATTCTTATTTTCTGTAGCGATTTTACAGTTTATAAACTGCGCTTCTATTTTCTTCTCTGTACTGTTCTGATGAGCCATTCCACTGTCCTATGCGTGGACTTACGCTTCATTATCTGGAGATTCTTGTCTTGGCATTAGTGCCTTCCTATTGTAACAGATTTCTGTATCTGATTTCTGGTTAGTAACCTCCTCTTGACATGAGAGAAATATTGACACTAATTCTTTCTCCTCATTTTCAGACATATTAGGAAAAGTATTTTACATCCAGACCCTGACTAGGAGTTATTTCATTTCTTGTAATTCTTTTGACTTTTCCTGCCTTGCTGTTCAGATTTAAAAATCAAAAAGAACTACCTGAAAGGGAAAAAAATCAATATATTCTGAAAAATCGTTATGGACATTGGTCCATACAGGTCCAACAATAGTACCTAGACTGGTATGTTACTGGAACTGCAACACTGAGACTGTCACTCATGGGAAAAGCCCTACAAATTACAGACTTGCAGAGTGTAAAATGCTTCCTGGTGTAGTATCTATGGTGAAGAGAACTGCTAAATAAAACTAATGTACTGCCAAACATAACTTACTGCTTCAGAGAGCATGTAAGAATCAGGCTGATTTATAAACTGTGCGAGTTGAGCAAATGATCTGTGTGAATATGATAACTTCTGTGATCCTGTTGACAGAAGTGGAGAAATGCTATGCATGAACTCTGTCTTTACTGAAGATGCGTTAAAGTAATGATTGGCAGATATGGTAAAAAATGAGGGGAAATCCAGTTCTGCACATTGTGGGTTATGATTATAGCTGAGTCGTGAAGTCTGCTGAGAGTGAGATTGTTGTAGTGACACCAGTGTGCAGAAGGGAGAACAAAAATAATGCCTGAACTATCAGCTGCCTGGACAACTTTTCCTCTGTGTGTAATTTTAAGTGACTAAGTTAAATTTATCCTGCCTGAAAACAAATAACAGAAGGGGAAGGCCGACTTTTTCAGGGGCTTTTGTCTTTCTCCTGATATGCTTTTTTCTGGGTAACATCACACCGAGGAACAAAATCACCTGAGTTGACAGTTTGTAGAACTGGACAAACCAATATTTTTACTTGTCTGTTTAACGTATATGATATTTAGCTGTTTAGTAAAGAGAAAGATAAATGAAGAATTACAGTTCACTTTTTTTCTCCACCTTGTGTGCTTTCCTCTGTCACTCCGTAACAATATTTTTCCTGCTTATCTAGGGTTATCTGGAAATGTGATCTGTGTCTGGTTTCATTTCTACAATGTCTTGGGAGGTTTTTTTCCTTACCTAATGTAATAAATATAGCTTTATCATTCCATGTACCAGAGCTAGTTAGCATGACTCAACCACGTAACAGCTGTCTCTTCTCTTGACACAGTGGCAAAATTGGTTTGTAAAATACCTTTGGATTGCTACTGATTTATTGTGTGATTATTATTCCTGACCAGCACTCTGAGAAGGTTGCCTTTTTTATATCCCATGCTGATTTCCTCTTTATTATGTCAAATAAGTCCTTGTCTTATTTTTCATGGTCCTTAGCAGCTGATTGACCCATTCTATCTTTTATTACATATTAAGATGCCATCTCTGGCCTTTGATAATGTTAAATTATCAAGTAATATTTTTTTTGCCTTCTTACATGTTGCATCCTGCACTTCGAAGGCACTACCCATTAATATCTAAGTGTCTCATCTTTATTTAAATTTCTCCTTAAATTAATGCGTGCTAGAGAATGTTAAATAATTTGTACTCTCAAAAGTTAGTGCTGGTGCCTGTCACCATGAAAAGGATTCTTGCAGTTTCTTTGTGAGCGTCCCCATCCATCCAGCTCTGTCCTGCTATACATTCTCATGGATGGTTTCCTTCCACAACGTGTAGCTGCAATAGGGTTTGAGACTATTAGAAACACTTCAGAGATGCAATACTAAAGTACATAATGAACTGAGTTAAACATGAGTGTGTGCCTGAGAATTCCTGAGGTCAGTAGTCACAAGAGATTCACATGGTGCAGGAGATACCAAGCAAAGGTTGTACAGATCTAAAAATGACTACTTCAGTAATTTTATAAATATGAATGTTAGAGGAAAACTGCTTGCAGGTAACACGTAATTTTTATTCCCTTTTTTACAGCCACTGCAAATAAATATAAAAATTAAATTTTAGGCTTTTTGAAACTGTTTTTTTAGTATCTTGTTAAAAGGAAGATGCAGATGAAAAAGCCAAAACGCTGCAGCAAACAGTTCAGGCTGGAGTAGGCTTCATGAAACACTAATTGCTGCGGTCATAATGGACCCTCTCAATTATCTAATAATAACTGGGAAGCTTTCTGTCATATGTTAATTGTATGAATTCTGAACAGAAATCCTGTTTCCAACAGGAATTTTTTTATCAAGTAAACAACATTGGTAACACTTTTTTATTCTTTTTTTTTTTTTCCCTGAGGCCAAATACTTAAGGGGCTTATTTGCCTCTCCTGATAGTTCAGCTTTTTGAGTAATACAGGGTATTAAAAATCCCTTCTGGCATGCAGCTCTTTTCCTGCAATGCTAATACTAACAGTCAGGACAGACGGGAAATCGTGATCCATGTACCCATAGCCCTTCCAGCACCTGTTATTATCAGTGGTAAAACATCATGTCAGAAAACATTTTTCTGACAAACTAAATAACTTGGGAATCCTAGAAAAAGATTGACCTAAACTGTTCCATTTTTTTATGAAGCTTTTCAAGATTTTTCAGAGTGAAGTTTGTGTGGGAGCAAAGCCTAGATGACTTCAGCATTCATGTGTGTAATCTTTCAGCACTGCAAATGGAATTCTAGCCTTTTTTCACTTAAGAAAGTAATATACATAGTCCCTTACTGAAATTTAACTTTATATAGTAATGCATCACAATTCCAGCCTCAAGACTTGTATCCAAGCATGTACCTTCCAAAATATGTAAACAGCAGTAAAATAACCAATATACGTAACAGAAAATGATTGATTGACTGCCAATTTGCAGGTTTTTTACTAGACATTCTTTCAAGTCTAAAGATTTCTTTTTGGTTACATTGTTCATTATAATTGTATGCTTCTTACGTGGATATTCTCACACAGAACACACAGGACAGCAATTTTTCATATTTTGGATTTGTTGCCATACCCTGAACTTTACATTCTATGTAAAGACACTAACTTCAGATATAACTTCAGATACTAACAGTAACTTTATAGGCAAATAATTCTGTCTGTATGTTCACTAAATTATTTCCTCTAATTGGAAAAAAAAATATGATAATGTGTCACACTATGGAATATAAAAAATAGACGCATTCTAATGCCATTGCATGATTGCAGGAAGATGCCAGTATCAGATTGTAAAAGCCTATGACTTTGCTATGAGGCTTATCTATTTCATGTCAATAGACTAATCCCTAAAACAACCCCGTATTTGAATCTACAGATAAGTAAGTATTTTTGTCACTGTAGAGCAGTAGGTTTAATTAGAAGAAATTCATGGGGGCAACAACAGAAAGACTTTTATGTGTTTTGGAAAACCATGGCACGGAAGTAATGGACTTACTGGGTAGTATTTGTCTGCTTTGGTATCCAGTGCTGGTTGTCACACCTGAATTAGACGACTGAACTTCCCAGTGTATTTAGGTAACAGCAGGCAATTGCTCAAATTCCCTTATGACAAATGCCTGAGAAATTATGTAACCCTCTTTTTTTGGTCTCTGTGACTGGCTGTATTTAAAACTCCTAGACTAGGTAAGGTGTTTTGCTGTGATTTTTAAATTCATTCCAAGCATTACAGCACTAAGGTAAATAAAACATCGAGGCATCAGGAGTGGCAGAATGCTCCTAAATATCCTATGAACTTCAGGCTCAGAATAGTTCTTAGGTGTAAATATATGGGTACTGACAGATTAATAAACAGAACCTAAGGTAAAATCTCAGTTATTCAGTAACACTACTGTTCTTCAAACTATAAAAGAAGGAAAAGCCCCCAACCAAAACCCAGCTGAATTCCAGTAATGCCTATCAACGTAGAGGCAGTAAAGCTTGCTCTGTAACTCCAGGGTTAAAGCAGCCACCAGTGTAGCACACACGAACACAAGGCACCTGTCAAGCACTGGGAGAATTGCAATGAGTCAGAAAGCCACTGACACTGACAGGCAGAAGAGTTGATCATACACACTGGATAATATCAATTGGATTAAGAATCAGTTTGTGAAAGAAAGGAACTGAATTTCTCTGCCTCTCTCAACAGGGTTGGAAAGCCACAAGCATCTGCCCAAATTTATTGTCATAGAAAAGATACAAGTGAAATTGGAGAACTGGTTATAGCAAGGCAATGACAGTAGTTAGAAGAGGAATACACCAGAGCAATACAAGGTTCTTCGACAGCATATTGTCATCTTTATGTGCAGCTCTCTAGATGACTGTATTGCAAATCATTTACTTAAAAGCAAATTCTAAATTTTTCCTTGAAGAATCTCTTGAACAGTAAGGAATGCCACATAATTTTAGGGCTGTAAGGCACATGTGACAGGCCTGGCCTAGTCTTATAGAAAATATGCTTCTTGGACATTTAGAGGTTTAATCTTCAGAAGCTAATTAGTTTCTCTGAAACTTAATGCATATGAAGTAGAGAGGCATAGTTTAGGCAATCAGTTTTACTTCTTTATGATGAAAATATGTAGCCTTTTATGCGAACTTTACAATAAATTGAGCAACTTTTAAGACATATGAGAAACACTCATGATATAGACGAAGCTTGGAAATTCACTTGACTGCATTGTAAGGGGTCAAGATCCCACTTGAAGTCCAATGCCATGAACAGAATAATGTGGGTTGAGTTTAGAAACTTAGAATCCATCCAGTGTAGAGAAGTGTTGATATCATCTCTCATAATTCTCTATATTGTCTACTTAACAATCACAGTGAATAAGAATGTGCCAACGTGAAAAAAAAAAAAGGAAAATTCCATCCTGGTCTAGAAAAACAGCCACTTTGGGTTATTTTTGTAAGTGTATAAGCTGTAACAACTCTCTATGGTATGCCAACCCTGGAGAGTGTAGTGGAGTCCAATTAGCCTTGAAAACAAGCAGAAATGCTGGAACAAAGGAGGATCCTTGCTGTTCATACAGCTTCAGAGTGAGTTTTGGTGGTGGTGGATTTTTCAGAACTTTCTTCCGTTATTACAAGTCAGTAATTTAGATTGCAGGTCATATCGACTATGTTGTCAGGTCAGCATTGTCCATGGACTGGTTCCTGAGCATTCTTGTCTTGGAGGGCTACAGGATTCATCATGTTCTCTTTTTTAAAATTTACTATTAAGTCTGTCTACTGCCTTTATACTAATATCCTTACAGGGTAATCATCCTAAAAACCTTTTATACTAATCAATGCAACACTATCAAAACCACTTGGTGGTTATACTATCAGCATATTCTGGCTGAGTTGAACAGCACTGGTAAAAGGAGCCATTCTAGGCCCTGACAGAAACTTTACAATTTAAGAAAATATAGGTGTTTGTTATACAGGTGTTTCTGGAGAGGTGATCAGTTTTATTTAAGCTACAGTTTTGCAAATACAAATATTTGACCACCAAACCATACCTAGAAATATTCTCATGGGGCAGTTTGAAGCGGCACTTAATCTAGTCTAGAGCCTTTCAGATACACTTTCTTCGTTCCTTTTTTTTTTTCGCATTGAAAATATTCTGTGGATGCAAAACTCTTATCCCAACTTGAAACTCATTTTGCTTGTTTCCTTTGTAAGGATCAATAGTGACTACTCTCTGTCAATTCTGCAAAATCCCTGAATTTAATTACTTAAATGAATTTTAAAAATCTCAGTGACTTGGCATACAGCTGAAATTAACTCTAATTCTGCTATATTGTTGTCTTAATCCTGGCCTGTGTTTATGACGTTTTAATGTAGTGTTATCTGTGACTATAGTTACTCTTTCTGTCATTAACTAAGATATTAAATAAGCTCGGGCATTCAACAGCTCCTATATGCTTACAGAGATTTAGTACTTTGCGCTGGTTGCTGCAGTTTTACTGCTTTCAGCCTTTTTTTCCCATTTTTTGATTGTGTGCTGCCAAGACTGAATACGTATGCCTGTATCTTGGGAAAGATTTTTGAGCATCAAAATGCATTTTTGAAAGCTATTAATATGCTTAGTTAAACTTTTAACTTGTCAACCAATGACAGTGTCCCCTGATTATACTTCAAAATTAGCAGACAATGAATAACTTCTCTACTCCAATTAATTCAGCTCTCTAACTCCTGTCACTTATTTTTTAGATATTTAAGCTTGATACTGTCCTTTCTTTCCATTATTAAGCTGATTGAAACCACTTGCGTTCAAAATACACAGTCCATATATTCTCTGTATACTTTTTCTCATTATTTACTGATTGGCCATATTTTACTTTGCAAACAGGAACCAACTCCCAGCCATTTACCATCAGTAGAAATGAACTATTGATAGTAGTTTAAGATAATTTAGCATAGAATGAGAAGCAAGAATCCTTTAGTGTGTCAGTTACGGGGAGAAAGCTTGTGACTAAAGTGATTTTTTAGAACGCTATGATGATATGTCAGACATGTGCTGCACCTCCTCAGGGACAGCCAGGCCCTTCAGTTTAACACCCTGGTGTTCTCTCCCCCTGCTGTTTCCGTGGCAGCACGGCGCTGGGGTGTCCCAGCAGCTGACAATGGGCTTCAGCCGTGTCCTGCCAAAGCTCCCAGTGTTTCCAGCCACCTGAGCCTTCCCACTGCAACTCTGACATAGCAATGAGCTTATTTCCATTAATATTTCTCCAAATCAGTTGGAATTCCACTGGTGTAAGTGTTTATGCAGTAGCGCCCTGATAATACTGATTAGGGATGTCAGTTGACTTGTCAGAGTACACTGATTTTTATAAAGCCTGTATTAGGTGTAGTCATCAGACTGCCAGCATGGATTCTCTTGGCAGTGCTACAGAGAGGGACGGTTCTAGTAGGAGCTTGCATAGTGCCTTTGCTGTTCTTCAGATATCAAATGAAAGCAGGAATTAGAAATAAATAAATAAATAACTCCCCAACAACCCACACATGGAAAAAGGAAAATAATCCAATTGAATTGGAAATGTGAGAGGTTAACAAAGGAGGTTAAAGATACGTTAAAAAAAAATAAAATGAAACATCGACAAGAGTAAATGTTTTGTGGCTGTGCCTAAAATGTCCTGGAGGCAATGTTCTGCAGAGCATCTGGCTGTGATTGCTATCCAGCAATCCAGACTGAGACTTACAGCATTTTAAAAGGTTTCAAGAGGTTAATTAGTTTTGTAGATCTAAAAAGATTGTGAAGTACCTGCTTAGTGCCAAAAATGCTCAATATTTAAAGAAACATGTAATCTAACAGAGAAAGGCAAAGCAAGAACAAATGGCTGGAAGTTAGGTCGGATAAATACCAACTTGAAATAGCAGGGATTTTAATTCTATTTTTTTAGGAAAGAGGCTGAACCACCTTTTCTGGAAGCTAAGGCTGATCCAGGTGCAGGAAAAACATAAAGGTCACTGATGTGTTAGAAACCATGGAAAAGCCTGAGAAGGGTCGTGCATAGGAACGAGTGCTCATTTCCCCCCAAAAGTTGGTGAGATCAGTAGCTCAGCTGAAGTGCACCTACACCAACACCCACAGCATGGGCAACAAACCAGGGAGCTGGAAGCCACTGCACAGCAGGAAAGCTGTGACATAGCTGCCGTCACAGAAACATGGCGGGATGACTGCACAACTGAAGTGCTGCAGTGGATGGCCAGAAACTCTTCAGAAGGAATAGGAGAGGTGGTAGGTGATGTGCTGCTTGGAGGCTGCATTGGCAGAGCAATCACAAAATGACAGTTTTCAATTCCCAGAAAGTAAGGAGGGAGGTCAGCAGAACTGACACCTTGGACTTGTCCTGCTTAAGAGACTGGTTGACAGAGCCCTTTGAGGGGACAGTCCTGAAGGGCAAAGGAGTCTGGGAAAGCTGGACATTCTTCAAGAAGGAAATTTTAAAGGCACAGGAGCATGGCAGGATGTCCCCATGTGCCAAAAGATGAGTCAGTGGGGAAGAACCTGCCAGGCAAAATGTCTGCTCCTGGCTTGGATGGGTGTAGTGGTTTAATAAAGAGTCCTGTAAAATACACAACTAGATGATGAAAATCCTTATATTTATATCATTATACATGTAGCTTAATAGTTGAAATCTTTGTTTTACTGAAGTACTGGGAAATTGTACAGAATTCCAGCAGATTATATTGTAGATGCTGACTTCATTTTGTTTGTAAACAACATTTTGTTTTTAAACAACAAAGTGAATGAAAATATTATTGCCACTGATCTTAATATGAGCAAAACCAGGCTCCAGATTTTAATTCTTTGTACTTTGCTTTCTTGATTAATACTTCTGTATTTCTGTGCTCTTCGCATTCGTTATTTGCTTTGAGGAAATTGTTAATTTTTATTAGTATGAATTTTCTTTATTAATACTGCACATTCTCAATTGTTTCCTTTATTGGTAAATAGATCCTGGATGATATCTTGCTTTCTGACTCATAAACCTGACTTTCCTATTTAGAAATCAGTTTTATAGGCAATTTGTTGTATTGCTCAATATGTAGGTACAATATAAATAGGGCAGCTTTCTCTGTTATGAAGATGATTATCCTCTGAACAATAGGGAAATTACATTATTAACCAAAAGTGCAAGCTGGAACCCAGTGGGTTTTCCATGGTAATAAATCCTGGACATAAAATATCTCCACTGTTCTTAAAATTAAGTGGTAAAGCGGTATCTGTGTCATACAGCTCTGATTAGGGCATGTGGCATTTCTGGTGGGAGATAGAAGATAAGTTTTTAAAAAATAGAAGTATAATATGACTGACAAATGCACCTTCCAGAAAGAATGACTGAGCCATTGCTGTCTAAATCCTCTAATGTATCCTCAAAGGATCTTTCCTTCAGTAGTTGTTTTCTGTCCTGCTGTTCTTTCTTGTTGTTCATCAGATGACAAATGCTTCTTCTAAATCCTTGATGTTCCTTCTGATGTGCTCCTCTTGATTCAGTGTTTATGTCATACATTGCCATTCAAGGAGCCCAATCCCCAGAGCTGAGGCCTGAATAATACAGAATTGTGTATGAAAGGGTGTGTATTATTTTTTTAAATTTTAATAATTAAACTTCATAAATGCAGTCAAAATAGCATATCTGCAGTGACTGTACATCAACAATTCCTAAACTTCTCCATATTATAATGTTCCTTTTCTGTGGTAGAGCAGTAGAGATGAGGGCTTTATTTCTTGATTGTTCTATCAACTTGCATCACTGGCTTAATCTTCCTTGTTCTGTCTTGCTTTTCCCCGTTCCAGAGGTGTATGGCTTATAAAAGAAAAGATGTTCTTGGAAGAGATACTTCTTTAAACACTTTTTGTACCACAAAAATGTCTTGGAGTATTTGTTGCACACAGAGCTTGGATAACAGGTTTAGCAGGCTGGTATTATTACTCTCGTTTGAATGTCTTTCAAAAAAAGGATTTACCAATAAACATGCCGGAAGTCATGCTGATTTTATAGATAAAGACTAAGAAACATTTTGATAGGTCTTCATTAGTATGCACTGGTCATCTGCCTTATGATTTGCAAGTTTTTTGGAGAGCAATTTCATGCAAACAAGTCAATACCACATTCTTGACTTCCACTACTAAAAGTGACAGTATTTTGACATATTGAAGTGTTTGTTTTCATAAACTTATATTTTAAAAATACTTTTGTTCTTGGAAAATGAAAAGCACACTAAGTCTCTATGCAGTACATATTCTAACAGCAAGGTTTTAAATTATACGTCTCTTTACTGTTTGTTTTTCATAGATTTTTAAAAGTTGCCTTTATATTACATACTGTATTCCATTCGCCTTGAGGGTCAAAGTACTACAGTAGAATCCACCCATACTACGGTCTTTTAAGGACTGGAGCTTACATTTTGAATCATAAAAATAGATTTCCTAGAATATAAATGCTTATTTATACTACTAGAATAATTTTAGTAGTGCTCAAGATTCAAATCTCTATAATGAGTAAACAACCAAAATAACTAGTCTAAGATTCATGAATAAAAATACAGATGTCAGTGTATTTCCTGCTCCCTATTAGATTTTCTAAGATTAAAAGAATGTTGAGGTTTTATAGTTATTTTAGGACATTAAATGTTCTCAGAGTACAAACATATGAGAGCCTTTTCGAAAGGGTTAAATTTTAATTCTGTATCAAATATTCTATTTGCAATAAGTGAAAGGAATTAGAAGCTTTATAGAGGTAAGACTTTAAAATTTAATTAAATAGTTTGGAGTTGTGAAATATTTTTTTCAGTTACCAAAAGTAATTCCTCAAGTTTAAATCATCTTCTGTGCCCTTGAGAAAGCTTCAACTTCTGACAGCAAAAACTTAGCAGCATTTTATTTTGCATTGTTCTCGGAAATCTTACATTCCATTCCTGCGTCTTCTGCAGGTCAGGTCTGTCCTCCCTATCCCTTCTCCTACTGCTGTCAGGAATTTATCCCGGGCCTGCTCTCTCCAGAATGCATTCGCTCACACACATGACCATTTACTGACAAGAATCCTAAATTTGACTGCCTGCTTCAGCAATATAGCATCTGTCATTTAAACTAGCTCTTTATCCCTTTTTACGAATATTTTAATGCCGAGAATATAAGCACACTTCTCTGCTATTTCCATGGAAACCTGAAGAGGGACTTGAAATGAATGCAGTAGAAAACAGAAGTTGGAGGAGAAGGCATTTCGGGTTCTCCCTCTGTGCTTAGGACAGGTTCAGGAGTCACTGGACCAAAATTATTCTCTGTTATAACTGGGTACAAAATTAATTACAGTATTTCTGACCCAATATTTAAACACTAAGTTGAAAATAGGAGAGCAGTACACAACCCAAAATACAGCCTTTTCCCTTTTAATGGATTGAATAGAAAATCAAGCTACACTTCCCTAAGAAGTCCAAGAAATGGACAAGTGATAAGCAGGCTTGCAAATAAATGAAATCCCTTCCAGCCTGCAAAGCTGGTAGTTGGTCAGTTTTTCTCCTTGTTTCCTCTGGTGTAAGTAATTCTCAGAATGTCTCTCTCTTGATTCAATCCTAGATCTATTAGGAGTCCTCCAACCAGACAACAGTTACTTTACAGAGACAACACTAGAAGCTGATTTGTTGCAAAAGACATCAGGCAGGCTACCAAGGCTACTGCATCGTTACTCACATGGAATAAACATTTTAAAAAAAAAGTTAGTATGACTTGTAGTTCTGTAATAACAGAAAAAATCAAATGTTCAAGCAGCTTCCTTTTTTTTTCTTCCCTGTTGCTCTGTTCTGTTATCCAACTTCTCATTACTCTACCAGCGCTTCCTATGATTCCCCTTGTGATCCCACAAGAACCAAGAGAAGTGACATGGTAATGGTTTTTTTGAAATAAGCCAATAATGCTGTTTCTATTGTCTCCTGAGAGCAGGAGAGTCCCATGAGACACTTTCTTGTGTAACTCAAGTAGTCTCAGCAATTCTGACACTCCTCCTGATCTCAGTTATCAATTTCAGTTGAAATTATTAGATGGCAAGTTAAAATAATGTGACATAAGTAGATGTATGGAATCCTGCAGTTTAAGGAAAAACAATCTAGTCTACCTGAAATGCACACACACAATGAATAATAAAATTTGGTGATGGATGTACAAAAAGCACAGCCCTATCTTCTAGCACTGCATATTCTAGGATCAGTGTAAAGTACCATAAGAGCTTTTCCCCAGTGTAGGAGAGAATGAATTTTAGAATAATACAGTACGATCAATTTAGAAGAAGCCACAGCCAAGATTCTTTATCAGATGCCTGACACCTAGAGACACACTTAAACACACAAAAATAACTGACTCTTGCTGTACCAGACTAGTCATGAGGAAGCTGGGGACAGTAGACAATAATTCTACCTTTCTGCAAATGGTAAAGTGTATGATGATTTAAAAAAAAAATTATTCATTTGCAGGGAAAAGAAAAATTTTCAGTCATTATTAAAAAAGAAGAACAACTAAGAATTTCACAATTTTAACAAGATCTCCTTAATATTTGGCACAGCCATGGTCTCAGAGATGCTAGGTTTTTTTTCCTAATTCCTTTGCAAATTTTAATTATTTTAAACTGCGCAAATTTCTGTGCTAATATGAATGGTATGAACCATTATTATGGAGATCTGATCAGGCTCTAATGGTACAAAATTATATAAGCACTGTTTCTCATCTGGAATGCACAAATCAGGGGAGGAAACAGTGAAAAGTGAGAAGGTTGGGAGTAAGTTTAGATTGTGAAGCATTGTGGGTTGAGGATGAGGTGGAGAGGAGTTTAAGTGCGCTGGTGCAATCAAATAATCAAGAGTTAGTAAATGGGAGAATGTTGTAACCTTATTTTGACTGTCTTGTTTCTGTATATTTTGATTCCGACTTTATATTGATGATGGGTTTTTTCCATAGGTTTTATGCCTCTTTCAATGAATGCAGTGATTTTTCTATGATTAGTAGGGGCTCATGTGATAAATAAGGCTGTCAACTGCAGGAACACTGCCATCATCTCTAGCAGAGGGAGGAAAATGTGAAATGAATGGAACATAAGATTACGGGAAAACAGAAAGTTAATATGGCTAAAGCAGTGGAATGCTACTGAAAAATTGTATTAGAACCTTGCATAGGTCCACGTTCCTTTTCAGTTCCAAATGTGTTGATAAAAAGACAATTTTCTTAGGTAATTCCACATTCTTCCTCACTTTTCTCAAAGGGACCTAATTTGAGATTCTGTGGTTTGATTTGTAGTAGATCTGATTATTCAGAGCTACACCAGGTATCACTGATAGCTTGAAAAATCTATTAAACTTTGTTAAATAAATTAATGCATGTGCTGAAAACTTATGTTCTAGAAAATGAGATTGGCTGTCTAGAAATACTGAGTTCCTTCTAACTATATTTTCTCATTGTATAGATTGTTTCATTCCCTATTTATAAGTTCCTTTTAACAGCACTGCTTGATCTGACAACATGCTGTGGAAACAAATGTAATCAATGAAATATTCAGTTACAATAATTATAAGCTTGAGAAGAAACCAGTAATTCTGTTTCTTGAGCAGTTCAAAATAGTAAGTCTATAGTAAAGCACAAGTCTATAAATTGAGTTGTGACTCTAAAGACAAATATTGACTAGCACGTGACATTGTCCATCTTGCAAGTTGAATGAGACAGAGTTCAGTGAAAAAATATATGTTCCTGTAACTTGAGACTACAATGTCGGGTTGTTTGGGGTTTTCCTAAATACAATCTTGATCAAACAAAATTATTTTTACTTTGTCTGTAGCCCAACAGATTGAAATTTCCATCTCAAATATGAGAGAAGCACTTTTTTCAGCATATATCACCATTTCTTTCATTCTTCTCCAACTGCTCTAAAATAACTTCATAGAAATTATCTCTTGAAACTGATTTGATCTGAATCCCAGTAATGCTGCTTAAAACCAGAAGAATTTATTGAAAGTGGACAAGATTCTCCATGATGCTAAACATGCTGGTTTTGCACTCTTAGTACTTTTCTCAGCTTGCAAAAAAGGCCAAGATCAGACCCAGATTTAGACCCTCTGCTTGAGGCTGCTTTGCAGTTTTCCCTTCAGCTTTCTTCCTCTTGCCTTTTCATTCTTGACTCTGAACACTGACCTTTGTGCCCCTCAGCCTTTGTTTCTTCCAGGTTAGTAGGAGGCAACCTCAGAATGCTCACCATGGGAAGAACTTTGTTAGAGTTTACAGGCAAGGGTGCTAAAAATAACCACTTGCTCCTGCCACCTTAATTTTGCAACATGGATGGGCTACAAAGGGAATGCAGCTGTTGTTCCCACAAGAACAACACTAACAACACTTGCCGCACTAAACTCTGTAAGCATCCTACCTAAAATATCTCCTAAGGTGCAATAAAACAAGAAGCCAGTGCTCCTGCAAGAATTTCAGCTGCCTAAGCTGTGAGGGCAAAATGCATCCCTCTCCAGATGTCCCACAGTCTGAGAAATGGTCTCAGGGTCTGTGGGAATTTTTTTTTTCCTGCGGTGAATTTCTCAGTATAAAGGGCCATTTCCCTTTCTTGGTGTATAATAGGCTGCTTTTATTGTTCAGATACTACTGAAGAATGAAACGACTGGCCAACTTTTTCTGGTGAAAACTGGTTCAGCATCAATGTGGACCAGTCTCTCTCTCTTTCTTTCTTTCTTTCTTTTCCTTCCTTCCTTCCTTCCTTCCTTTCTATGTAGTTATCTTCCCGTCATTCAAACACTGCAGCATTGGACAATGCAAATTACTAGAGGTCAGTACTTCTAGTGCCAAGAGCCTTTGCCTACCTTTCAATGAGAAACACTCACTGCTTCAAATGATACTGAAGTGTGTGAAACAAACTTTTTCTAAACTGGGCAAGACTAATGGGAAAGGCAAAATTGCCTGGGAACTGAAGCGATTTTACATGGGTTACATAAAGGAGAGGTTTTCACCAACAGGGAAATAAACAACTGATTTCTCCCCAAGGATGAGCTGTTCTGACAGCCAAAACACACAAACCAGCCGTACTAGGTCACAGCCAGTACCTGCAGCAGTCTGTGTCTCACTGTAGGCAACAATGGACATTTAGGAAAGAATATGGGAACAGATCAAGCATACACTGATATTTCCTGCAATCTACCCTCCCAGGTAACTGAGCAGCAGATTGCATCAACATCTTTCTGTTTAAGTGCCCTTTTAATTTAATTGCTTCTTGAGCCAAATTACACTTTTCTGACTTCTACTATTATCATTATGATTCTCTAACATCTCATGACAGAGTTTTACATTTAATTATGCACTGTATGGAAGGAATACTTGTCTGCTGTCAGGTAAATGAATTTGATGTTTCTTACTTCTTGCATTGTAAGAAATGGTGAAAAAATCATCCGCTATTCAACATTTCCATACCATTCATGGTTTCATGAGCTCTGTGTTCTCTCGCAGCTATTTCTTTTTCCAGATTGAAAAGAACTAGTTTATTTAATTTCATATGATAGTCATTCCATGCTTATGATAATTCTTGCTGGTTTTCTCTGTTTTCTAATGCTACTGTTACAAATGATTCCTCATCTTACATCTATTATCTTTCACAAACATCCAGAGAATCTTGTTTGAAAGCTGGGCTTGATTGGGTTGAAATGAAAACCTACTTATTTGATAAGCCCTCTTTTCTTTATATCATATGGGTTTTTTCTCCAGAGAAAGGGCATTCACAGGCACGAGATTTTGCAATCTGTCCCCCTGCCATTATTCCATTACACAAAATTACTGAACTCACTAGTGCATTCTAGTGGCACACTAATGGGAAAAAGTAATGGAGTCTTTTCATTAAAAAAAAAATTAATTTCCTCTTATGTATGCAATATATTGTTTTACTTCAATTAAGACAATTGTCAGGAAGCAATATTCACCCTGTTAATACCCTTTACCACCCAGCAATGTATTAGAAAAATGCCCATTTCAAAGAAGGTGCAATGAAAAACATTCTTTCTTTACACATACAGTATCAGACAAAGCTTGGGTTATGAATAAACTATACGAATGGTAGGTTAATCAGTAGCCTGCAGAAGTGAATAAATGTTTCTCTTTTTACTTGTGTGTTTCCGTGTAGCTCTCTTGCAGATTTTTGCACTATTTAAATAGCTTAAGGGCTATTCTAAGGACCAGAGAGCATGAAAGAACAGAAAACAATAAATTCTGGATATTCTACAAAGGCCACAACTCCATTCATTAACTATTTCCTTTTCATCCTGCCTCAACAATGGGATAGTGACTCTTTCGATCAAAGAATAGCCCCTGTGCTTGGATTCATCTCTTTGGGAGGCAAAGTTTCAGACCTGCTCTGAACTGTTTGCATAAAATTGACTTCTTATTTATGCATTCAACTATAAATATGATTTTGCATTTCATGGAATTACAGAAATGTAGGCTGGATGTGATCTCTGAAGGTCTGGACTATTGCCAACAGTAAATCAGGCCAGCTATGGCTTAATCAGTCAGTTCAGTGAAAATCCTCTATGGATGAAGATTTCACAAAACTCAGCAAATTGTTCCAGAGCTGTGCTAGTCTTCTGGAGAAAACCTAACATCTAATTTGAACCTACCGAGCTTCAATTCATGTTCATTGCTGTTTACTCTTTCCTCTGATACTGCTGGGAAGAGTTCTGATCACCATTACTTCAAGTAATTGTAGGCGGCTACCCTTTGGCCTCCTCTTTGCCAGCCCAAACAAGCCCAGTTCCCTCAGCCTCTCCTTGAAGGTCAATGCAGTGTTAAGTTACGTCTTCTGGCTAGATGGAGATTGGAAATTAGGAAGAAATTATTAACTATGAAGGTGGTGAGGCCCTGGTACAGGTTGCTCAGAAAAGCTGTGGATGCCCCATCCCTGGAAGTGTCCAAGGCCAGACTGGACGGGGCTCTGAGCAACTTGGTCTAGCAGAATGTGTCCCTGCCATGGCAGGAGTTGGAACTAGATGATCTTAAAGGTCCCTTCCAACTTAAACCATTCTGTGATTCCATGACTGTCTAGACACAGAAGGCTGATAATAAGCTTAAGGGTCTCAAACAAGGACAGCTAAAGTCATGGACCACTTTATGTCGAAAACTATGCAACATTTCAGCTATGTGGAATATGTGCTTGAAATGTTCCTTTTGCCCTTGAGCTAAGCAAGTAATCTAAAGGCCTGGAAGAAAACAAAACCAAAAAACCTAACCCACTTGAAAACACTGAGTAAGTGTTGAAAGCAAGTGAAATATATTACCAGGAATAGAAAAGCTGGACTCTATTACCATATAGAAAACTCAATCTAAGGATAAAACATCCAGGTATTTACAATTGAAATATAGATGTTAAAGATACTTTGAATACATTTTCGAGAACTGTGAGATTTTAAATGAATATGCTTTCATCAAGAAAATGTTTTTAAGCTAGATTTTTGCTAACCTCCAGAAATACGCAGTTTTCCTGGGATATTGCACAATGCTTAAAAAATTCCACCCCCCAAAGCAAGTATAGGTATTAAATGCTGCAAATTTACTTCTTAGAACTACGTGAAGACCCTAATTTGTACTCAGGAAATCTTAATTTTCTGGCACTGTGAAAGACCCTGGAGACTTATTTTTATATTCCTTTTTTGGGATGTTTGCCCTCTTAGAACTGCTTGTGCCCCAAAATGATACTCAGAGAAGGAGAGCACATGCACTCAGAACACAGTGTCCAGAGGCTTCTGCAGCGTGAAACTTTGCTGACTTTTGAGGCAGTAAAAGCAGATTGTTAACAATTATTTGCTGAGCAACTGAAACACAGCAAGCCCTCCTCTAAGGAGAAAAACCAAACTACCTGCCCATTTCATGATTCTCTTGAGTACTTTTACCGCAGCCCTGGCAGCACTGCCCTGGCTGGACACTGTCTGTGAAGTGTGTAGGTTTTAATACGTTGGCCCATCATGACATTAAGTTTCTTTTGGCCTGTATCAGCTGCAGCAGCATTACTTTGGCCAATCTATCCCTATTACTGCTTCCCAGAAATGCTGACTTGTGTGGCTGTTCTATCAGGCACAGGACCAATATTGACTGCTCCATATTTCTATTCTCTTGAACATACCTTTTTCTAGAACTTTCCTCTGGACTTTTAATTCTCTTATGGGTAGTGATAAATATAACACCTATCACATGCCCATTTTGTGACTTCCAAATATAATTTTTCTCTGCTTCAGCTTACTTAAAAGATATGTACAGCTGGTCACAAGCAATAAAACAGTCTATGAGTATGTCTCCATTTCTATTTTGCCCCTTTCCTTGTTTGTCGAACAGCCTTTAATACCCTGGCCAGACATACAGGAGTAGCCTTTATCTGGATCTTCTAGCATTTCTGTGGAATGAGGAACGTCCCACCCTTTCTGATCCTTGAACTCAGTAACCTTTTCCACCATTCTTCTAAGAGTTTTCTATATATCCTTTCCTAAAGTTCCCTTTAATTTATAGGTCCTAGCAGAAACACCTGTTGTCCTGCTCCTTTGCTTGGAAATCCCCTGGCTTAAAATCTAATCTTCCAGTCAGGAAGTTTAATCAAACTTCTTTCTCAGCTCAGCTTCCTTTACTACAATCATAGCTTGGTGTCAGACTGTACTTAGTAGGATTAACAAATCTGCATTGTTCCTGATCTAGGAATATAAAATAGTTTTGATAGATAGTATTAAAGATTGCTTTACCCCAGTCTGTCACTGGCTCATGTATTACACATATGTAACTACTACATACCAGTGTTTAACTTAACATGTACTCCTAAGACATGACTTGCTGTTTCACTGCAGGCCTGAGAAGTTTCAGGCACCAATTTTCAAAGACAAATGTTCAGGACTCTGTTAAAGTAATACTCCCAATTTAATCTGCTTTGTCTGGTCTAGTCCACAGTAAGCCTCAGTAACACTACAGGGCTTTCTCAGTCACAGAGAACACACATGATAAAATATTCATAATGTTGTTCATTGTCATCCTATACAATAGCCAAGACTAAAGGTCCTCTTGTAATTCTCATTCATACTGCCAGATTCAGTTATCATCTGCAGAATTTTATGTAAAGACAATAGCAATATTCAACAGGAAACCATCATGGGAGATAGTATGCTGCACTACCACTTTATAAGGTTTATTTTCCCTTGCCTCTCTGAAAAAGAGGTATCAAATACTGACTACTGCCTCTACCAGTTCTACGTGTATGCATGTACAAACCGTAAGTATGAACAATTACAGGACATTATCTTTAAAATAAAGAAGAATTAATTTGGTATTTTACAAATTTTGTTTGCTAATATATTGTTTCCTCCTGATTTGAGAATGAATCTGATTTAAAAAACTCAGAGCAAACTTGTTTCATGCTTAATAAATTTTTTTGCCCTCACCATATAAATAGATATCTCCCTATCAAAATCACACAAGATTTCTTACGTGCTCCACTTCATAATACATATGTTTCTCAGCCTTCTATAAGCTCATTTCATAGTAAAGATTCAATATTCCTATAATATAAAACCTTTTACCATCCCTTTCAATTTCCCTTCATTGTGGTGGCAAGAACTAACATGCTACGTTAGGTTTCCACCTTTCTACACTTCACAGTCCTCGTATATGCAGGACACTGAAAGGAATTTTGGTAGGAAGGACGTAAATAGATGGCATGTGCATGTATGTATTTGTATGATAGGTGCCATACTGACATAGCTGCTTCTAATTATCCTGAGCTCCTTCTTGTTTTGTTTACGACATAACTGGCCAGGATTTCCTGCAGTGGTTTTAGACCAATGTAACAAATTGTTTGGGTGATGGGATAATGAGTTTGTCTGCTTGTAGAATAAGTTAAGCTGCTAAGTGACTTAAGAACACTTCTTAGTGAATTCACAGAGGGACTTACCCTTCCATGTCACCCCTTCTAATTTTGACAGTTTAGAATTCCAACATTTTCCAGGAAAACTTTGGGCTCCTAGGGTTGGGAAGAAAAGGTTTGGAAAATAAACCAATTTTGTCTAGTCAAATCTCTATTGCTTACCCCGCCCCTTCTGGGAGATATCAAGGCTAGAAACAGGTATATACAGGACAACCCAGGTAAAGTGTTTTATCCCAGTTTAATTCTACCTCAGTGGGGTTCTTAATTTCTTTGAGAGAGGTTGGATTAAGTCTACTTACTTCTATCCAACAGATAGTTTCTTCTTTTTGATTTTGAGATGAAAGAAATTTTTAAAAACTCATTAAACTATCATAATTTTTCCCATTTAGACCAGCAGCCACCTCAGCCTATACATCCTTGTAGGAGTCTTCTTCCTTTGAACAAAAGATGAATCATACAATAGTTTTGTATGCCTCTGTTATCCAGCACTCAATCAGGACTGCCTGACTGCTACACAGGAAGGACATTTCAACTAGCACTCATTGTAGTCTTTTTACAAGAAAAGAGTGTCTCTTTGTATTTACCCAAGCTAGCTCTTGCTTTCTGTATTTTTGTTTGTGAAATTCTTCTGCTTTCCCTCTGCCTTTATTCAAGCATAGATTGAATTCCTGAATTGCTTCGACTATGACTGTCCTGGGCAATGGTATTTCCTTCATTAATTTTGTAGACTGTCCTCATTTCAGAATGGATTCCATTTTTTTTGGCTATTAACCTTAAGGAAAAAACATCCAACTGATTCAATTACCTTTTTACCCCACTACCCCTTCTTAAAATACTTTAGCTTCCTCTGCTTTCTTCAGAAGGTCTTAAGTCATGGATTTCTAAAGAAGATATTTGAAACAGAGTTTCATGCCATTTTGTGAAATAGCTCATAGCTACCAGAATATGCTAAATGTCAGCCACTATGGCAAGGAAAGGCTCTACAGGAAAATAGCAACAGCTTCCACTGGTTATTCCAAGATTTACTGACATTTAAAGATTTTCTAACTTCTCTGGAAAGCAAATATTATTATTCCTGCACAAATTTTATTCATCATTGTTTATGGCTTATGCAAGATACACTTGATTTGGTTTAGTTAAGGTGCTCAAATCCCCGAGTGCCTACCAGTTTTAAAATACTCATGATGAAAGAGAAATAATGACTGAAAGATGACATTCTTAAGCTTTTAATACAAATGACAGTTAATTCCCTTATTTGTGATAGTTTCTCTCTTCATAATTTTTCATTTTTAATTTCAAAGCTCTCCCAGCTGTGACTAGAAAGCTTTAACGTGAAAGCTGTAGGGAGATACTACATTGCAATTTGGCTCCATTTACCAACTCTGTTTTTTTAATTACTTGCTATCTTGATAACTGGGTCTTCCCTTTTGAAAACGCTTACTTGTTCAGAACTCTTTCTGCTAAGTACACCTCTACTGTTCCAGAGGATGACCGGGGATGTTTGTGCATCTGCAAAGTATTGGAAGCATAGAAGCTGCCATCTGTTCCTTAGCATGTTCTTTCCCTTAAGCAACCAATTCCTTGTTCTTATGCTCAGAGAAGAATTTGCAATTATCCCCCAACAAGGCCATCTGGATAAGGCATTGGCATTATCTTGCTTATACACCAGCTTGTGTATAATTATAAAATTACAGCAGCACTTTTTTTTTGACCACCTGTCTATATACTCCCTTCAGGATTCCAGAACTGGAAAAGACACTGCAGAGAAGAATGCCTATCATTATTTTACTATGTTTTATTGCACCTTTGGGAGTCATACAACAATTTATTCTATTTTTATTATAATAAGCCATAATCCTCTCAAGTTGCCTTTCCCTATGATACGTAAAGTAGTTTTACAATACTGTCAAAACCAGAAATGAGTCTGTTATGCTGGGAGTATATGAGTGGGTATATAATGTATTTTCAGTGTCAGCCTTGACCTTAGAACTGTGGATATATCACTTCTTAAGATATGGCAAGACTTTCAGATATTGAGCCAATATTATAATATTACACTGAAGAAGAAATTTCTTAGGTGTCAAGATCAACAATTTACTAATTTTTTGCTTACATCACACTAGAGATCACCAAGTTTACAATAATTTAAAACTGTTTGTCCTCTTGTATGTGTTCATAACACTTCACAATTTATGGAAAGGTTTTAACTCTCTGCTTTTGTCCTTGGATTACAGATCCCAATGGCGGATTTTGTAGTAGAGGGACAGTGTTATGATTCACTACAAAATACAGTAATGAACACAAACCTCTTAAAATGCAATATCGTGTTGGCATGATTGTTCTGACAATTGGCCAAAAACCTATATTAGCTCTAAAAGACTTTTTTTCAGAGTATTAGTAGCAAAAGCATTTTGACTGAGATAAAAAACTCTTGCTCAGTTATTATCAGTTACAAAATCAGGAAAGGAAATTCTGAATATTCAAAAACAGATCTATGATGGTTTTAGGGGATTATCTGTTATGTCAGTATTTGCACTGTGAAAAGAAATGCTCAAACATATTTTTAAAGCTATGTTTTTACACCTATAAATCTGTCTGTATATAAAGTAGGCTGGAGTGTTAGATGACCTCACCTTACAAAGGAAGAAGTAAACAAACAGCCCCCAGTATCAGAACTGTCTGATTTAGCTTGTATTTCAGTGTGCCTTAAGAGGCTCGTGAGTCAGCTTTGCCCCTGGCTGCTGAGGCAGTGCCAGCCCTCCCAGTGCACCCTGTACTCCTGGGGCTTCAGAAATGGCCAGGAACTGCCACCAGCCTGTGGGTTTCATCTGTAAACACAGAGCTAAATCAATGCCTTCATGGAACTCGGAGAACACAGGATGCAATTCTGACCAAGTCAATCCTTAGCAAACGAAAAGGAGTAATAACACAAAGTGAGGAAGGTATAAGAGATAATTTGAAAAGCTTATGTAAACCAGTCTGCTCCTATTTCAGCAATTCTGCATTTTTAAGGGGTAATGTTTTCAGTATACAGCTTTAGTGTAACAAAAATGTTCCAAACTCCTGCAGATTTCCTTTGAAATAATAACAATACAATATATTTTCATTCCCAAATAAAACAAAATAAAAAGTAAATTTTAAATAAATCATATTTTCATATTACTTTTTGTGTAATAAAAAATGAATGATTGTTCTCTCTTCATCTCACCAGGTGACTCTAGTGAAGTCAAGGGAGATGAAATAGACACAACTAACACAAATTTCAGGAGAATTAGGCCCAAAATACTTTATTTCTATTACATGCCAAAGTCATCCTCTTGCCTCCACTGTTTGTTCCTTCCAAACTGGAGAACTGGCCAGAATACTTCACAGTTAAACAACAACCAAAATGCCCAGACTCTGATTATTTTCATCCCCTCTGAACACAAGCCAGACAAATGGAACACATACATATTTGCAAATAGTCTTGCAAACAAAATATACCCTTGGTTTTTGATAGCCCAAATCCCTGCTGTTCACTTACCCTGGATCACTCCCATGACTCAGCATGTATGCATAACATTTTCTGAAACCTAAACATGCTGGAAAAACATTGACCTTGCCAAAAACACCTGATTAAGATATTTTCTGTATCTACTTTTGACAATACTTGAGTGATATTTCTTTTAATAATCTAGAATATTTTCTATTCAAAACATTACCTCTGTTTACACCTATTTATAGGTGTAAACCAAGCAATAAACTCAGCCTCCCAAGATCCTGGTACCATGGACAGCTCCAGGAGCATCAGCGCAAGTGTCACAGTGGCAGCAATACCTCAGGAACATTCAAGACAGCCGCTGATTTCTAAGGGATCTCTCTGCTTTCAGTCTATAGCAGCATTGGATTTTAATTTCCAGACATAATTGTGGTAGTCATGCTCAACTGTTCACAAATGGAGTTTACCTACTCAGGGCAACAGACAGAGCTGTATTGCTGACACTGTTGTTTCCTCTCCTACAGAGTCGAATGGCAGAAAGTTTGCGTCTGTTTGATTCCATCTGCAACAACAACTGGTTTATCAACACTTCCCTCATCCTTTTTTTGAATAAGAAAGATCTGCTGGCAGAAAAAATCCGACGCATTCCCTTAACAGTCTGCTTTCCTGAATACAAAGGCCAAAACACTTACGAGGAGGCAGCAGTCTACATCCAACGCCAGTTTGAGGACTTGAATCGCAACAAGGAGACCAAGGAGATCTACTCACACTTCACCTGTGCCACTGATACCAGTAACATACAATTTGTGTTTGATGCAGTGACAGATGTCATCATTCAGAACAATCTCAAATACATTGGCCTCTGCTAAGAATCCTTGGGCTTAATCTATTTTCCTGGAATGATAAAAAAAGGGGCTAACCTCTTCCACTTCTAGTGGAAAAAAAATTGGGCAGTGCTTAATAGCCCAAGGAGAGAAAAGGGGAAATCTGATATATGAACACAGTTCCTCTTATGCCCCCTTAACCCGCTACATGATTTTCCCCAAATACATGTTCTGGAGAGTGAGAGCCTCCTCTCCAAGAAAACCACACACCCCCAGTGGAAAAAAAACCCAACCAACAACTCAAAAACCCCAAACAAAAACAAAAAAAGAGATTGAGGCCTAACTCTGTGGAGATGTTTCACCACAGTCACTGCACTTTTATTCCATTTGTTTCATTCCATTTCCTACAGTGGGAGTGTTATCATGTTCTGTGTAAGAAATGACTCTTCATCCAGTTGTCCTAAAATTTTATTGACATAAAAATATGAATCTGGTGAGTGACAGATGGACTTGTTTGCAGGGTGTAGAGCAGAATGCTTGTGTTGGGGAGAAAAGCTAGTTCAAACCAGAAGCTACTGAATGAGAGAGTTTAAGCAAAATACTACTTAAATTTGTAGAGAATGGGCATGTGCCCACAATATTGGTATCCACAGTCCAGAGTATGTACACATCCACCATGTATGCACATGCACATGACTCTCAGCATATACTATGTACACACTTCTGCTTTACTTTACTGTTTCTCATGGACACCTTGCCTATTAAAGGAATTGTTGGTGCGCAACTGTTTTGTGATTTCCAAACTGACTAGCAGCTCTTTCTGCTCTTTATGGCTTCAAATATGCAGCAAAACTACATGAAATGAATCTTTGAATAGGCCAAACTAAGGTCGGTGTTTCTTTTACTGATAAGGAGTTTTATACATCACAACAGTCTTCTTTTACATCTTTTTTTGCCAAATCTTGTGGTGTTTCATGAAAAACCAAATTATATTTAAGACGTAGGTTAGTGTTCCTTTTTTAATACAGATTAAAAATAATAAATCACAAAGCAATTTTTTAAATTATTGTTGTAGTGTCTGGATTGCTGAATGTGAAAGTTGCCAACGGACAATTATGTTCCACTGCTCCAAATACTTTCTGGGTATTGTAATATTGTAACAGATTTCCCAAGAAGCAGGAGCCATGGAGATTGTGTAGTATATAGCCTCCAAAGTCTTTTTTTGTTGGTTTTTAAAATTATTTTTAAAATGTGATGTGTTATTAGAAGGTTAAAGATGAGCGATATGAACAATAACTAAATGTCTTGATATTTCAATTTAATAATTTAAATTATTTACAGTTTAGTGAAGTTAAGGAAACTGAAGAGATGCAATTCTCAGCTCCAGGTTTCATCTCATAAAGAAACACTACTGGATGGAGTAACATTCCGGCAAAAGTTTGAATGCATAAGAAGCTCTGTGGGACTATACTGGAAAATCTCATATGGATCATATAAGTCTTTGCTCTAAGTTGGTTCTTTCCCCTGCCATAGAAAAGACTTCTTAAAGACTGCAATGTAAAGTTGGTGTGTAAATATACATTTGATAACTGTAAAGCACATACATACACAGACACACAGACACACATGCACACTGGAAAATCACCTTCTACTTTTGTTCCCCTTATGTACTATGATTAGTGCAAGAAATCTCAGCCAAGGGCTCTAAGGAAATTAAAACAAAATGGTTAATAACATCAACATTTAAATTGTCCACTTCAAAAATAAATAATTCAAATGATACTGAATGTGTCTATAGTGTGTTCATTAAGTAGTGTTACAACAGTTACTTAATTGGATAATGCTTGTGAAGTTTTCTTCTAATCTAATTTTGAACAAGATATTTTATCCTTGTACTGAAGACATGGGGTCCCTTTAAAGCATTCCCTGCCAACTATTATACCTGAAGAGTAGAGGCAAAAGAGCCAATGAGGCTATGCCTTCGAGGTACAAAAGGTCTGTCATGGCACACAGAGAGTTTTTAGGTCTCACTTGTAGTGAGAAGGCACTGCTGCCTGCTTGTGATATTTGCACTCAGACTGCTTGCTTGGCGAGTTTACTAAAATCTATATACAGTAATTGCTAGTACAAGTTCCTCTAAACTTTGTTTACTATTAAATTGCGATCATTTACCTGGGAAATTGTGCAGTATTTCCAGCCTAATTTGCTTTTTCCATGTAATATCCAATTATTAGCCAGTTGAACTGTGGAAAAGGTGGCAAGTGAGTCAGGGCTCCCTTTTCCAATGAATGGTCTATTAGATGTTGTGCCTCCTTCACCTCTTTCTTTCATCAGACTGTGGCCATTTCAGATTAGTTAAAGAAGCGACAAGACAACACCAGCATTCATTACAGCATAGCTTCAAGATAAGAAATCTGGATAAAACCAAAAGTGTAGTCAATTATCAGGAGAGTAACAGACACTTTATATTAAAAACTGAATCTTTATTCAACTAAGAAGGTCTTTCTACCATAAGTATTAGAGACGATGAAGTGGAGAACTCAGGATATTTTAATGAAAGCCCAAGGGGATTTCTAAAGGAAAGCAGCCAGTTCCATTCTTCATTGAGTGAAAGCTATCTTGGGAAGGAGAAAAGAAAGTGAAGCACCACCTGTGCTCCTACTTGACTTAAAATCAGAGGCATGGGGAGGAACAAAGAAGTAAATAATTAATTTTAAATAATCAAGTCACATAATCAGGTTAACTGAATATCAATTTCTTGCTATTCGCTCTCTACTTTTAATTCCTATGATTTTTTGATCTTAGTATTCTGAGTAATTCATGTTTACTCTGTTTCCTCCCTGAAGAATTCAAGATGTTAAAATAAATTCCGTTTTATATAGAGTTTTCTGTATTAAAAATTCTGATGTATAAGAAAATTGAGGCATAGCAAGATCAAAACTAAAAAGTTGTTCTGTCTGTTGGCTGAAGACAGGTGCTGAAATTAAATCCCTTGACTCTTAGTCATCCGCCTGGATAAATCATGCAGTTAAATTTGCATCTATTTTCTCAGTTCTCAGGTTTATCAGTGATGCAGTGCACTGCCACCTGAAAGAGCTGCGTTAATACAGCTGGGATTTCACTTCACCTGGCTAACAATGACATTCACGGAAGAGGTGTCCCATCTGCTGCAGTAAGAATGCCATTTGTACTTTCAGCATTTGCACTCCATACAGCAAAACAAGTTTGGAAGGGAAAAAGGTATCCTTAAAGAGTCCTTATCCACACATTCAATTGGTTATAATTTTTCAACAGTGAAAGAGTGGAGACACTGAGAGTCAGCAATGTAGGAGAAATATTATCTCTTGGGCTCTTCCCAAATAGAGGTTCTGGCAAGCTTAAAAATCCATTGCTCCATCCATTCCCCCTCAATCTTTGCCGAAAAGGATTAAGTACCCATAAATTACAGGATACATAATGGATAAGAATTATTAAACCTTTCCAGTGTTACCACATCATAATGAAAGATATTTTTTCCTAGAACTATTTTTGCAGTTGCTATTGCTGAGGTCATTTATCATTGCATAACATCCTTTCACTAACTTTGTCAAGTATTATGTATGTCAACTAATCGTTTTTACAAAGAGAGAAAGTTTTGCTGTTAATTTCTCTATGTTTTTAATTTTCTCCTCCTGCTTGCCCTTCTCTCTCTTCCATCCTCTACTGAACACATATATCTATCTATTTTTGTCTTTCTTCTGCCCATTAATTCTTTTCACTAAGTTGTTGTTTCTTCTGGAAATGTTACTCCTCAGCGTTCTCCCAGTCTTTGTGCATTCTCCCACCTTTTCGTTTTCAACTATCCCACTGTTCCTGGAAGATACTGGTACACATCCTTAAATTTAGGCATCAAAAATACTCTGTAAGTGGATTTGCTTAAAATAACCACATTTTCCTAAATTACTCCTGTTTGGAGAGAGACCAGGTGGCCTGGCATAGAGCTAGCTGGAGTCACTGACCACTTCCCAGTTACAACAGCTACACATCATACCAAGGGCATGTACAGGTTCTGTTCCTTTTTGTCTAGCACAGAACACATTGCTTCATTGGCCCTGCAAATTACCTCAGCTCTAGAGAACAGCAGAAATCAAGCAGTGGAGTGGTGCATTAGTTGCTGACCTCCTCCAGCTGATCAAAGGTACATCCTATCTCATTATCTGGATGTGAGGTGTAGAAGCGAATGCAAAGAGAAAGACAGTTTCTTGGCTAGCTGAAAAAGTTGAATTACCAAGCAGAGACTAATTCTGTATCTGTAATATGTCAAATGAATTATGTCAGGCCTTGTGACTCTTACTGCTTATTGGAAAATATTTGTGGTTATCCCTGATAATTCCCCAAATTGTCCCACAGCAAAAAGTTCTGCACCTTTTCATTTTTCTTTTAAGTAACTCTCTGTAAGTGTGTCTATTCTACAGTGACACAATTCTGCTCCAGGATTTATCTTCCAACCCTTAAATACAGGCATGTATATTTTTATATATACATCATATTTTTATCTAAATAAACAGAATACATGACTCAAAAAACCACTTTTTCCAAGGGTAATTACTCAGAGCTGCTTTTACAGACTTTTCAAAAAATCTTGTTTTTTAAACCGATGTTCACAAAGCTGTTTAGCCCAACACAGTAACACCCTTCATATGAATGGAATTATTTAGGATTTCAAAAAGGATTGCATGCATATAAAAATACTTCTTTAGATATTTTAGAATTCATGTACAGTTAGCAAGGCTTTAAACATTTATTTAATTCTTTTTAAGCATCAGTAATGAAACTGAATTTCTCAGACAATATACTTAGCTATGAATTTAAACAATATGGCTTTTTTAATTGATAATTTCTACCGAAATTTTAATTTTAAAATTATAATTTTGATCAACTGGAACAGAAGTTTAAGACGAATGTTCAGATTAGAACACTTACAAAACTAGTGCACTGTGATGAACAGCTGATCCACACCTTGAACAGAAGAGACAAAGTGAAATTTTGATGCAAGATTCTGAAATACCAATTCAAGCATGGAGTCCACAGAATCTGTATCTTGAGCAGGTAGTCTTAACTGCACAGGGCTTAAGAAAGTTAACTAAGGAAAACTAAGATAAGTGAAAATAGACAAGATACTGTTTTTAAATATGAGTTTCAAGGGAAATTGAATAAATTAAATCTGGAGCATAGGTGAATTTACCTGATTTCCTCTCTATGTTGTCTACTCGAATACTTAACTGCTTAAAACCTCATACCTTCAGGTAATTTTGCCATCATGTCAAAAATCCGATGGGTGTTCTTCCGACAGATATCTACTGGATCATCCAGGAGCCCAGTGAGGGCAGAAATGACTTCACTTTGTATTAGCCCTTGCCTAAAAACAAAAACGGAGGACAGATTTAACAAAATATAATAAAACTTGTATATATTTGAGACGTTTAATCTTAACTGCTCTTCTTTATGCTGCATCTGTCTGACAAAACTTAGGAATTCTGTTCTTATTTCTCACTGAAACATCACTTCCCACACCATTCAGTAAACTTTGGAATTGCACCTACCTGCCAATACTATGCAAAGCCACTATAGAGAGAACTTCTGTTGTTTTTTGTCGGACAGTTTGGTCATGATGTACCAGCAAAGTCTTCAGGTTATCCAAGAATCCTGTGAGACATCAGAGTTCATTTTAACACTTCTTACCTTCAGCATGAATTTGAAATAGCAATATTCATCATTTCTCTCACGATTTGAAGTGCCTCAGAATTTTCAACTTGTCCTGACAGTGAAATTCTCATTGTCATATCTCAAGTAAGGAAGAAACTTGCGAATTTCAAGGCCTACTGCCAAAAATGTCACGCTACAAACAAGCTCCTGACTCCTTATCAAGTTAAATCCTAATCCTGCAAATATAAACTGACATAACTCTAAAAATAAAGTCAGTAGAGCTATTGATGTCTTTAGAAAAGCATGTTTTTGCAGGACTGACACTCACTTGGTTTTTTTGAACAGAAATAAATGTGGTGAACCATTAATGATTGTGTATGTACATACGGTACTGACCAAAGCCAAAAAACCGAACAACCCCAAACAAAAAACAATCTCACGTTGCTTTGGCAATCAAACTGTTCATCAAACACCAGCTTTATAAATTTTGAACATGATTATTCTCTTTTAGGAGAGGAAAAGAATACAAAGGAAGTAAATGGAGAAAAAAGAAGTAGCAAACAAGGATTTTGTCAGTGTTACATAATGAGCTATGTAGATTCACCACAGACTGCTAAAATTTGCAAAAACAAGCTTGTGGTTGGGGTTTTTTTTCCTTCCCAGAATCAAAACTCAGGATTCTTCCATGCTTTTGAAAACAGTGGTGGCCAGATGTAGTCCTGATGAGTATGATAAATTTGGTTATATTCCTTTCTTTTCTAACTCCTCATTAAGTTCCAGGCAAGCGGGTGATGATGGTGATGCGGTTCTAACTTTGAACTAATTACGTGGGGTTTTTTTTATTAGCCTATGTTAGGAATTAGCTAAAATCAGAATAAAGTCTGGGGACATGGTTTAGTGGTGATCATGGCAGAGCACAGTTAACAGTTGAACTGGATTATCTTAGGGGTCTTTCCCAACCTTAACAAATCTATGATTCTATGGAAAAAAAGATTCTGCACTACTTTTGTATGTAGGGGTTGATAAAACATATAGCAAGCCACTGATAAGTCCTAAAATGATGATAATTCTTAAAATAACTGTCATGTATATGGTATGATAATATTCTTTACCTTTCTAAGGTGAAACAAACAGAAAACTTTTCCTGGGCATCTTGTGTCATCAAAGATATTGTAATGGAAATGAGTAAAGTGGGGTTCCCCCCTGAGCCTGCCCCACTGTGTCAGAGCTTGTGAGAACAGATCACTTACCTAATGCTATTGCCTGGTAGACTTTTTCTGGATCGTGGACCAGATCGCAGAGTGCCATCAGTGCCTGCTGCTGTGTCAGCAGCTCTGGAGACTGCAACTCCTCATTCAGTTTAGGAAGGGCCCTCCTCCCAAATGCCAGAGGAGCTTTTGTGGGATCTATATCAGGGGGGAGGTAGGCTGAGATACGAGGTTGTGCCATCTCAAATCTTCCTCAGAAGGATTCTCCCTATCCCTAAAAATACTCCAAAATGGCTGTACTTGGTGACTTGGACAAAATGGTGTACTTGGACAGATAATGTACCATAAAGACACCTACTGACTTTAAACGGTGCTCTGTGTCCCCAAGGAGCTCTTTTAGCAAACATACACTGTCAGGAAGAAGTGAAAGAGGCTGGAATCATGCATGGTCATCAGCACTACTGTGTGTTCATCTGCTGAATTGTCTTAATCTGGTTTAATTCTCACTGAACACTGTAAAGAAAAGAGAGAGAGAGAGAGAGGGCTTAAAATTCGAAGGAGGGAATGCTTTTTAAAGGCTTCAAGTGAAGCAGCCCAATGTCCAAAATCGGAAGGGGCTCAAAATAATAAAATTAAAGCAAAGGAAAACAAAGTACCTTTTTTTCCTTCCCAAAGAAAAATAACATTTTTTAAGGGATCTTGTTAAAACCTGCTCTCAGAATTCGGTAACGTTTGACAGAATAGGTGAGGACTGCCCTCCAACCCCCCCCGCCCCGCCCTTCTCTCAGCACGGAAAGCGGCTCAGCTGACTGAACACTACGACCTCCAATACTGAAAACTGCTAACAACAAAAACAAAAGTTAAAACAGCCTCTAAACAACTCCACTTCTCCTTTCACAGCAAACGAAACAGACTAAATAATTGAAGGCGCCGCGTGCCATTACCAAGCCCCGGCTCCCGCCCCTCAGCGCTGGCCGGCCCTCAGCGCGCGCGTGCCCTGGTTGCCACAGCGCCCGCTCTTTGCGTACGCCCCTCTTCGTGAATATGGACTAACGCAGCCGAACCCCGGGTCCGGCCCTGCGTCAACAGCGTGAGCATGGCATTTGACGGTGCCCGCTATGCGGCAGTTACGTCAATGGCGTAGTTGGGAGCGGGGCGCGGGGCGGGCGGGGGCTGAGGCGCGGCCTCTGAGGAGACCCGTGAGGGGACGGGGATGTCGCCGTGAGGTCCCGGCATGGTAGCCGTTCTACCTCGGTTCCCTGCTAAAGTGTGGAGTCTCTCTCCTCGCCTCCCGTTTTCGAAGTAATTTTAGTTAAACAAAATTGAGGAAAATTCAGAGTGAACAAAGTGGTGGTCGAGTTAAGGGCAGAAATACAGCAGGCGAGGCCTTGGGGTACAAGGGCTGAAGGGAGTGCAGTAGTTTTGGACTAAGTTTTCTTTCCTAATCTTCTCCAGAATGTCAGTATGAACAGCTAGGATGTGTAGTAAGGGTTTCCATTACTACTTAGTTTCATGTAACTGTTCACAGGAAGGTACATGGGAAGAACGGATCATTGCAATGTTGTCGCACAGTTTAAGGGTGTTCTGGATTGCCAGATGTGATCTGGCATCAGGAAAAAACTCTGAACAGCTTGTGCTATAAAAGGATAGTGCAGATAGTGAAGTCGTTGAGATGTTTTTCATTATGTCTGAGTAACAGTTGTAATAAAAGTTCTTAAACAGGATTTTACAAATCCAGAGTAATTGTGATCAGCCAGATTAAAATGCATCAAAGGAAGAGGTTCTGGCTTGTTCATCTTCAAAATCCATAAAAGAAAAATTACTACTTAAAAAAGTATTTTCTGGAAAGGATTCATTTTTTCCGCAACATTTTAGAGCAGATTATTTAAAGTAGAGGTGATTTCCCTGAATTAGATTACACTTCCACTAACTATGTACTTGTAAAAGTTCACCTGATTTCCATAGGAAGAACATGAACTTCCAGGAGCAGGACAAAATCAGATACTCGTCCCTCAGTGTTAACTCTGCTTTTGGTGTGAGTTGTTCTGTCTTGTCTTTCACTGTAGCTTGGAATACTGATTTTGTTAGTGGTCATGAGGTTAACTTATTTTGTGTATGCCTTCTGAATGCCTTCTTCACATCCTTTGTCTATCCACAGAAGCTGCTACTGCTAGTGTTCTTGCAACGTTGAGATAAGGAGGGTTGTGATGCCGTGAAGACACTGTGTTCCCAGCCCTCCCTGGTGACTGAATCCCCTTTCAGCTCTCTAAGAAGAGAAAATATGGATCATTCTCAGTATTTTTAGCAGCTTTTTATTTCTTAATTCTTTTTCTGTAATGGTGTGTCTTATTTGTTGGTTTGGTAAGCTGGGATATGCTTATGTGTGTGTGAGATTTAGATTAAATACACTCAGTATAAGTGAAGATGGCCTCTCAATTTTGAAATGTTTCTTTCTGTGTGGTTGCCTTGGTCCCTCCTGTACTTTGTGTTCACCAAGATTGTTGAACTGGGGTTTTGTGGCTTAATTTGTGAAAGAGCTCTAGGAGATGAGCAATGAGTCAGTCTGCGTACACATGACAGGTGTTTACGATGCTTAGGAGATGTTGAACTAGAACTAGAACATGCAGAAAGTGAGTTAGTGTTTGAAACTCTTACCAACTCGTGGAGTTTTTGTTTTCAGAACTGTACTAATAGTTCTGACATTAATTAAGACATTAATATTGCTGTAAAATCATTCAAGCTTGCCAAAAGGCCAGAAGCACAAGGGTCTAGATCTCTCGAGTTTTATATGGTCACAAATAGCATAAGTAGAACTATCCATATGGTAATAGATAAATACTGTAATATCACTTTCTTTGGTGAATAACCTGTCAGCTACAAATCTGGATTCTTAGTGGGGAAGTGGCTGTTTTGGTATGGTTGAGATCATATTCGTGCCTGAAGTGATTTAAAAGCAATTCCTCATGGAAGAGAATAAAACATTAATTCTAAGTAATGGACTAGCAATTTTGTTATGTGTTATTCTTTGTGTGTGCTTGCAAAACACAACTGTAGGGTTTTTTTCTTCTGTACTTGCTCACTGTTTAAAATTACTGGTCTGTATTGATGTGCCCTTTAATCTTTTTAGTCTGCTGCAGAAGTGGGAGAGGCTTGTCTCCTGGTTCAAAGCCTGTTCTAGCTTTATCAAAATATGACTATTAGAATGGGAGAGCTTTGCTTTCTCCTGAAAGTTGGAAATTTAAATCCTAATAAAATACATAGCAAAATCTTTTAGCATCCTAAATTGCAGTCTGGCGTACTAAATGCTGTCTAAATTAATGAGTTGATTGACAATACCTAGGGAATGCAAAAGAGCTGTGTAATTTCTTATTCCTTGTCTTTGGTGTTTTGTACATTAGAAAGCAAGATTATTAATGGGTAGAAAGACATTTATATAATTCAGAATGTCTCATTAGTGGCATGTGCATCCTGACTTTAAAGCTGAGATGAAATCAAGTTGAAATGCTGAAAAAATCCCTGGGGAGTTTCTTTATAATTGCTGCTATGCTTAATATTAGCACTATAACAGTTCCCCACTCCATTAGTTCCTTTTCTGCTGGGTTAATCCTGCTCTTTGTATCCATATATACAACGATCTTTGAAGAAATTGAACTGTTTCCTTATACAGAATTAGGGACCATTGGGTTTATTGAGGAGCAGTTTCTGATGAAAGGAATCTGTATGACCACTAAAACGGGTTTGTTGTTTTAAAACTACGGCTCTATGTATAGTTAAATTACACCAACTCTGCCTTCCTGGTCTGTGGAAGAAGGGGAGGAAGGGAATTGTTGCAAACCTGTTGCTATGGCCACGTAGCAGAGGCTGAGCTGTTTGTGCGGCTGGAATCCTGCTGCATCAGCTGCTGCTCGGTGAGTCCTTCCTTACACTTTGCTGCATGATGAAAATGCTCTCATTAGAAACGTTCTTTTGAACGCCAGTAAGAAATCGGTACACTAATAAGGGTCCCCTCCCCCAGCAACCCACGAAGTTTCATTACATAACCAAATTGATATGTCTCAAGTGAGACATCTAAATGCATTTGTGATTTTCACGTGAACATTTTTCTTTTTCCATGTCAGATGGATTTCATTCTTTCTGAGCTGATCTTGGATGAAAGTTTGATGTTGTGCCAAGAAATGTGGCAGCTTCATCTCTCCTCTTTTCTTCTTCTGACCACATGAAATCTGGGATCCCCTAACATTAATTAATGTGCTTAGTGCAGAAGCATCTGAAACAATGATGAGCAAGATTTTTAAATTAAACACTGCAAAATCCTTTGAGGGCTAAACTGCAAGCACTTAGGTTGAATTAAGTGAACAATTCTCTGCCCTCCCAGGGAATTAGAGTTGATGCCTTGTAGTTTCAGAAGGCCACTGTTTGCTACTACAGCTATGCACACTGAGGTGGTCCTTTTTACATGAGAAACAGGTTTCCTTACATGCAAACTGAGTTGAAGAACTGCCAATTGTACCGAAAAGAAAGAAGAAAAAAAAAGAAGACAAGTCTGCAGAACTTGGTTAGTTTTTATCATGTTGTCCCTGTATTGAGGTAATTCCTGAATACTGTGTTTCTCTTTACATATTTTCAGTCTTGTAGAATTCAACTGAATTTGGAGGATGAAGTCCAGCCTAATGCATTTGGTTCCCCCAGTGAGTAGAGAAAGAATAATCTCCCAGTTTCCCAAGGTAAGCATTTTTTATCACTCTGATCACAGTATGAAGCCCTTTCCACAATGATCTGTCTTTCCATTGTGCTAATATGGTATTTTAATTTAATGTAACTTGTTGTCTTCTGTTAAAATTACAAATTATTTAAGATTCTTTCAAAGTTTAATGGGACCTTATATTCCCATTCAATGCTGTTCTCTTTAATAATAATCCTCATTCTTCTTTCTAACCTTTACAAAAAGTGACTCTTGTTACAGAAGTGTCATCTCATAATATTTATCTTGTTTTTCCAGCAAAACAGTAACAATTACATGCTTAAAGGGCTCCGACACCGAGGGCAAAGAGGAACCACAGCTGACATTAAATTTGCAAACAAAATCTAATTAAGAGCCTTTGGTTGAAGAATTTGAGGCAATTTTAATTTTCTGTTTGTGTAAGAACCTTAGTCATACAGTAGATCAAATGTAGTAGGCATGGTAGAAACACAGACAAAATACCTTTGATGTCCCCAAGCACTTTTGTATTTAAAGTATAATAGAACAGTTGAGGACAGGGAAGGGCAAGGAATTATTACTTGTTTTCTTCAGTTATTCAAAAGATCCTTTTAAGTGAGTTAACATTTTTTTCCATTCTTGATCTCAGCCACATATTTTGCTTTTTTATGAAGAATACTACAGGTATTCTAAGCAAATGCAAGGTAAAATATATTTTCCTAATTTTTAACTAATTCCTACTTAAAGAACTAGTAATAAAAACAGTGCTTCACGCTTACAAAAGATTGAAAAAACTTCATAGTAATAATGACTTGCTGGTGGTATGCTCCCATCTGTGTTTGTCTTCTGTGTCTTAGATTATTGGGATAATTGAAGGCACTTACTGTTGTACAGAATGCTGAGCAAATGGATTTGCCCTGGGTGCTTATGCAGTGCTGGGACACTGACACTCAGAAAGGAGCTCAAAGGATGGTGTTGTCCCAAGGAGTTTTTACAAACACAGCTGTGGGGAAGCCTTACTGCCTTCTAACCCAACCTACCCCTTTTCTTATGCCAGAGTAACCCTGTCCTTGAAAAACCCTTTGAATAATCATTTTATCTGTTTTTCCTTGCCAGTTTGACTTCTTGCCAAGTAGCCATCACTCAGTTTGTCCCAGCAGCTGTTCTCTCTTTTCAGTGGTACACACCTGAGGCCTGTCTGCAGTTTAAAGAGCACTTCCATGCACAGGTCAAGAGTGCTTGTGAGCAGAGCACTGGAACAGCTGGGTAAGTTTGTAGTAACCCAGGTATGCAAGGAAGAAAGTATTTTAAGCTCTTTGTAGCCTCCTTTCTTCATTGGCTTTTCCCTCCTCCTTCCTCACTCCAGTATGTTTCAAGGCAGCTAAGCCCCTGCACGGGGCAGTGCCACAGTAAATGAAACAAGTGCCTCTTCTTCTGCTGGTATAGGTAGCACTGAAAAAAGGGTGTAGTAGTTTAGCAACAAAAAGGCTTTTAGCACCCTTTAAGTAAACACTTAGTTCAAAAGATCTAACAGATCAGCCTTGCTGTGTTCTCTGTAGGTGTTCCAAAGGAGCAGTTAATAAAGGCTTTAGAGGGATATAAAGGCATCAGTTCTAAGTTTCTCGAAACATGTAAGAATCTAGTTTTAGTCTTTTTGAAATATACATTCTAAGAAGTTGTCTTAAATGGTTCCTTAAAACCGGAGCAAAACTCTGGTAAATACATAGCATTTTAAAATCAAAATAAGCTGGTTTATGCTCTCCTAATAATCTTGGAGTTGTTTTTTTCCCCCCACTTTATCTCTCCCCCAGAACTGTTACTATTACTGATTTAATCTCTGATGCAAAGCAAGAAAGCTAAACTGTTAGAAATCACTACTATTCAGTTAAAATAAATAGCTGTACATTTTAGTGATAAATGCTTCTGGTTTCAGTGCTAAGGATCTTCCATAAAGTGGAGCTCCTATGAATACTGACAATTAGCTCCCTATTCTTCCAGCTCCAGAGTTGCTGACATGAGACTTGTCATGATATCCATCTTTAAATGCATTTTTTTTATTCATTTCACTAGGGAGTCTTGCTAAAAAAATTTTTTTTAAGCTGAAATATGTCACCCTGAGAGACATCAGTGACTTTATTCCTTTTTTAGAAACACAGTCACTATCTTAGTTTCATATAAATTTGTTACAACTGTCTGGACAGTTTTCCAAGTAAGACATGCTTTATTGAATTGAGGTATTTTTTTCCTTCCACTACCAAGATGTATTTGTTTGGGGTTTTTATTATTAGTATTTTTTTTATTTCCATAATAAACCAACTCTCTAAATAATTTATTCTGGTAACAGTGTATAACTAAAAAACTAATATTTTGTCTTTGTGAATTGAATTAAACTACTTTTCTGTCACTGCTTTCTAGAAATGGTTATTATTTGGTCGTTTAGGTAATTTTTTGGTGGAATGGGGGTAGGAGGGGCAGCCAGAGTGTCTTGTACAGTACTTGTAAAGCTTGACAGGAATAACCATTATCTTCCTTTTCCATTTTTCCAAGTAATAAAATATTTCTTTGTCATTTGGAAAGGTAGTCTGGTAAATTCAGTAGCTATTGGCTGTATTTAATGCTCTCCCAGTAGTCCATCATTGTGTTAAATGGTCTAATCTAGGGAGTTTTTTTCCCGATACAAATTAATGGAACACACACCTCTAAACCATCACTTACTTTTTGGCTTTTCTCTTAAGATTGTTGATTTTATTCAGTATTTTCTCAGTGACAGTTAATCAGGATCACAGGGGCCTGTGGTCACCCGGTTAATGTTGACTGGCACATAAACATCTTTTTTTTTTTTTTTTTTTTAAATATTAGTCATGCAGTTTACCAGTCAATTTTTCAGCTATTTAGAATAGATGACTTGGAATCAGCATCCCATGAAAGTTGATGTAACCAGAAATAGTATTCAACAGAAGATTAACTCCTTTGTTTAAAAAAACCATTCCTTGATAGAAAAGAACATTAAACATCTTAAGCCATTTTTGTAGCATGTGCACAGGAGATGTCAATCCAAGTTCAAGTTAACAAATAAACTTAAAATCACTTATCCCGCTATATGTCCTAAAAGAGACACAGTTTCAATTTTAAGAATGCAGGTTGAGTCACCTAAAACCCATCTGCTGCATCCTGTGGGAGGACCTAGAGCAAAGAGGATTATTTTCATGAACCCAGGTTCAGATTAATATTATTCCAGATAGTCAGAAAATGTATTGGCTCTAACCCTGTGGGTTGTTTTTCTCAGAGGCACATTCTTCAGTGGGTTATTTTATTATCAGCAATTTCTTATTTCTGCACTTGGGACTTTATTTGTACTATTAAAGTCAATGAGAACCTTGGGATAAATTGGAATGCAAAGGATGTAGATACTCTGTCGTGTTATATGTAAACTGCCAAATGTATATACTTGTAGTCAAAGCAATTCTAATAGAATAAAATTTGTCCTACTGAATTGAAATTTAGAAAAAAAGATAAACAAAGTAAGAAATGGACTTCTTCTGCTCCAGAAGAGTTTGGTTTTTTTGGTGGCTTGCTTTCTCGTGATTTAAGACTGATTGTGCAGTGCAGTGGCACATAGGTAAACTGAAGTCACAGGTACACGTGCTCCTCACTTGAAATTTAAAGATCTAAACCAGAATTTTTACAAAGAGACTGTTGAAATTACTACTAAAATTATGTAACATTTTCAAATATTTATAACAGGCTGAAAATATCCAAAGTGGTTGTGGTAGGAGACCTGTATGTTGGGAAAACCAGTCTTATCAACAGGTACAGTGTATCTCAGCTGATGGTTTGATTCTCCTGTTTCTCAAATAAATGTTATAGCATTTCCATTGATGGCTTTAGAGCAGTACTTCATGGTTCTGGCTTGAACCTGAACCAGTACTTCGTAGTTTTGTTATTAAATGAAGACAAAACGAAGTCAAGAGTATGAGACAGGCTTGATACATCAACACAGAAAGTTGTGCTCTAGCACTTCAATCAGTATATGTTATATTCTGAAATACTTTTATCCAGTCAAATATGATACAGTGTTTTCTTAAGGAATCCAGTCTAAAGGCTAAACAATTGGAAAAAAATTCCAGTGTCTGAGTCTTGGTTTCATTCAGGTCATTATTTACAACCCAAAATATATTCCCTTGTAACTAAAACTGGAAGATGCTATACCTCCCATGAGTGCCCGAAGATGTTTCATTCTGAGTCTCATACTATCCTGAGAGCTTACTAGATATATGTGCTTTCTAGTTTGTTGAATAGTATCTCCTTTACTTTTAATTAGTGTCTTGATGTTTTTATGTCTGCTTCTACATTATATAGCAAATCTACAGTTAGTTTATTCTTTTCTTCATAATTTACCCTAGACAGTGTTAGTTTTGCAATTATTTGTAATTGTGTCTTACTAGTATTTCATCCTCTTTTTTTTTAATTGCAGATTTTGTAAGGATAATTTTGACCGAGACTACAAGGCAACCATTGGAGTAGATTTTGAAATTGAACGTTTTGAGATAATTGGAATGCCATATAACCTCCAGATGTGAGTTGAAAGAGCATGGTTAAGCATTGCACAGAGTACAGTCTCAGCAGAGCTTGAATTGCTGCAGGCTGTAGTGGAATAAAGATTTTTGAAATATAATAACATTGCACAAAGAATAATGTGATCTGAAGAAGAGATTCTGTCTCTGGACTTGCAGTTTTGGTAGAAATTTTACTCTTGGATTTCTCATCCCTAAAAAATATTACAAGCTTGTCAATGAAAACTCACCTTGGATGTCTTGCACTATTTCAGTGGAATTCTATCTTTTTTACTCAACGTTCATGAAAGAGAAGTGGAAGCTTTTGCCACAGCTTTGTCCAGTGCTAGTGTAACCCCAGTCTGTGATTTGGGTTTAGTAGGCACAATGAGCACTGAACTTGTCTTTACTAGGAGTTTTATTCCTGCAGTCATTGAAATTAATGTTAAGGTGTCCAGTGATTTCAACATCTCTTAATTAGCAACTGATTAATTATCCCTAAATCATAGAAAGGCTGGAGTGGTTTTATTAGAATGTGAACCTAATATCTTTGATTTTCAACTTTGTTTGTCAGACTAGTGGGAATCCTGCCCCTCTCCCACCTGCTTTGGGTCTGCAGAATGGTGTCCCTTTGTGTTTCTGGTAGCCAGAAACATTGTTCTGTAGAGAGCATTATTGAATCATCTGTAGTGTGACCCAGAGCAGAAATAAGATGCTTTGCATGAGGTATTTTAGTGCATGAATCTTAAAAACCTTTTTACTTAGGAACACTTTTTTCTGATGAGATCACTGATGTAAATAGATGTGGTATTTATTGAAAAATATTTAGAAATCAATTTCCCACTGATTTCACTGCAGTTGTGTTTGGGAAATTTTGCCAGGCGCTATCCTTTTGGAACTTGAGTCCTTCTAAAAATCTAGGCTTATGCATTAGTATTTTGTAAACTGAAGCAATAAGGTCAGGTTGCATTATCTGCAAAATCTTCAGAAGCTGAGTAGAACATTTCTGTATGATAAGCACTAGTGCCCCCTCTTGCTGAGAGATTTCCATACCAGATATATTTGCAAGTCCGTGACTGCCAGTACAAGGCTACGACAAAACCCAAACCTCTGCACTGCTGGCAGTAGCTGAGGGCACTGCTGGCAGTAGCTGAGGGCACTGCTGGCGGTAGCTGAGGGCACTCCATATCATATTCATTAATAAGAAGGACATCCTTGATTTTATTTAATGGTGTCATTAGTACCTGGTAGACTGAGCTGTCGGTCTCTGATTTGTAGTATAGGGACAGATATCTCATCTAGCAGTTGCAGGATTCTAACATGGGCTAATACATGGCTTAGCTAGTATTAGCAGAGAAAATTCACAAAATTAGATTGCCCTAGAAATACATGCAAATTACATAGATGAAAGAAAAAAATGTTTTAAGAAAATGATATTACCACGCAGAACACAAATATTTGAATTGTCTCCAAAATTATTAGTATTTTTTTTTAAAAAGGTAAAAATGGAGTTCGCATGTCTTCATTGAGCTTTACTGTATTTCTATCAGTAGTTAATGGATAACATGTTCCAGATGGTGACACTTCTCTGGTATCACGTTCTTTTCCGCCTTGTACCAGTCTGCTGCTTCATTAGCATGTTTACTCAGGTTGCCCTGGGTTTCATTAACCTAAAATTTCGTTTTTCCCCCCGTTGCACAGATGGGACACAGCAGGTCAGGAGAAGTTCAAGTGCATTGCATCTGCTTACTACCGAGGAGCAGAGGGTGAGAACAATATTAATTTGATCCTCCCTGTGTCAGGAGGCTGTATTTTGTACAGCAACATATATCCATATATGCTCCTCAGGAAGGTACCTACAGACACTGTGGTGGAATGGATTGTCCATTATTGCAGGGAAGAAGAGATGAAGACATTTATGATTTGATGTGTTGTCACATCTGCAAGCTCTGAGTGTTCTGATGATGCAGTGATAAAAAGTGGCACTTGTGTCTAAGAGGAAAAGATTTTGAGGTTGGGTGAGATTAATGCTGGAGTTAGAAGTGGATATTTCTGGCTCTCCCTTTGGTAAGAGACAATCCTGTGGGAATTAGTGGTCCCAAGATGAAAAGGTTAATAGCACTATAGACTGCAGACTATAGATATAAGGTTGAAGACTAAGGTCTTATTGGGTGCTAGAAAAGGAAAAGGAATGAGCAAATGGATAGTCTTCCACCTACTATGTGTTAAATCTGTTCTTACACCTTATATGTAAACATTCTCTCTGTTTAACAAGATGTGTTGGAGAGACCTCTGATACACTTCCTAATTTAATTACTTTTTTTTTTTTTCTGTTCTTGTCTTTTATTGCAGTTATAATAACAGTGTTTGATCTGGCTGATATCCAAACTTTGGATCACACCAAGTAAGTTTCTGCATTTTGGCTTATCTTTTAAAGGTTTTACAGCACGTTTAATTGCCTTGCATATGTAGGTGTTAAGAACTTGCTGGATCATTAGTGTATTTTCTATTGAGCTAAGAAATGAAAAATGACAGTCACTAGTTTGGATTACATAGGGTGGGATTTTTCTGAAGAAAATGCAGGGTATAAATTTGAACTAGTTACACTTGACTTCCTTTAAAGTCGGTACAGAGAGAGAGGCACTTCAGTAAAAGGTTGATCCTTCCAAAGCTAGACATGCAGGAAGAGACAAAGTGCACCCCAAAAGCATTCTTTTTTTTACTTCATTTGCTACAAATAGAATAACAGACTGGAATCTAATGTAAATGATAAAATTGATGAGATGCATCTCACGCATAATGTCTTATGAGCCTTTCATTTTTTAGGTGCACTGTTATCCCAAAATTTTCTTTCTCTAGTTTCTGTGATTCTGATGGGAGATAGACTGTCAAAAAGAGGAGGGAAAATTAAAAACTCCAAATATATGTACATACAGCTAAACTTACTAGTTCAGATCCTTGTAACGATTTGGTTACAACAACACACTAATTGTTATTAGTAAACTTGTTCTGCTTTTAGTGTAGGCTGCAAAACCCTTCATGGATCTATGATCCACACTGTTGTCACAGCTGAGAGCATATGTATTTCTAATGTGCTGTTGTGATTGTAATGCAAGTACAGACTTCTTTACAACCTGTACTCTGTCTTATCTGAATGTGTACTATGGTGCTTAGCTCATTTACATAGGACTTTGTAAAATAATATATATATTAGTGTCTCTGCTTGGCTGAAAGTAATTGAAGCCTGTGAATCTGGTTTCCCACACACGTGCACACTCCCTTCCCTCCTTGACTTGTGTTGGATGACTCAAGAGAAACTTGATTGCCAGAGTAACAAGAATATAAAAGCTTGTGAGACAAGAATCATACAGCCTTCATAGGGAGCTGTTTTATAATGCTGAATAGATTATTTCACTCTTCTTTATTCCCATTTGTATCTAACCTGCTGCGTGGTTCATACCTTTTCATTTGCTTCTTGCTTTCTTTTTCCTTATCTTGCACCAAACTTTGCCCTCTCCCTTACACTGAGAAATATCCTCTCTGGGTGCTAAAATGATTGTTGAATTTGTACTCTGCCATGGGTATTTTTACTTAGTGGAAGATGTGTATTCAGAGGAGTTGGAATAGCTACCACTCTCTCTGTCTAGAAAGAAAGGCTTTTGATACTCTCACGTAAGTTCTTCCTCTCACTTTTCTTGTGACCCTATTATCTGTCACCTTCTCCTGTTCTCCTCGTTCCCTCTGACTGATTCTGTCATTTCTCTTTTGTGTTTCAGGCAGTGGCTAGAAGATGCATTGAGGGAGAATGAGCCAGATTCCAGCTTCATCTTTCTGGTTGGAACAAAAAAAGATTTAGTGGTGAGTAAATTGAATGCAGATAAGGAAGTCATATTTTCCCTAGTTCCTCAGGTGATTTCTCTTACAAGTTGTGCACAATGTCATTGAGATAAAGACCTTGAGCGAAAAACTTGAAAGGTAAATTGAACAGCACACTTGGAACCAGTTTTAGAAGAGGCTTTCTGAAAAAATGGGTAGTTAGTGAAATATTTCTTGCATGACATTTTTCAAGCATAAATAAACATATCTAGTGATCTTAAAGGTTTTGTTGTTTTGGTTTTTAAGAGATAGTGTGTTCATTATTCAGGAACAGGGAAGATTTCTTACCTAATTGAATATCACATAATTTTCAAAAGAACAGGCTGAATGCAGTCACTCTATACAATTCTCAGTCTTGTGTTTATCTTTCTGTAGCTATCAATACTTCATTTTTAAAGCTTTGAAAACAAAATTGTTTCTTCTGTTACTAGTTGGTCTCACAGCTCTTCTGCTGCGAATGATGGGGTGACAAGCATTTAAAGACCAATAACTGGGCTGCTGACTTGATAGCTCTTTGCCAGGGAATGTGTTAGATACAAGGGTCACTTGTTTACTGTTGTTTTGTTTCAGTGCTATGGGAGCTGAGTGGAGAGTTCCATTTAAAACCAGTACTATATACTTGAATGTTCTTGCAGTAATGTCTGATTGCCCAAGCCTAGGCAAGGTCAGAAAGGCCTCTGAGAAAACTGGAAGCATCATAGTGTAGGTGCTATGGCAGTACCTTTGTGCTGTTACCAGCCCAGACACGCTTCTCATGTTCAAGTTGTTCCATGTTGTTTGCCCAGTCAGATGCTGTGTGTGAAATGACAGAGCTGGATGCGATCCGTTTTGCCAAGGAGATGCAGGCAGAATACTGGTCGGTTTCAGCCAAAACAGGTAAATGGCTGAAAAGGATGTAAAAATAGCATAACTACAAGGGCTGATGTTGAATTGAGAGGAACTTACTATCCTCCCATTGCCAGCTATTTTTTTTTGTTGTTCTTGCATTTTGTTGCTATTAGAAGCTTCAGGCTTAATAATGGCTGATTTTATTTGAGCATTTGTGTGTGTGCTTTCACTGTCGTGTTTGCAGAAAGAAGTAATCAAGCTGCTTTGGAGTATCTGAGCATGTTTAATCCATAGATAGTTACATAAATACAGATGTGCACTACTACTCAGTGTTTGCAATGGAAAAAGATTATGCCACAAACTGAATTCTCTCTGTTGCTGGCTAAAAATAAAGGTGCAGCCCAGGGTACAGTATTCTAGAGTAAGAAAATTAGAAATTCTTTCTGCAGTGATCAGAATGGGAGACAGACTGTTGGAGAGGCCTGTTCTGTCCTGGTATTGAGCAGTGAGCTGTTCACAGATGTGCTTGTTATGCTTGATCATCTGTTGATGTGTCTTTATAAAAACACATCATTTCTGTCTTGTTTCCTAGGGGAAAATGTCAAAGAATTCTTTTCCCGAGTTGCTGCCTTAGCCTTTGAACAGTCCATGATAAAGCTGGAGAACACTCCTGGGCACAGGGCCCAAATTGGGGCAGGAAATCTCATCAGTATGTGGAGTTTTGCTTTTTGTGTGCATTTTCCTTGTTTATAGTCCAAAGGATTGGGGAGGCTTTTCAAGCATTAGAGCCAGTTTCGAACACCAGCAAGCATATTCATATCATTGTCTGCCTGGGTTTTAGCCTACAGGAGTGACTGGGCTTACATCCAGCTTTTGTTACCCTTAATATCAGATGGTATAATTTCTTGTAAATTGATTTTGTATATTTTTGTTTCCACAGAACTGGGGAAGAACATTATGGAAGTTCCGGAAGACAATGCTCAAGTCAGCCTGAGTTGCTGCTAACTGTCAACTGTTTCTGCAAGTGTCATGCTTCTCTGCAACAATGCTCTCAAACTAGAAATAGAGAGCTTTAATTTTAGAAATGAGGGAGGAAAAACTTACCCAAACTTTCTTGCTGACAGTTCCCTTGCTGCTGCAGGCTCACCGTGCAAGGTGGTACAATTGTTACGTAAACCTTTCTCTGTGTAGTTGAAACATAACATCCTTGTCCTAATGCAAGAAGACATTGCTAGTGCCATGTGCTCACTTGTCTTCCAGAAAGGCTTGCAGTCAAAAATGATGTCGTTTTAGTGTTTTCTTTGATAATTCTCTAGAAGTCTTAGCTAGTGAAGTGGCGTTCTCATGGGAGCAGGAAACAAGGGGCAGTTCAGAATGAAGGGTGCTATCAATATGGTTTTGCCTTTTAAAATTATCGTGTAAAATCACACTGATTCACTCTTATGCATTCCAAGTATCTTAAAACTATCTGAAAATAAATCCTTTTAAGTATCAGGTCTGGAAGTACACAAATGCAGACTGCATATTTTCCACTGTGGTTTTTCCATCCAGGAAAAATCTGTGTTACTTTTAATTTTCCACCTGAGAATCAGAGCCCAGTATTAAATATTTCCAAGCCTAGAAGAAGTCCAGGTAGGAACTTGGTTGTTTTAACACAGCTGTCTAATATTTTGAAAATGTTGCCAGATAAGAATGCTGTTCTTTTCCATTCTCTTGAATAAGAAAGAATGGTCACACAGGTGCGTAATATGGAAAACATATTATTTTCCAATAGCTCTCTGAACTCTAATATTCAGTTGTGAGTATCTAGCTTAGAATTCCACGTTTCTAGGATTCATATTCAGCATTTCAGGCTTGCTGGCATTAAAAAAAAAAAAAGCTCTAAATTTCATACTGCAATTATTTTAAATGTAGAGAAAGAAGAAAACCTATGAACAAGGTGCAGTTTCCTGAGATATTTATTCAGTCATTGCAGAAACAACAGTATCTGGAAAAATAATTATTACGGGACCTTTCAGATTTGAGCTGCTGAGAAATAAAGACATTCGTTAATAAAGAAGAGTGCATCAATCTGAAAATATTCTGGATTCTCTGCCATTTTTCCCACTTTGATAAGAAATGGGAAAAAGTGGAGAAAAGATAGCTTGAACATCCTTTTTATTACTTTTTTTCTTATGACGTAAGTTAGAGCAGCTTCCTAGAATATGATGAATACAGATCTAGGAACTCTGTGTCTTTTTTTATCAGACAATCTTCACTTTGGCAGTTGTGCTCCCTGTTGGCAAGGACACAAATGTAGCATTTGGTGGAAAAAATGAATCTGTGAGGATATGAAAGGAGCTCTTTATCCAAATGTGTAGTATTTCAACTTTATGATTTTCTATGCAGTTGTTCAGTTCCCAAGTCTGTTTCACAAGGAAGGTGAATTTGTGCTTGTAGCATGTGCTGTGCTGGGTGGGCAGCATGGCCATGGCCTTTGCGTTTCCTGAGCCTGAATGAGAGTAGAGGAGATGGTTCACTCTGCTGCAGCAAGTCATGTTAGCTGGGCTTCAGTGCTGACATGAGATAGTGTTTACCCTGCAAAATGACTCAGGAACAAATCTAGGAAAAGATCCAGTTTTTTGTTAGGTTTTTTTTCCCACCAAAAAATGTATCTCCTAAGGGTTTCTTTTGTTGCCGAGCTCAATTATTGTACAAAGTCACACACATGCAATCTCTTCAACAACATGATCATGTTGCCTGAGAAATCTGCTGGGACAGTTTTTTCCTGGAGATTCAGTACATTGCATGATGTCATTACTGTTTTGTATCATCTGGAGCTCCAAAAACTTCACATACAAAGGCAATGCTCTGTCAGTCATCAGCTATCGTGGGACAATGGCCTGAGTGTCTATTAAATGATGAATGCTTTGAGACTGGGTGTTTTTTGATTGGTGGTTTGTTGGGTTTTTTGTTGTCATTTTTGGGTTTTTTTGCTTGATTGGTTGGTTTTAAGTGTGTTTTTAGCATCTCTGAGATCTCCCCTGCAAAGAACTCTGTATTAATAATTTATCATCTAAAATGAATCTCGGATCATGTTGCGAATGATGAGTTGCTTAGGAAAGCACAAAGGAAACTAACTGTAGAAAATAAATATAAATTTGTAAGTTCTATCTGGCCAATGTTTTATCTATGTATGTTAATCCATTCTATCAGCAACTTAATTGACTTTGAAGAAGCCTTAATATTTTGGAAAACAGGGTTGAAAAAACTTTATTAACTCTAACCAAAGGTAGGCTAAACCACAATTTCTATACCAGTTGAAATCCCCACAGTGATCATGGCAACAGTCAGTTTCAGCTTCCTTGTGGAATTTGCGGGTGAGAAATTGAAGTAAAATTTGGAGTCAGTCTGAAGCAAAGGTAAAGAGCAATTGTAATAATCCATTTCCCAAAAGAAGTACTAGTGTTGTGCTGTTTCTTGTCTTTAATAAGTAAAAGCTAACATGTTAATGGATTGTGGATGCATTTGTGCTGAGCAAACCCACTAGTAATGGATCAAAAGCCATTTAAGAAAGCCACCTGACAAAGTTAATTTCTTACTATAAAAGCCCATTCTTTTAATTTTAAAAGGTGTTATTTCACCTTTTGAGTTATTATTTGACACTTAAGATATGATTATTTATATTCACATAGGTCATGGGATTCAGAGCTTTCTGAATCCTCTTGGTTCCCAGCTCAGGTTTACATTGTGGTGGAACTGGAGTCCATTCTCCATGACTAAATCTGTCCCCCTCTGTGTGTTTTCAGTCAATAGTTAGAGGTTGTTCTAATGTAACACACTGGTGAGTGAATGTTCTGAACACTCTGTATCACATCCTCCAAACATGCAAGTTAAAATTAAAGGTTTGGCAAGTTGTAGGAGAATCTGTGTTTGGTAGTGGAGAGGGTTGATCACTTTCCTGTATTTTTCGTCAGAAAGTTGTTCTCACAGCAAGAGACTGCCATTGTCTGAATTTGAAGAAGGAGTTCATAGAATGATTTAGACTGGATGCGACTTCCCAAGACTTGTCAGCTTTGTCAAACTCTACCAAAAGTGCTGCTTTGTGTTAACAAAAATAAGATTTTTTAGTTTCAGCCACATATTGCTCAGAAATCATGTTTTATTACTAATTTTAAAAGCTCAGCTTATGTCCTACAGTTTGTTTTTCTTTTTGTCCTTACAAAACCCCTGGTTCTACTGCATGGGATGACGCTGTAGAACAGTTCCCAAGTGACAGCTCGAGAGCTTTACCCGGAGCCAAGCGGCTCCTCTTCCCACAAGAGGGAGCCCGGCGGTCACTGCAGGATCCGATCCGTGCCGGCTCGGAAGGGCTTTGCGATCTCTCGCCGGCCAGCAGAGGGGATGTGCTGGGCAGGCCGGCCCGAGTTTAGCCCATCATCGCAGGATTCTCAGTCTCAAATCACAGGTGTGTGTCTCCCACCGTAGTCTTAAAGAAATTTTGTATCCTATTAAAATACTACTCTGTTGAATGCATAAAGTATCAGCAAAAATTCAGAGAACACTTCAATTCCCAGTGGAATTTCTGAAGTTGCACTATCTGAATAGATAAAGAGGGTGTAGTTGTTTAACAGTATTATTCACTAAAAGGTAAGTGTGCATACAGAAATCCCTCATCTGACTCATCAGAATTCTTACTGCCTCCCGAAAGGACACAAATGTCAGAAAAGTGGACCCAAATAGAAACCGCTCTAGAATTAAATCAGAATGGTAAGCCCTCAGTAAAAGTTGTGTATGAATTCAGAACATATCCCAGTGATGTAACATCTCATTGTTTATAACCATGCCAGTACAATCTTATTATTCCTAGAAATACATTGCAACAGAATTTTGTTGGTCAAACTGGCACTAAGCGAAAAATAGTATCAATGGAGAAAAGGCAATTAATTTTATTTCTGTGACAGATTGAGAATTCTTGAAAGATTTATAGAATTATTTATTAAACATATAGATTTTATCACCATTGAGGTCATAATCTGTTTTCCATATGGGTCAGCCAATGCCTGTTATGTGTTAGAAGCTGAGGAAACAAGCGCAGGAAAAGCGGTTAAAGCCAGGAAACAAAAACCAAGAGGGATGAACTATGCAAAACTGAATACATGATTAGCCATTTGTAATATACCTGAAAATACCCCAAAATATTTTGATTGGCATATGAAAAAGCATGAAGAGGAAAACTGTTTAATGGATTTTGAAACAGTACATATCTCAAAGGTAGGAGAGCTACTCCTGTGGAGTTGTGCTTTTCCTTCCTATGGGATTTTATTAGTTCTTATCAGGGCCATATCCCACTCTCTTTTCTAGCAACGTGTACCAGAAAAGATATGCCTCACCACAACCATGAAAGAAACAGTTTTATGGGGATATCAGGGATACATATCACCTTTTCCTGTCCTCCAAACAGGCAAGATGGAACTTTGGTTGGATTTGTTACCCTTTTTTCAGAGGTTGAATTAATACACGAAAAGGACACATGCCTTAAGCAAGGTTGTGTACTTCAGAAGGAAGTGTGATTGTGTGATTTCAGAAGGAAAATAATACCCAGCAGCCAGAATTCTGTTTAAATTATTGGCCATCTTTCACCTAGAAGTGAAGTGTGGGACTGAGTTACTGGGGCTAAATAATATACAGGACAAAAGTGAGACTAATGCCCAAACAAAGCAGCCTTTATTTTCAGTATCAGAGTTATTTTGGAGTACCAGTTGCCCATCTCAGAAATCCAGTTTGTCATCTATTGGCAAGGAAGGTAGGATTGAGGGAATGACAAGCCTGCTACTAACCAGCACTTACATGAGTGGGGGAAAACGTGACCTTTGAAGGTGAGCTGCATCAGTGCCTGGGGGGAGAGCCTTGCTGAGAACACAAGAGAGAGCACAGAGACGTGCTGGTGTTTATACATAATAGATGAGGGCATGGCTGTAGGGACGGGAATGGATACCTCCCTGTGCTCAACAGGACTGTGTGCATGGCATGTTCTTAACCAGGCTTAGCTACGGTCATGCCTGTATGATGTGATGATACCCGGGCCCGTGGCTGCAAGTGCGAGCGGGCGGGACCGCTCACGACTTTGCCTTTGTCTCACGGGCAGCCGTGAGGAAGGCGCTCGGCCCCCCACCCCCCGGGATCTCCCGGCGCGGCTGCCCCTTTAAGAGGCCCCAGCGCCGTGTCAGTGCCTGCGCCGGGTCCTTCCCTCCCCTTCCGCAGCGCCGCCGGAGCCGGGCCGCGATGGGCCGCCGCGGGCAGCGGGGGCAGCGCCGCCGGGGGGTCTCCCNCAATAGCCGGGAGGAGGAGACAGGGAAAGGGGCAGGGGGAGAGGAGGAGAGAGAAAGAGAAAGCATAACACGGGGGCTGGCGAGGGAGCGCGGAGAGGAGGGCTCCGGAGCGTGGCCGCGCTGAGGACCGTGCCCAAGACGGCGGCGACAGGAGGTGGGTGGGGGGCGATACTTACCTTCCCTGCCCCTCCCCGAGCCCGCTCCTTTGTCCACGCGCTTTGAAGTGCTGGGGGATCGCTGGGGTGGGAGCATTGTTGTTCGCCAGCAAACGATCAGTCATGCCCGGGAGAGAGTAGCTAGTGTACGCGGGGCTGGGGCCGGCAAAAGCAGGAGACGGGGAGGAGAGAGGATTGCGAGAGAGGATTGCTGCCTGCCTCCCAGTGCCCTGCATGGACCGCCGAAGAGACGCGCTGAGTTGACCCTGCCCGAGCTGTTTCTGCTTCTACATGTGAGATCCGGTTGGTTTTTTCTTTCCACCTCTCTCCAGCCTCCTTCTCGTATTCTCCACTTACTCACGTATGCAAAATGGTGGACCCTGTGGGGTTTGTAGAGGCTTGGAAAGCACAATTTGCAGACTCTGAGCCTCCTAAAATGGAGCTGAAATCTGTGGGAGACATTGAACAGGAACTGGAGATGTGCAAAGCATCCATCCGGAGACTGGAGATGGAGGTTAACAAGGAGAGGTTCCGCATGATTTACCTGCAGACTCTTCTGGCAAAGGAGAAAAAAAGCTATGATAGACAGAGATGGGGTTTTAAACGTATTTCTCAGTTGCCTGAAGGGGGTGCAGAGCAGCAGATCCAGGACCTGCATCATAACCAGTCTGCTGACCAAGACGAATATGAAAAAAGCAAGTCACACCATGGGGAGGAAAAGTTCAAACCCAGGGTACCCTCTATGCGGAAGCTGTCTACCCAGAGTGATGGGTCAGACCTGTCACCTTTGGACAGCCCCCACCATGGAGAAGGAGAGCAGGACAGGTGTAAGTACTATGGTGAAGAGAAACTGAAGAGAGTTGTAGAAGATACGGAAAATCGCTGTGATACAGATGGCTCTCCTTCGAAACACAGATCGGCTTCCACTCGCAGACTTGTGGGATCTGCTGAGAAGGAGGGATCGTTTGAACCTAAGGAGAGAGGGAACAGCACCAGTGTGGCAGCCCTAAGGTCCAATTTTGAGAGAATGAAAAAGGTTAATTCACATTCTTCTGGAGATAACAAGGATGTTATTGAAAAGCCCTTTTATGTGAACATGGAGTATCATCATGAGAAGGGTCTAGTAAAGGTCAATAATAAAGATGTTTCCGATAAAATAAGCTCCCTTGGTAGCCAAGCCATGCAAATGGAACGCAAAAAGTCTTTGCACTCCCTCCCTTCTAACATGGTACCCAGGTTCAACGAGTTCCAGAGGCCTGCCTACGGGGGAAGGTCCTCAGAGAGCAGCTTTGGCTATGATGGAGAATATGAGGATGCCGAACTGAACCCCAAGTTTCTTAAAGATAACCTGATTAATGCCAATGGCAGCAACCGCTCACCTTGGCAGCCCATGGACTTTCAGCCGTATCAGAGTATTTATGTTGGTGGAATGATGGGGGAAGAAGGAAAAGGACCTATTCTGCGAAATCAGGGCCCAACTGACCCGGAAAAACATCTCACGTGGCCCAGGAGATCATATTCCCCCAGGAGTTTTGAAGATATTGGAGGAGGATATACTCCTGATTGTAGCTCTAATGAGAACCTTACCTCCAGTGAGGAAGACTTCTCCTCAGGACAGTCCAGCCATGTCTCCCCCAGCCCCACCACTTACCGCATGTATCGGGATAAAAGCCGTTCCCCCTCCCAGAACTCACAGCAGTCCTTTGACAGCAGCAGCCCACCAACCCCCCAGTCTCAAAAACGGCACCGGCAGCAGCAGGTCATTGTGTCTGAGGCCACTATTGTGGGTGTACGAAAAACAGGACAGATCTGGCCAAGTGATGGAGATTTGCCCTCCGGGAGATGTCACCAGGACAGCTGTTTCCATGGGGATACAGGTGCGTACCAGCTTCTTGCTTAGTCTTTTAAAATTACAGAACAGGGAATGGCATCGTGGAAATGAATGGGAGACCCTAGGTGAATCACTGTGAGGGGGCAACTGTTTCATGTGAGAATTCTGTGTTTAATTGTAGTTTTGCTGTTTTACGAAGATCCTACAGGAGTATATGTCAGACAGCATTTTAGGAATTCAGTCTGGATTCCCAGAAGGGTTGATTGAGGCCTCTCTTGAGAGGATCAATGGAGTCTCATGTTAATCAGTTCTTAAAAGTTTCAGTGTGAACACTGAGGTAAAAAGGGGCCAGAACTTCACCAGGTATTCGTCATCTCTGGTGAATTCACCCCCAGATTATTCCCTCCCTCGTATTCGTGCACTATGGAGTAGGTAAACTCTAACTCAGAGATGGTAGTATGCCAGCAAGCCACAACCTGAGGGTTTTGCCAGAGCTTTACCGATAGTGATGCTGCTCCCACAGTCTTGCTTTTTCCTGTCTGTATTAATTGCAGGGCTAATTTCTCGTTCTGTCTTGTGTCAGCCTTCAGTTAGAGCTGATGATTGTGCAGCCCTGTTCTTGGAACTTTCTGCTATCTCTCAGTGAAGGAAGAACTTGGAATATCAGGAAGCCCTGAGGGAAAAATGCTAACTAAATTTCATCAGAATAAAACTTTTCATTTGGGGAAGAATGGGCAGTGTTTGAACCCATTCTTGTGTAAGTCATTCAGGCATGCAGGTGTGCCTGTGGAATCACTGAGTTTATAGGTGGAAGAGACATACAAGGAATTATGTTAATTCAGATGGATTTTTTGAATGTATGTGGATGTCTGAATGTATTTAGCAAGGCAAAGCATGTAATGTAAATAGTACCTTGTGCTAACACCGGCAGTCTCCTATGCAGTAAATGAAAATCAAATCCAGGAATGAAAAAAATAGGAGCGTTTGTTTTGAAAGATTTCTTTAATTACAAATCTCTGAGTTCTCTCATGGGTTTTCTTTGTCTCTTTGAATCTCTCATTTTAGTAAGGGATTAACATGTTGTTTGTCAATGGGATCAAATTCCTGTAGTAGTGGGTGAATTGAGAGGCCTGTCAGAGATGTCACTTTCTCAGGCTGTGAGAGTTTTCTCTGTTACTTCTCAGAAGAGTAACTTTGCTGGAAGAAGATGCCTGGTTTTACTTTCCCTGCTGATTGTTTTTGTCAGCAATACTTTTGGGAGCAACAATGGAGGGAGAACTCTTCTGTCCTCTGCTGCCATCCTCTTATCCCATTCATTGTATTATTGGAAGGCTGGACAATTGTAGTGGATGTTCAGTGTACACGGAAGCTCTGCACCTCCTCACAGTGACTTCTCCCTTATCGGATTGGATGTACATCCTTGTTTTCTCTCCGGGACTGCTGCATTCTTCCTGGGTTTTAGGGGAGAGGCTGAGTCTTGTGCTCATTTGAACTGAGCTTAGCCATCTGTCTCTGCTGTTGTTTACTGATGCTCTTTAGATGACTGGGAGGCCTCCTGGCAATTTCAGTTTTTGCGGAAGGAAACAAAGGGGTAAAAATAACAAAGGTTGATAGAGCTTGAGGATAAATTCAGTTTTCAAAAAGGCAATAGATAATTTTTATTTTAAATAATTTAACTGGGATGCAGTGATTTAAAAAAAAGCAGCTGAAAAGTCAGAACACTTACAATTCCTAGATGTGCTGGAAAGCTTTGTGTCATGTTCCTAGGGATGACCACACATTGCAGGCAAGGACAGAATGTAACTGATCCACCTTCTGATTTCCTCAGCACAGGGAGTGACATGGCAATCTTAGCAGGAACTTTCACCAGATGGCTAATCAGTACTGTGTTGCACATTAGCTGGTGGCAACTTTTTACTTAACCAAAAAGGCTTATGCCTTCAGGACTGTGTTTCTGATTAATTCCTACTGAGCATCATTTTATATGAATTTTCTTTCCTTCCCAATTAGGATGAATTTTGATCTGAAACCAGTTGGCAGCACCTCTTTTTCATAAAACGAACAAAAGGCATGAGAGACCACTGTGTGATTAGCTGGCTGGCTCTCATTCCCAGCTACCCTGCTCTGATGCGGACTGTTCTCCATGACCACGTGGTACCAAAGCCATTCACAGATCCAGACAGATTTTCCAGCACCTGTGGTTCAGTCACTGGATCTGCCAGGCTTCCCTAAAGTTTTGCTTGAACAGAGTGCGAGTTTGACTCAGAGTAGGTTCTGGCCAGCCTTAATGTTAATTAGCATCAAGTAGGGTTTGTTCAATAGTATTTGACTTCCCTGTATATTCAGATTGTTGTGTGTTTTCTGGCTTTGCCTTTGGTGACTCTTCCCGTAGTAATGCTGAGTGTGCTGTGGACAGGTGCAATGTGAAATTTGCATCTGGATCTGTCCCAGTGCGCCTTGAGCTTGGCCAGCAAACACGTGCTGTTCTGTCCAAATTATTTCATGAGTTCACAGTTAAGTGATGTTTTCTTGATTTTGTATTACAAAAAAAGGACATAACTCTCAAGTGAATGGAGTCTCAGCCAATATTTGAATCTGAGTTTTTGGGGATGGATTATCAAAAACCTTAAAGCAGACCAAGGTGTAGTAGGCTTTCAGTTTTTTCCAAGGAGCAGCATGAGAGCTTAAGGGTTGACATTTTGTAATAGCTGTTCTTTCTATTAAATGTACTTAATGGAGCCTGGGCAAAGATATTTATATTAGGATTAATTATGTATCACTAATTTCCTGTAGTGGGAATAGAAAAAAAGTTGCATCTTAACTTTGCATTAAGCTTGAATATCTTTACTATGATTGTGAAGAAAGAACAAGATTAAAATTCTGCCTTCTGTTAAACATTAGTTACAGAAACAGACATGAGAAAAGTGACTCGTGCATTTCTGCTTATGGTCAAGAGGAAAGTTGCACAGTGCTGTTATGGACTGATGACACCTTGCAATGGCCTCAGCTGGGACAGTTTTTTAACTAACAGCAGTTTGTTAATGAAGGAGCACACTGGAGCTGTTGCTTGGCTTTAGAGCTTGCTGCATAAAATCAGTGCATGCCCTCTCATTCTGTGTGAAATGATTTTATCTGTCTGCATAATAACATGGAAACTATCTGGAGTCCACATAAATAATATTTACCTGCACAGCTGCTTCCCTCAAGGTGCCCCAGGAGTAACTTCTGTTCACATGAGAAGACTTGGTGGTGCTCTGAGAGAGTCGTGCCAGGCTCTTTCTCTAGCCAACAACCACCACAGTGCTCAATATGAGGTCAGTTTGGGGATATGTGTCATTCAATTCCATTGGAGTGAAGTTTTACTAATTTTAGCCTCTACTAAATGTGGGAGTTCTGAATGTCCCTTTCTGGAGAGCATGGAACATTCTCTATATTTTTAGTGAGTTCAATGTAGAGAGAGAAAAGAACAGTGGAATTTATGCATGTAAACTGCAAACCTCACAATTCCTGTTATGTCAGCAGAAGGCCATTTTAAAACTCCTACCTACCTAGAGCTGTAGGTTCTTCAGGTTTTGTGTGCCTTAAATGCCTGACCAGATAGGCAAGTATCTGAATTTCCCGCTTTTAAGGCAAACCTTGACACTGCTTATTTATAAAGCCCTGAGAAAGCATGTACTGCGTCATCATGGAAGGACCTTGTTCTGTACCCCTTTCTGCAAGGGTTTGCTTCCTGAGTTATTTGCATCTTCTGAGATCTTAGGCAAGTTTCTTAATTCTGCTCTTCTTCCACCCACTGTTGTATTCTGTGAATTTTAATTTCAAGATGTAATTTGAAAAGTTCTTTGCAGGATTTTGCAGACTCCTGAGGCAACATACCAATCCTGTTGCTGTAGTTCAGGAGCACGACTTTCCTTTGAGCAGCTGAGGCAGACTTCAGTCCACTGTGTAGAGATACTTCTTTCTGAGGAGCTGAAATGTAGGAACTTTTATAATGTGCAGATTGCTTGTTATTTTTGAGGACTGCTGGCCACAGGTCCTGCTTTCCATCTGTCACTCACATTGGATCAATAATGCGGTTTAAATTTTCCCTGACACTTGTTTATTCCGTTTTGCTATTACTTTTTAAACATGTTTTAATTCTTTCCTGTGATGATCCGTGATTTCCTAGGAGTACTGATGCCAAGATGCTGTTTAAATGCAGCCCCCCACCCTGCCTTGCTTTTCAGTGATTTAGTGGCTTTTGAGATTTTTGAGATTATCAGGATGCTTGTACTACCGCTCCCCTCTTCTTAGTCTGGGGGAGTGAAGAGCTCCCTCTCTTTCTCTTCTAGATTTCTCTTTCCCTCCAGCGGAATTTAATGGAATCTATGGAGCTGCTTTATGCCCCCAGTGATTACAGTGAAGTGTTTGTTTTGTTCCTTCTTCCACAAAGAGTTGCTAATGTTTACCTCAGGCCTACAAGAAGTAATAGCATGTAGATAAGTTTTATTTTTCCTTTTCTTAGGTTCGCCCTAGATCAGGTACTTCTGCAGTCACAAAGCACCTGCTTTTGAAATGGGAGTGTAAACCAACCCACATAGGAGTTACCTGGTACTGGGGAGCCCTGGAGACTTGCTGGTGTCACCTCATCTGCCTGTGTGAAGTTCATTTTCATGGGCCATGACACGAAGATCAAAGTGGGACTAACTTTCCTATGGAGTGAGCAGACAGAGCTATGAATTCTGCAAGTAGTGGGTCAGAAAGCTGCTTGTCCTCCCTGCACAGTTACCAACAGATTCAAAGTGGTCTCTCTGGTAGTGGAGATGAGCTCACTGTGCAGCTACCACTGCTGCAAGAAGACTTGAGCGTATTGGAGGCAGCCAGTGGCCTGTGGCTGGGCAGGTGAAATGTATTACCAGTGCAGGCTTAAAGTTTGGGAGTGCTGTAGGAACTCAGCTAGGACCAAGGAGCCTCAGAGTCATAGGGATATCCATGTAGCATCCATACTGTGATGAGCACAGACTGGAATGCTGTGCTGTATACCAGAACAATTGGACCCAGGTGATTCCAGCATGGTGATTTCGCAGAGCCAGGGGCTAGAGCCCTAAAGCTTTGCAGTGACTTATGGAGTGATTTACTTGTGTGTGTAGGTGATGGACTTTAAAGCAGTGAATTATATTGGTGAATGAAGAGCTTTGGCCTCCCGTGTTTTCTCATCTCTAGCAAAGCAGTTGATGGGTGTGGTTTTAACCTTGAAGCTTTTTGTTGTTTAGTGTAAATATACATGACCACATGTACAGATTTCCAGGGTGCAAAACTGGAACATTATACTCTTGATTCTTGTAGTTATGCTATCTCAAGTTAATGCTGAGAAAAAGAAAGCTAGGAGCTTGCTAATTTGTGGAATTAATTGCTCTACCGTCTTTCCTAAGTGCTTCCATTTGTCTAGTATCTCTGGTGTGGATATTTGGATAAAATGCTAAGTACCGTGCTCAGTCACTCCTTCATTGACAGCTTGCTTTTCAGTACCACCAGAAAGTTTCACTGAGACCTGAGCAAAAGTAATAAAATGAGTTGGAACGGCAAGAAGGCATCCTGAGTAACAGATTTGGCATGAAAGAAACATAAGGTTTAATTAGAGAATTTCCTAAACCTTCAAGTGTGAGTTAGGAAATGCTTTTTTTTGACTACTGGGCAGCACACTAGAGCTACATACTGACTCTTAAAAGAAGAGTTGTGGGCGGGGAGTGTGGTTTGTAATCCAAATTTGGCTCTGCAGGCTATCTGAAAGAAGGGCTGCCAAAGGAGGCCTAAGCCTGTGAAGGTTTGGGCCCCAGTAATAGCCTGGAAACAGTTCTTCCGGTTCTAGCATGTTTAGCTGTTTGCTCTGTAATGCCCTCCCTTGCTCCCCAACCTCTTAGGGGTAAACAGTTATTATGCAGAGGCAAGGGCACCTGTATTTCAGCTTCAAGGAATTTTGGAGGTCACTCCATAAAGGTTAACGAGGTGAGACTTGGCAAGCTGTTTGAGAATTGCTGCATTTCAATTACCGTAGGGAAGCATATTGCTGGTCATGAAAATCAGAGTGTTGTTTGGAGGCACAGCTTATCTGGAGCTTGCTTTTCCCCAGAGAAACCAAGACCAGCAGTTTGGGGTTTTTTTTACTGTCTCCTCTTTGATTTGTTCTGCTCGGTCAGATAAGCATGGAAAGAATACTAAGGACCTGATCCTCTTCTTCCCTGGTGAAATATTGTTGGCTTTAGTAATCTTTTGCTGGCACATATAGGAAAAGAAATGGTGTTCTAAGTCCAGGTTGAATGGCAGATAGATGGAAGGGTAGACTGCAAGTGACTAGAGAAATGCTGGCATGGATTAGGTCGGGTGAGCTGCATGTGAATGAAGTACTTCCAAAACACCAGTTTGAGTACAAAGCAGGTTTTGGCCAGCTCACTGATGACAAAGTGGATTGCTTTCCTGATCGTATCTTTAAATTACAAGTGATGTGAAAGTAACCATAAGCTGTAAGTAAATCCTTGAATGTTGTCTTACTGCTGAGACAGTAATTACAAATCCATAACTTCTCTAAACTTTTTTCAAATTGTACTGTATGTGTTTTAAACAGTAAAATTGTCCTGTGTAGGACAACGTGGTGTATTTCTGTCACAAAATCTGGCTGCAGTTTGCAAATCTGTCTGTTACTAAAACAACAACGCACGACTCCGTCTCCCTTTTGTCTTCTTCCTGACTGCCAAAGTGGTATCTCTCGGACCCTTTCTTAATGGCTCATGTAGTTATCAGGTTATGGCTCATGTAGTAATCAGATTATTGCAAATGTAACTGGAGTCTCTGCTTTAGAGAAAGCTCTGCCCAAGTGTGGCAGCTGGAGTCAAGTTAGTTGCTCACAGCTACGTGGCTACATGAGGAGTATATGTGTGAGAATCCACAAGGACTGCCCTGTAGGAAGAGTGAATTGGTGAAGATCAGTGTGTTGGTTTATACTATTGAATTGTGCCTGTTGGTATTACAGGCCTTTTGCACAGTTGTTACTGTCTGTTATTTTGTTATTTGCAGTCATTTCACCAGCCTCTTACTACTGAGTGGGGTGGAGTTTTTTTGATTATTATTTATTTTATCTTGTAGAGGATAAGGATTCTTTTCCAGGAGAGTAGATCCACCACAACCTTCCTTCTTTTAAAAATAATATATTTTTAAAAACCCTCAAAACCACCCCATCCTCCTCAGGAACTTCTGCACAAGGTCTGAGGTATCCAAAAGCCCGAAATTACTTGCAGATTGGTCTGTGACAACAGCACAGTAGCAACTATGGCAGGCTGCTGTGGATCACACAGTATTATCTGAAATCTAAGCAGGCAGCCCTTGCAGGAGGAGTTACTTAATAGTGAGTAACTCGTGTACTTGGACTCCAGCTCCTCTCCTTGATGTGTGGAGAAGTGTGCACTGTGCAGCCTTGACTCACTGTGTGTGTTTACTTCTTAAGAACTTCAGAATATTCTAGACTCCACACTGAAATGCAGCTACTTCTCTGATGGGGTATTTACCAGCTATTCTGTTATCAGCAATTACGTACTCCCTTGGCTGCAGAGCTGGGGAAGGAGTGCCCATTTTGAACCCACAAGATGGGTGAGGCTGGTGCAGGCTGTTGTTAGGACAGTTTTAAGAAACCCAACACACGAAAAGCCACCAAAACCCAACAAAACAGTCACATCTGTGTGTTCTTTTGAAATGGGCCAGCAGCTTCCTAAAGTAATCTGTTCTGAAGGAAAATACCTTATTCCCTGGAGCATCAGGCTCCAAATGTATTCGAGCTGGTAGAAGGTGAATGTAATTGGTCTGTTGTCGCTAGGGAGGTATCACATATGAACACAGTGCTGATTTGCTGTGGTGCAGTTACATCACAGGGTATGACTGCCCAGGAAGACAGTCCCTGGCTGGGCTCAGGGCTTCCCAAAAGAGGTTAGATTATGGTGCTTAGAGTGAGCCAAGGCACAGAACACTTTGTTTCTGTGACTGTTAGTCCGGCTGCCTCAGTTCATAATTCACTGCCTCATCTTCAGTTCTGCTTCCTGCTAACCTAGAGCTGCTCCGGAAATTTTTTTATAGTGGCCTGAAGTGACATTATGACATGAAGTTTCAGAAAATAATATGCTCGGAACAGTAGATCACTGTTGGAAGATTTGGATGTGTTTTCCTCTGCCTTTGCCTATCACTTCTATAAACTGTCCCCTTTGTTTGAATCCTTTTAGGTAGAACAAGTATGGGAGTCCCTTCCCTGGGTAGGACACTTTTGCTTTACACTCTCCTGAGGTGATCGTTGGACCTCTCAGTCTGACAGGGATGAAATCATTGACATCGCTCTGAGAAAACATGATAATGCCTCAACTGTCTTTGAGGAAATCATGGTATTTGGATGAATAAATTTGTCTTTTCCAGCTGTATCAATTACTTATTTGAATTTCTAGATTAGCCAGCGGAGAATGTCCAGTTGCAAAATTCTATTGCGGTTCTTCCACCTAAGCCTAATTGGGGTGGATACCAAAGCCAGTGCTTAGCTGGGATTTAAAGTGTCTTGTATAGGTGATGAGCATCCTGCACTACATCAGTGGCTGCAGTGAGGAGCAGCACATCTTACAGTCCATTCCTTGTTTTACTTTTCTTGTTTTTCTTTATTAGAAAGCTGACGAGTGAAATCTGAACTGCAAGGAGGAAAATCTGACAAGCTGTCAGATGAAAATACACTCTTTAGTCTGGGGACATACACAACTTCTCTAGTCCTAGTATTGATCATCTGTGGCTCCTGATATGAGGTAAATGGATATCGGGAAGAGAATGTTTTAGTCAAATCCAGAGTATTGTCTCAAAGGCTTCCTAAGCTAGAACAGGTATCTCTCAGCTCACGTAAGCAAGATCCTCAGACGCCCTCAAGAGCTGCTTTTAACTCTGACAGAAAGCTGGTGCACTTAACGTGAGCAATATATTTGGCTTAACAGTCACCTGAATAATTGTTTGGGTGAATCTTTTGTTCAGGCTTTTCACCATTGGCATCTTTCCTGAGGAACATACTCATAGGAATGAAGTATGCTGAATTGTAACCCGAGTTCTCCATGGTCTGCTGTTGCAGACCTCTTTCCCTTGAAACCTGTGACTGTAATGGGCCCAGAGGCAGATGCTGCTATAACAGAACTCATGATAAGCATGTGTCTGATCAGGTGAGGGGGCTGGTGTGTGACAAAGAGGATTGTGTTTAGTCCTTGAATATATCCAGAAGAGCCAGTGTGTGCTCACCTTAACAGGGAACCTGGAAACCATTTGCTGTCTTACACTTATGCAGCAGTTCATTTTTTTTCTGGCAGAAGGGCCATTGGCAGACCTGACTGATGGGTCCCCATGCCCTTTTCAGATGATAAGGATTAAGCAGATTTCCTGGTTTTCCTTTGGTGTTTCAGGTGGTGTACTGAGCTACAGGCCTGACTGCCTTCTTGAATTGATCTGTACTGCATGACAGGGATGAGAGACTGATTGCAATTTTGAGACGGTTTACATGGTCTGGTGCTCTTGCCATTCAGATGAGAGCTGGGTTCTGCTTCATGTGGGAGCATATCTTACGAATTTATATGAGGCCACAGTGAAGACAATTATTTTCCACTTCCCTGTATTCTTAAGGGAGGTATGAACACACAGCGCAGAGAATGCAGACCTGTCACTGCACCTGTTTGGGCTTTGGAGAGGCACTTCCTCTGTTTGACTTGCTGAATTTTTTGAAGGTCCTCCTGAGCACAGCTGAGCAGTTCCACAAACCCATAAGCCTTTTGTTTTGCAGTTGTTGAGAAACCTACACTGCTTTGTATAGAAATATTTACATAGGATTTATACATTACTTTGACCCTTCCTAATCCAAATTGATTTTGCAACTTCTGTATGCACTGAGTGAAATATGCAATCACAGAGCTAAAGTCAACTTGCTATTACCAGTTTTTCTGTATTGCTAAAAGGGTCAGTGTTCTCAATAGGAAAAAATATCAGGAAAGAAGGTATGCATTTGGAGTAAGCAGCAAGGAAGGAGCAAGAGAGCTTAACAAATTTTGGTTGGTTGGTTGTTTTTTTTGCTTGGATTATTGTTTTTGTTTTATTTAATAGTTGAACACACCAGTGGCTACTCTTGAGACCTCTAACAGTGTCTTGGGAAAGACTTGATCGAAGTCTTACTAATGACAGGGGATTTCTAGTGACTGTTTTGCTGTGAGTGGAGCTCCATAGCACTAGCTGTTTGTTTCTGTATAACTACCTGAACCAGAATTTCCCAAGATACTTTGATTTGAAAGTTCAAAAGTGGGCTTGATCTCTGACTTCAAAAGAGCTGATAGGGTCTTCACAGGCTTAGGTTATAAATGTTTTAAAACTGACATGCATGCAGGTTATGCTGTTTCGGTAGCAATACTGATGTGGCTGAGAGCTGGCTCAGAGCTATGCTGGGCAGGCAGTTCAAAACTGTAATTTTGTTTTGAAGTTTCTTGTACCTCTTGGAGAACTGTGTTAGCTGTCCATATACATCTGCCATGCCTCCTGGATAGGTGCTATGGAAACACTAATGTAATTTGGAAAGCATTTTTACTTCATTTAATAATTCTTTTTGTCGTACTGCATCTGCTATCTTAAAGAGGAAAATGGCCTGACAAAGTGATAAAATGGTGTTTACATCAAAACATCAGGTATGCTCTTTCCGTTTTGCCCAGTCCTCTGAGCTGGGACTCTCAAAATGAGTTTTGATTAGGTAGGGTTTTTTCAGTATTCATGGAGAGAAGAATATATCTATTATGTCTCTAGAATATCTGAGACACCACCAGAAGGTGCCTTCCTCTCAGCTGGGCCATTGTCTGCAGCCAGCTGAGATTGTGTCACACCCTGGTGTGATCAGGGCTGTTGGAATGGGACTGACCTGTCGTGTGTGTGCTCAGCAAACGTGCCCTAGGCTTGACCTTGACTACCCCAAATTCACTCAGGCTTGAGCACTGACCTATACGTAATTTGTTGTGGTCTCTGCTCAAACTGAAATACGTACTATACGATCTAAGCTCTGCTTTGTTCTGTGCTGATATGTAAACACAGTAAAATTTCTACTGCAGATAAAGGCTTACACATCTTCCTACAGTTAGTGCCTGTGCTCGATTCCAGAGCATGTTTGAAATCTCAGTTATCTCCACTTAAAGCAAGGAAGGAGACCTGATTATCTGTTATGTAAATGTGTTCTGAATATATATGTGCACAAGAAGAATCGAAAGAGGGAGGGGAGAATTTTTAGCTTGAATATTTTATTCTGTACACCTGTAGGTGTTTCAGACTGGTTTCAATGTATGTGCAAATATGCACTGATGCAAATATACAAGCAAATTTAGAGAGTTCTACCTAAACTTCGTTAGGAACTTTTCCTTGTAATTTTTTTCTTTGTAAAACCTCTGGTTAAGAAAACATTCTGATGCTAAAACTGGTATTCCCATTAATAGACACTTGCCATGTAGGGCTGATGCACACTGAAACAAGCTTATTTAATAATTGGTTGCTTTGTGGTTGTGTTTTTTAGTTTGTAAGGAAACAAGTCATTTGCAAGTTTTTTTCCGAACAGATGTAAAGAATGAAAAGGGAACTTAAAAAGAAAAACAGCCTTATGTTTATAGCAAGCTTTTATCTTAGTACAGTGATTTGCATAAATAAATTTCCAAGTGTGTTAATGAGGAAATATGCAGGTCAGTCTTTTGAGTTGTTGAAACTCAAGGTTTTAGCTGAATTTTTGTGAGCTCTAGTGTCCTGGAATCAAATTTGGTGCGTTTCTCCTGGATCACGCTTCAGTTAGTAAATTGATTAACTTCCTCTATAGGTATGTGTTTAGAAATTAGTTTATATCCATATTTAACTTTTGAAAGAAAATACTGTCAAAAAGAAAAAAAAACAAAACACAATGAAAAAATCTGAGTTCTGTTGCTGGAGGGCTTGCCCTTTCATTGATTTCTACAATTCATATGCTTGCTTCCACTATTTCTTTTTTTGTCCTTAATTCTGTGTTCATATTAACTCATTCAGTTTCCTCTCTAAGTAAGTAAGTCCAGAATCTGAATTACATTTGCCTGTGGCTGTGATTGCTGTGTATGTGTTAATTTCTGGGTTTTCTACTGCTTCCTTTTCTCGGTTTATTTGCTTAAAATTTGAAGCATAAACTGCCTTATCTTACAACATGTATCTGTGTATGTCTTCCAGTATTTTTGTATTATGCCCCTTGAGGCTAAATCTTGATTTAAATTGTCTCTAGTGCTAAAGCCTCATGCTGTGACCTGCTACCCTGTCAGTCGTGCCAGCAACTGCTCATTTCTCGGTTCATGCTGAGAACTGGATCAGGGAATTTATCTGTGGTATTTTGGGGGGTTTTGTTTGGTTTTTTCTGAGCCAAAATCAATTAAAAAAAAATCACAAAACTCACCCAACCAAAGCACAAAACCCCTAACCATGGATCCTAGTCTATCCTCCTACAAATGGTGAAGCGGTAACTGATTGGTTGGTGTTGGGGGAGAGAGTGTAATGCCATGAAAGACAATTTACACTTAAATACCCAGTCCCCTGCAACCCTGTTAATTCAAATAACAGTGAAACATTAATGCTGAGGAGTCTTGTTTAACTTCAGCAATTTTACTTATGATTATCCAGCTGCTTTCCCAAAGAGGTTTGGGATGTCCTTTGAGCAGAGTACCTCTTCCCTAGGCAGATGCTTTGTTTCTGCTGCTGGGGGAATGTGAATGAGTAAAAGCTGCCTAAGGGCTTGCAGATATTTGAAATTGTTTTGTAGAATAAATCTAAGTGGAACGCTAGGACTGAAAATGGGGGGAGAGGTGTATTTACAGTAAGTATTTGCAAGACAGACCTGATGATATCCTGGTCTGTATGACTGACTCCCCTTCTAGTTGCCTATGTAAGTACTTTGTGGTTTTAATTATTACGTCAGCAAATACACTGACTGCTTATGACAGGAGAAAATGGAAAAGAAGATACAATTATTTGCTTTTACTAAGACTTAAAAAGGTGTCCAGCTTCTGCCAAAAGGTTGTTTAGGTCATAAATCATCTGGAAGGAGGACAGAATGGATGCCAGGTCAGCACAGCTTTTAGAGGTGAGTGGACCTCTTTCAGTAACTTGTGTTTGCTTTTTCGGAGTGTATGCGTGAGTGTTCATGGACTAAGATTTCATGTCATTTTTTTATTATGTGATTACTGTAATGAGACGTCTGTAGTATTACATCTTATAACTATATGAATATTTTCCCTTGATGAGTGTTTTTGGGGAAGTGAAGTCTTAGAGGTTATTCCTAGGCCTTTTTACATTTATTTGCTTTGAAATATAAAATGTCGTGTCCTGGCCTAATAGTGCAACTAAGATTTCTGTCAGATAGTGTGATTTGCTTAAAAAGCTCAGTCTTGGATGAGGAGAGGGGAAGAGTCATCAGAAGAAAATACACATAGCTTACAGCATTGAAATATCTTTCCAGTTTTTCTGTTCAGTTTTATTTTGAATGCTTTCATGGCTCCCAGATAGGACTTCTATTTTTACCTGTGACTGCTGGCTCTGCAGAGATTTGTGAACTCTTCTGACTTAACTCTGCTGAATTCCTGCCTGTGCACCAGCCAGGTGCTACATTTCTGGCTTCCAGCTTCTTTTGCTTTTTCCGTTCCTGTTCAGTCCACAAACATGGAAAAAAAACGCCCCACCCTGCTGACTCATTGAGCTCAGAGCACTCCCTATATTCCTGAAATAGGATTACTATCTGAGGCACTTTGAGCAACTCAGCAGAGCTGGGTCTGGTTCTCTTCTCTTGAACCTTTTAAAATAGCTGATTTCTTGTTCTTGGCTATGTGCTCTGCCGCAGCCCGACGGTGATTTCCTTAGCTCGTATTCGTTTAAAGGGCTTTTGCAACAAATGCAACTGTGGTAGAAATCAACTAGTATGTAGAATAATCCTTTTAACAGGTTTATTCTGATACTCTGTTGGGTATTTAAGTGGATTTGACTGCATCGTTTAATATGTCCTTGAAGACGGCTCCAAATGAAACCTGTCAGAGTGTGTCCTATCTCCATGTGCATACCGAGTGTGCCTGGGAGATGTCAGCCAGTGCCGTAGGCAGTGGGGAGGGGTTGCTATTTGTAGGGGAAAACTGGGAGTAGCAAACCACTTCTGTTTAGCACTGTGCTGTCTACAACTCAGTCTCTCAGATAGTCCTGAGGAAGTCTTGTTGCTCTGCCAGGACTCAGCACCCTGTTACAAGGGCAAACTCATGTTCTTTTGCCTGTTCTTCTCTTCTCCACCTTGCACAGCCTACGGGTGTCCAGTGCCTCACCCCAGGGGCAGCTGTACTACTGAATGTATCCCATTAGCTTAATTTGCTTTGGGATCAAAGGACTGTGTGAAGGCAAATATCAATTATTAATTCTCAGTTTTAAAAATACACAAAATGACACACTTTTTCTCTTTGACTGAAGTAAACAGCATTCTACTTTCTGTCAGCAATGCTGTGCAACCCTGTTGAAATGTCTCAGGTTTTGAGTTCCTGCAAAAAAGTGTATCCTGCAAAGGGCCGTATTTGGCACTGAAATAGTAAATAGCAATAGTAATAGCAAAATACTTGGAAAAGAACATTACAGCCTTGAGCACAGCCCTTTGGAATGTAGCAGGTTCCTGATAAGGCAAAAATTGGGTGGGTGAATGTTTTTCAGAGAAGCAGGCCTGGAGACAGGAATAGTGTTAAGGGTGTTGGGAGTCCTGTGCTTAGAAAGTCCTGGGTTTTGTTTTAAGTATATTGAAATGTAGTTTTAATAATACGACACTCTGTGTGAAACTTGTGATTAGGTTCAGTTATTTACTTTTAAAAGGATAACTTGTCATTTCATGTTCCAATGTGCTGTATTGGAGGTTGGCTTAAAAAAATGCACATAAGGATCCTATTCCTGACATGGGAGTGGGGAGGAGAGAACTCAGTCTAAGATCTTCTGCACAAAAGAGGAAGTATACACACTGTTAAAATTGGGGGTTTCTTTCCATACATTCTCTTGCACTGCTGTAATGATATGGGCTTATTTGCTCTTGGGATCTGCAGGTGTTTCAGAAATGCGGGTACATTCCCTGTCCATCCAGGGAAACTGAGGGGGTTTTTTGGTCCAAGATCATTTACAGATGGTAGGTCTGGGATCTTGACCCTGAACGTTAGTTTTTGGTTCTAGAACTTACTGCATACATCTCATCCATGAGGTGAGGTGGTAACATCGATGCTAAATCAGCTTTATCCCTGCTCATCTCTGCCTGTGGTGGTTGGATAAATATAATTTAACCTTTCTTTTCACTGTTTCTGGTAGAGCCCTGCTGTGGATAGGGCCTAAAGGGAAAAGTTAGTTAGATCTACTGCCTTTTTGTTGGTTTATGCTGCAGTATTTGGATGATAAAGAACCATACTGGTGACCACATCTTCTTTTATGTAAGCAACCAAACAGCTGTTTTTTAATTACTAATGCATGTAAATGAACTGGAGCTATAAAATAGTTTGTGTCTTATTACCAGGCTCCTTGCTGGGAAGCTTTTCTGTCTTTGTGTTTTTCTCCCAACATTTCTATGGCTCTTGGCACGGTAGAATCCAGGGGTCTGACTTTTGTTCACTTATTACAGTGCAAGAGACACTTCTTTTGACCATAACTGTTGTTAATTGAATGGTACTTTGCAATACAGAAATTTTGTGGCAGGAAGGTATTTCAGGGAAGTCCAGTCTATTCTCCCACTGAGTTTGCTTAAGAAGTCAACCAAGCCTTTAGCTGGCAACAGTAAAGGAGACAGGAATTGAAAAAATTCCATTTTACCTGTGCTACAGGATTGACTGCTAGACTAACTGGCTTTTCTTATTTGCAGTTCTCCAAAGGCAGATCTGTATGTTGGGGTTTTTTTGGATTGATGTTTGATTTGGGGTTTTTGTTTGTTTGCTTTGGATTTTTTTTTGTTTGTTGTTTGTGTTTCAACTGCTTAGAAAGGTGCATTTACAGTAAAGGTAATTTGTGTTTCAGGTTGACTTACTAACCAGTAAGTTCCTGCCAGAACAGTACTCCCCTAAATTTTAAAGTCTTCCAGGTAGGTCTCATTAACATTCTCCTGCAAGATCAGTGAGAGAAGCTGGCCTACTCAGCCAGGAATGCAACTGTCTTGTGATCTGTGGTATATTAGCAAGCCTAGAAACTTTCGGTATCTTCCTTGCAGCAGCTTTGCCCAGGTTTTCACTGTGTGGTTGCTTATTTATACCCTTTGTACCTATTATTTTTTCCAAAACTCCTTTATTGTGTGCTCTACTTGTTCTACCTCTTAAGGAAAACTTTAAAATGTGAAGTTGCTGATGCTCTGAATCAGCACCTCCCTAAACCAGTTCCTGTGGTGAGTCTTTTTATAGTAGTATCAAGAAATAAGGTGGCACTGTTCAAAGGAAAAAGAAATACCCAGCCCTCAGGGAATGTATGGTTTGAGAGGAGCAGTACTTACACAGCTTTCTTGACTCTCTTGAGAACAGCCCTGCTGAGCTAAGCCCTCCTGCATGTGCACCATGTGTTGCCCAGCATGGCCTTTTAACAGCAGCAGAGCACTCTGATGCACAGGCATTGCTGTGATGCACTTCCACAGTGCATCTTTGCTAGAGAGGACTACACCCTGTTTTAGCTGGTATGAGTAGGATATCTGCCTTTCCTAATGCAATGAAAGGGACAACTGGATTTATGCATTGGGAAATTGCTTTTGTCTCCAGTGTGATTGTCCCTTCTGCCCAGCTGTGCAGTCTGAGCTGTCAGATATTGAGCTTAGGATCTCCTGATGCTTTGGTATGATTTGAGTTGCTTTTTTCTTCGCTGCTGAAATATGTTCATTTTTGCAGTCCCATGAAGTGAAGATTACTTCTGCCTGGGAGCAGAAATATATCTTCTCCAGAAGTGGCTGTGGCCGTCTCAGATGCTGATTTCTCTCCTTGTTGCCAGTTTTTGGCTATGGTGTTTTTCTCCCATCTCAGTGCCCTTTACCATTCTGGTATCCCTGGTGTGTATGTGCCATGTATGATTCAGTTTCATATGTAATTCGTTTCCTCTTTGGTGTTGATTTGTCTATCCTGAGCCTAATTAAACCTTAATTGCTCTCTGATACCTGTGTAAGGATTCTTTCTGTGTATGATTTGCTGCTGCACAAACTGCACTCCCTCATTAGACTAGCTTAGCCATACCCTGAGCTGCCTTAAAACCAAATTTATTTTGGAGTCTTCGTGTTCCCGTCTCAACACTTTGCTTTGTATCTTTCCTTTCCCTCCATCTCTTGGCCATCATCTGCTTCTAGTGCAATGCACCATCACCTTTGGGGCAGCCCCATGGTGTGATTGGGAGAGAGGACGGTGGGAAGGTTGCAATTACAGCAGCAGCCTTGGGGAACCATAGAATCATGTGAATAGGAGCATGTGAACTCTTGGAGGGGGCTAATGGACTTGGCAGAGATGCTTCTGACTCTGCTTCTGCTAAAACAGTTATTCTTTATCCTTCATAGAGAGCCTGTGTGTTTGAGTATTAGGTGATGGATGGGAGTCAGGCTTTAGTAAAGAATGTATGAACAGAGAGCAAAGAGCTTTGGGATATCTGAAAAGATGTTAAAACAGTAAGACTGCCCTTTATCTACTCAAAGCCAGTTGTTCTGTTACCCTTAACCTTTGATAGCTTTGTATTTATTGTCCTCAGGGGCCACCATACTTCTCCTACAAGTTGCAGAAGAGCTGTGCTGAGGAGCAGTAGAGTTGTAGGAACTACACTGCATCTGAGTTACTCAGTACAACCTTCGTCAAGAGAGTTTGTGAGACTGCTGCCAGGACATTTGTAAGCAAAAGCTTAAGGAAAGGGCAGTAGTTCTGTGGATTTCATCCTTCTAAATTGTTGCCAGACCCTTTGGTTTTTTTGTTTTGTTTTTTCTCTGACTACATTTCCCTGAAAATTGCACATCCAGTGCTGAGGTGGTAGGGAGACAATGTCTGCAAATCAACAGCATAACAAGAAAGAGTATCTGAGTTCCTGTTGCTCTGCTTTTGTCTCTAAAAACTGCTGTGGCACCATTTCTAGCTCCAAGATACAGGCAGGGGTTTTGCAGAACAAGTTGTTCATGATCCAAAATGGACCAGCCAGAGGGAGGGTAAGTAGCTGTCAGAAACCAGGATGAATAGGTTGCTTATCTGATCCATCCTGAAATGTCTCATCTGTCAACACTGTCAGAATCTGGGTATATGCTGGAGGATAAGCCATATTTACATAACGTCTTGGAGGGTGTGCAAGAGAGAGGTGAGGCTGAGGGGGGAAGAGGTGACATTTAATCCCTTGTTTGCTGAACCCTAAAGGTTTTCTTTGTGTTGGTCTGCTCTTCTGCACTTCCCTCCTGCTTTAATGGCTGTGTTGAATGACAAATGGAGGCAAAGCAGTGAAAACAGGAAACATAATCCCTTGAAAATAACTGGTGGGAAAGGAGGAAAGAAACTGTAAATAAAGGAATCCCTGCTTTCATGGGGCAGCTCCACAGAGCAGCTAGTTGCTCGTCAACATGAAGGAGCTGATATTCTCTGAGGTCACCAGAGTGTCTTTTTGAACTCCTGGAAGGGTGAGGAAGACCTAAAAGGAGAGGAGCTGTGGTCTGCTCTGTGTTGTTTTTGTTGTTTGTTTTGGTTTTGTTTCTATTTTAAAAGAAAGTTTAGAACCACTTGTCTTGACTACAGTGTGAGATTTGGATGGGATGTGGTTTATAGTCACATGTTGTAGGCTGCAGGGGCCCTCAGTTTTCTCTGGCTGTGAGAAGTGAGCCTTGCTTCTGTATTGTCATTTAGTCTTTGAGAGCAGAAGTAGGGCTGGAGGAGAGCTGACTGCGGAAGTTGTATCTGCATAGGGAGGGAGCCATTTAGAGCAGTGAGGGGCTCCTCTTTTGCCTCAGACTGGTTTTCTCACTTGGCTGTCTCTGGACCGTGGTTCTTGTTTCTACTATGTAAAAGGGAGTGGGAGTGTCACAGCTTTATTGCACACCCAGTAGAGTTACTGTTTGAGGAGTGGACAGAAAAAGTTATTGTGAGCACGACAAAAATCTGTTGGTGGAGCATTTTAGGAGGCATCACATTATTGCGTGGCAAGGTTGAAGGCTCAAGATTTCCACAAAAATTGATTAAAGATGCCAGATAGAGACATCCTACCAGTTCAGGTGGTTTATCTTACAGTTCTTTTGATGCCATAGCTTTGGGTGGGTGTTGGATGGAGTGCCTTCAAGTGGGAAGTTCTTGAGGTTGAATGAAAGTGAAGAAAGCAGAAAGGGGAATCTCTAGACCACTCTTACAACCTCGGTGAATAGCAGGTGCTGAGTAGCTTGTGGAGAAGCTACTTAACCTAAACTGGTAAATAAGGTTCTCCTAGAGCCCGGCCCAGCCTTCCTGGCTCCTGACCATCTTACTGGGGACCGTAAAAGGCAATTTGCCTTCTGACTGTGCTGATTCCTATTGTACAAGAAAGCCTGAAGGGAGTAGGATCCCTTTGGTATGGCACAGGACAGTGGAAGAAAGTGGGACTGTTGAGGGGGATATGCTTTGCCTCTTTGCGCCTCTATCATCTTTTTGTGGAGGATGAAGATGAGGATTTTCTTTGTAAATTGTTTTGAATGTCACTTACTGCAAAGGGAGACCAAATCCATGTCAGAATTGCCTGTGGATGTTTCTGAAATGCACCGTGTGGCAACTGCCTTCATTAGGAACAGCCAATGGCACTGCCAAGCTTTGGCTATGTTCACATGTTCTAGTTAACTTTGATTTGGATACCTTTCCTGAAGCAAGCTGGACACAGCTTTCCTTTTCTTTTCCTGAATCTGTAAGGATGAGGGAGCTCCAGCAGCTCTGTAATAGCTCATCTGTAATAGCTAGAGGGAGAAAATAAGTTAGATGGATCAGTCCTTTGAGCCTTTTGTTTCCAAGTGGAGCCCATGTTAATGGAAAAAGTGGTTCCAAACCTGTATGTAGGAACTGCCAGGTGAAGGCTGGTGGCCATAGTTGCATGGAATGTGGCAGCAACTTGGATGCTGCAGTCTGGACTTGATAGAGGGATACAGGAAAGGTAGGTGAAAAAGTTGGATGACTCACCTGTTTATTTCTTGTTTTCTTAGGAGTTCTGTTAGTGGGGTGTGGATCTATAGTAGTGTTAATTTAACTATAATTAAGTCAGTGTTAGAGCAATCTGCCTGTGCGTATTTTTAGGTAGTTTCAGCCACTGCTTGTATATGTTTAAAGAGTTTGAGAAATACTGTTTGTGTGGCTCTTGCACTCTAGCCTCTCTGCAACTATGCTTCTGTACTTGACTTCCTCAGAGTGCTGCTGCTTATGCATTTGCCTCATCTAATTCCTGTTAATCCAAGAATTTAGTGCTCAAAACTTCTGCTGCCTGGCCTGCCCCATAAGTTTGCAAGAGTACATGCAGAAAACAGCTGGTGGACCAGCTGTGACAGCAGTAAAAACCAGAAGGTGCTGTCAAAGCTTGAGCTGATGTTCATTACCTGAGCTGTGCTGTGGAATGAAAGTCCCTGCTTAGCTTGAAAATTGCAGGATGGGCCTGAGAGGAATGTGATAGGTATCTACATTTGAGTATCACTGCTTACCTGAGTTTAGCGGAATAGCAGTTTTTTAGCTGAAGGAACACTGATGACTGGAGGAAGGCACAGAAGAATTTTTGAAAGGGAACACACATTTCATGTGTTACCACTGACTGTGGTAAATGTTACCCAGGTATGTTTCATTGGTTCTCCCATTGTCCCTCCTGTGGTTACTCTGCCAGTTTTGCTTTTTATCTTGTGTTTTATGGCCTGAACTTGGAGGACTTGGCTCCAGGGAAGGCTGCAGCTTTTCCTGCTGCTTAGATTCCCTTGCTGTGGCCACCACCCTCTGAACTCACTGCACTGGGCTCCAGCTGGGTTCTGCTGAGAGCTGTCACCTGTTCAGCTGCTGCTTCCCTTCTGCGGCTTTTTCACTTGTCACTTGTTGTGACCCAGCTGTTGCCTGTGGTATGGGAGCTGTCACACACGCCAGGGTGGCATCTGGTGCTGGCTCTGGGGCAGGACTGAGGCCTGCCGGCCACATGCCAGTGCTTACGGCCACTTGGGTTTGTTCTGGTCCTTTGTCACCTGCATCTTCCTGAAGCCTGGCTGACGGAAGCTCTGGGTTACTAAGATGCTTCGTCAGACAGGCTTCTCTCCACTCCTTTTCCCAGGAAGGCTGCAGGCAGGTAAGATTGTACTGTGCTTCATATTTTCTTTTTTAAATTCTCCAGCCTTAGGTGGACTTGGAATTTCCCCAGCATTAAACATTAGCCCTCAGAATAAATAACTTAAAGCTGGAAGGAAGAAGTTGTCAATACGTGGTATCTGTATGCTTGCTCCGTTGCTCCATTTTCTTGAGTCCTTTTTTGTCCTGGTCTCTCCTGGGTGTGTTGGGGAGAACACCGTGCTCCCAGCCCCCACAGCTCTCCCTGCAGCTGCCAGGGGAGGGAGGTACAAAAGCTGTCTTGTCTGTTGGCTTCGGGAGACAGCTGATGGCTCAGCAGTGCTTTAGAAACTTGTGCTCTGCTACAGGTGCTGGGCGGGGAAACACTGCTGCTGTTTCCTTGGGGACTGGTGGGAATTTCTGAATTTTTATCTGCTGCAATAGGGAGTGACAGAAAGGGATCCTCCACAAACACGCTTTGAAGGATCTTCAGCCCTTTCCTGCCTGGTGTAGCAAGATGGGATTTCCTCTTCCAGCTACACAGATTAATTTGTTAGAAGAACTGTGGATTGATTTTGGAGCACAAGTGCCTTTGTCAAGGTTGCTGTGCACGTCTGGAACAAGGGTTATTTCTCTCTTAAGGGGAGGAATTTGGAGTCAAAATTTGCATTTTGAAAGTTCTGTGCATTGTCTCAGTGGTACCCTGTCACTTGTAAATATTCATCACCTTTAAAGAGATTAGTGAGGGTAGTTCTGAGCCATTCCTGAGAAACCTATCCTAGGAATCCAAGTATTTGCTCAGCTCTGATTAACAGCCATTTGGATCTGTTTGGAATTTGTTGTAAATTGAAGTGTACGGGCAGACTTTGTCCTTCCATATTTGTTTATATAGGGAAGGAGGAGGATGGTGAGAAGTGGAGAGGAGTATGGAAGACAGTACTATTTTTGATTGTGATAGGGATACAAAGAAGTCCTTTGTGTAAAGGCTGAGGTGAGGGAGTATTCATCTTTGATAACAGCTTTTTTTTCTGTAGTCTTTGTATTTAGGTACTGCTGAGAGTGTGCCATCTCCAGGTACAAAGGAGTGAGTTAAGGACAGTGTAAAGTGGGACAGAGAATTTTCTGCTTGTGTTTTAAATAGAAAACTGTCACCTTATTACATGAATATAGTTGGATTTAAAAAGCTTGAGAAAATTACTGCTTGGATAGACAGTCATTGAAAGCTGTGAAGATGAAACAAAACTGAAATTGTCTTTTCTTGTGTTTGTTTTCACTGATAAACTTCATGCATCTTCTGGCAAGAAATTAATGCTCAACAGGAACAGAATGTCTGGCTCTCCTGAGGTGCAGTCAGTTCTGTAACTTATGCACTGCTGAAGTCAATGACACTCAGAATGACACTTAGTATCTGTTACCACAGCTTCTGTGTTTAATTTAGTCTTATTTCTGTCTCCCTGGCAAAACATGAGCTGGTTCTTGCACTGGCTTGTTCCTTTCTTTCAGCTTAGTGGTAACCACACCCAGAGTTCAAGTCCCAGCACACTTCACATTCCGAATTCTTTAACCGCTGAAATACTGATCGGAAAGTGCCAATAAATTTGCTTGGGGGAGTATTTTTTTCTGCATGAGTCTGAAGTATGTGGGAATGTACTGTAACATTAAAAATCTAAATGTGTCACGTACGCCTGTGAAATCCTGATGAAGAGGGTTCTTCAAAGCTCTCCCTGGCACATTTGAGGCATTGTCTGGGTGAAACTCCGTGATTTAGAAAAGCCTTGTAGTACCAGGTCTGAAATCCTGTTCATTGTCTCATGTTGATTTGTCCATGTGAACATAACAGAAATCTTTCTTGCTCAAAAGACATTGGTCTACAGAGTATGACATCGTATATTGAAGTCTGATTCCACAGTGTCTTAATGCTAAATTGTTACAACTGAATCAGTATGTTCCCTTTGGATGATGTTTAATGAGGGATACACTGTCCTTGGGAGACTGTGTCCTCGTTTAGCTGCAAAGCTGAAATTAAGAATGAAAATTAATGGATCAGCTTAATGGAAAATCTGTATCTTTTGGTTTACTTTTTTGTATAATTTCTTTGCCAATCTATCGTAATCAAGGTCAGATTTTATACTGAAACTGAAAACTGATGTGAGACAAGGGTCATTTATTAAATGAATTGTTACTGAAGCTTTCAAAGTCATGATTTATCTCTGAGCAGGAGGCCAGACTCCTTGTGCTGGTACAGCAGAGTGATGTTCCCACAGTGCTATCCAACTGGATTGGCAAGCTGTGTCCTCTTCTGCCAGGAGATGCTCCTTCCTGCCTTTTCGTCTCTCCTCCTCGCTGGGGATGGAGTTTTGCTGTGCTCAGAACTAAGGCTGCAGAAATACCTACTAAATTCTTAATTCCACATGTCAGAGAAGTAGCATATAAAGCACGTAACGTTGCCTGTTTTTTTTCCTGTAGTGATGTGTAATTTGTGACTATGCGTGGGCCTGGCATCAGGCAGGTTCTTCATTGGAACTGGCATCCATTCTTTTTGCTCTGTGTTGCCTCTGGGGTAACTGTTCTCAAAACCATCTCTTTCCTGCACTCCTGCTCTGTCGGTGTCTACTTAACCAGACTCATGGCTTGTTCACTGTCCCTTCCTTTGATGTCCTTGCTGTCACTGTAAGGTGATACATAGGGAAAGAGGTTTTTATCACTGCGGTAATCCTCAGACAGCTGGTTCTGCTGGTGGTGAAAGACTACTTCATACTCTCCAGGAGGCTAATGTCTTCAGAATTTGTTGAATAACTGTGTTATGACTGCAGCCGTAATAAGCTATAATTGCAGATAAATGCAGGTGCAAGTTGGCGACTGACACCATTTTTATGCATAATGTCCTTATCTGTGTTCTTTTGGGTAGCTGTTGCAGTCTGGTCTCACTTGCTCTACTGTGGCAAAGTTGAGAGACTTCTTCCCTAGGAAATCTGGTTTTATAATGTTTTGATAGCAAGACAGATACATTCCTTCACGTGTGCTATAAAAGATGTGGTTCTGATGTTACGGTTTGCTGTGCGCTCATTATCAAATGTTTTAAAAGTCCTATGGAGAGTGCTAATGGTTTTTGTGGGTTTTTTTGGTATTGCAGTGTGCAGAATATTTTATGGTTCAGCAGTAAGGCCTTTTCTCCTCACATTTGTGCGGTGCATAAAGTGTGAGTTCATTTGAAACTCTTGTGTCAGAAAATACACAATCTCATTCATTGACATGCCAGGTTTTGACATCCCAGTATTATCTGTATGCATATAATGTAAATTTGTTTGTTTAGTCAGCATAAGAGCTCTGACCCTAGAAGTCTTTGGCACTGCGTAACTTTTTCCTACTTGCTAAGTGTACAAGCCTTGAGTGGAGTGGTTTGGTCACCTGGAGCATCACGGCTCTGCCACAACTACCCATGAAAGGTGAGAGTTATCCTTTCTCAGGGCAGAGTCTGTGCAGAGGCTGATGCAGGGCTTCTCTTCCAGAGTCGTTGTAAGGAGGCAATGGCTGCTGCAGAGCTCTGTGCAGGCCCTAATTTCCCTAAATATTTAATTGCATGGTGTAAGTTACTCATTGATGTGTGCGTAGTGTGGTCTTCGTTATCTGTGTGTGCTGCACAGTGTGCTGCTTGTACAGCCTCTGAGCTCCCTGTGTGACTTGTCAAATCTAAGCCCCTTTTCAATGACTTCCCCCAATCATTGCCCCAGGGTTACTCCTTTTCCTCACTGAAGGGTACCTTCCAGTTTGGTTTATTTATGAGTGTTTCTTCTTTCTATTTTAAATAAAATGCTGTATCTTTTTTTCTAAATTGACAGGTAGTCTTGTAGCACACTGTTAGGGGCCATTGATTAAACAAAATACTTGGATTTGCTTATCTAAGTGCTTTTTTTTTTTTTTTTACAGAAACATTTTAAAGAATTGCAATAGGTCAGATGATCTGCAGATCTAAGATGTGCCTGCTTGTACGTACTGAGAGCATCTTGCTTTGTGTGTTTGTGTTTCTGGAGGAGTGGTTTTGTTGTTCTAATTTGGATTATTTTGCAAATTACTTTCTTGTCTCTTAAGCAGTACATGCTTTGAAGCACTGGAATATTTGACTTTTTAATGTTTCTTCTGACAAAATGCTCTGAGATATAGTCCCACTAGCTTCAGTGAAAAGAACTTTCTCAAATTAATTATAAGAATCTTTTTCTGGTAACAATTTCTTTCATATTTCTTAGCCCTGGCCCACAGGTACCTCAGAGTTTTCACTGGGGGGAAAAAAACAGTCTCTGAGGGAGAGACCTGAAAATTTTTAAGCCCACAGTAGTAAATATTTCAGTGCACTATGTGTAGGGATCACCTTGGGAGTTCAGTTTAGAAATGTCTCTGAAGTGTAGACTATCTGCTGAAGATCAGGGTTGACAAGCATCTGCATAGGATTAGAGTTAGCAGAAGAAACCTTGGAAGTGGAAGCATAGAGAAAATCTGCTTAAAGTCCTGGGCAGCATTTTGATGAACAGAGCACATTATTTGAGTGCAGAAGCATTGTCTCAGCTGTTTGACTAAGAGTTTCCAAATGTTTAATAGTACATCAAACAGATAGTACATTGTTTTCTTGCATCTCATTTCTGTGACCTTATTTCATGTCAAGTCTAAAGATGGAACTGCAGATTTGTAATGGCAGTTGCCATGCTGATAGCTGTCTTTAGGAATGTGGCAACAACTAAAAAACATTGGAGAATGCAGCACATGAGCATAAATGAGAAGCACAGTTGTTGAAATGGGTTTAGGAATTCGCTTAATCTGCTTCTGTATTTCTCCAAATGCTGTCTGTCTTCTTTTATTCCAGGGGGCAAACTTTATAGATAAAGATGGGCAGGGTGACAGGGATATTAAAAGCACATCTGTTCCATTATCGCTTGAGGTGGTAAGAAATCCAGGCTTTACGGTGCCGTGATGTTTGGAGTACATTTTCTCTGCCTATGGGCAGCAGCATGCGCAGTTAAGGTGCACCAAGCAAGTTTTCACATACCCTTCTTAAATCATACCATTGTATTTTGGGATAAAATAAAAGGCAGGATTTGGGAATTTCCTGGCATTTGTTGCAGTACTAGAACTACAGTATATTTTAAATGCCCCCCGCCTCTTCTTTTTTGCTCAGTCATCTCTTTGATACTCTTTAAGTGATGCTACCTGTGCCTCCCTGGAAAGGATGAGATGGCAAAGCTTCCTCATCTGTAAGACTGTGGTCTTCAAATTCCTTTGTGTTAAAGGGAGTTAATGTGGCTAAAGGCTGGTTTGAAAAGCTTTGCTAGTATGTGTTGCTCTCCAAAGGATGGTTATGCACATCAGCTATTCGCCCTCAGTTTTCCTAGAGAGAACTAATTTTCTTTCCTGTGGAATTATAAGATATGGTTACTTCCTGAGCCTAAAATAATGTGTGCTGTTGCTTAAACCTTGTTAGCAAGCTTAGGCTTGCTGAAGAAGCATTTGCTTCTTCTACTCCTCAACCTGTCAGGCTTTCAGATTATCCTTGCTTGTGTTCTGCTGGTAAAGCCAGGTGGAAAATAATAAAGCCCCTCAGCTTATCTGTGGTCAGCACAGACTGAAAGGGAGAGCTTATCTCTCCTCTCCATGCGTCCTAGAGGAAGCCAGGCTGAAGCAATGAATCCCCGTTCCTAAGATCAGGAAAGCCAGAATTTGACTTAAAGGGGGTGATTGATTGGAGAAAACAAACAAACGAAAAAAGACACCAAGTAATCGGGATTGGTGTCAAGTGGCTGAAGCTGTATTTGTGGTCTGCTGAGGTGTGGCAACAGCCAGCTTCCTTCCCACTGCAAATACAGAGCTCCCAGAGCAGCGCTGCTTGGGCTGCACCAGCAGTCTGGTTATGTGTGCTGGAGGTCAGAGCAGCATCCCACAGATTTATTTTTATTTGTTTTTTGGAGTTTCATTCTGGAGAAGCATGCATAGCACGTTTCAGCTCAAGGAAGAGCAGAGACTTCGGGTGTGAGCAGACGGATGGCGCAGGATATGTACAGGAGCTGGCTCAGTCTTTGTTAACCTTTCTCAAATGTCGATACTGTGACAGCAGATGAGATGTTGTATTCCAGGGCATGATTTCAGGAGAAGTGCAGGTTGTGTGGGAGGCATGCCCTTATACAATGACCTTCCTACCTGTAAGCTCTCAAAATAATAATGCATAAGTGTTCAAGAACATGTCAGGTCAATTACTGTGTAAGCTTGTCTGAAGACCAGCTGCTGGGACTGGCATCCATCAAGTCACAGCCCAAGGGGGTGCGGAGGGGTAAAAACTGTAAACATAATGAATTTGAGACTGAGGCAGATTTTTCTCCGTGCCCTGCAGAAGCTTTGATTGTTGGTAGAAAAGGTAGAAGAGGAGTAAACTACCACATCCAGAAGAGCTTGATTGCAAAATAGTGCCTTGTGGCTTGGTGATGAGGGGGATATATGCAAGATTTTGGGGGTCTTGGATTTATGTAATTCTGAAATTCTTCTGTTGCATATGGCAGTGTGTTGCTCATTTCTATAGTAACTTAAAGATGTCTAGTTTTCCTTGTCTCAGAAAGCTGTTCCTGAGTGATGCTTCGGAATTTCTCTTCTTTGCAATTGAATAATTCGGCCTTTAACTGTATAGATGATCCTAATTCGGTTACCAAACCCTCCCTGCTATGAAAAGTGCAAGTGAGTAGCCTAAGAAGAGTTAGTTACCTATAGTAAGTGACTTTTGCCCAAAAAACCGCAAATGCATTTTTTTTTTCTAGCTTTTACTTTACAATTCTGAGTATAGGTAGATATTATCTCAGTTTAAAAATGGAGAACGTTGAGGTATTGCTGGATGCTAATCTGGCTCTTCCTAGAGTTGAACTGTTCACCTGCAGAACAAAAGACCCTGATCTCAGCTGTTGTCTTTCTGTAATATGTCCTGATAGTAATGAATAAAGTAATAAATTTAGCACATCTATACATTTTAGAAAGTTAAAAAACAAAGGAAACACTTGGGGTGTTGTTTGAAAAGCCACATTTCTAAAAAGGCGTGGCTTTTCCCTATTACATGAAAGGAACTGCTGTTCCAGATGGTTAGACACAAAGGAATTTGGTATAGAGCAGGATTTTGTGCCATGTATTGTCTTAGTAACCATGGTGCCACGCTGTCAGACCTTGCAGAAGTGTTTCCTAGACACTTCTCCAGTGATTGCTGTGAATCACTGACTCTTTCTTTTAGTCAGGCTTTGTACATCTGCAGGATCCAGAGAAGTACAAGTTCATGGTGCCAGTCTCATGAACAATGAACTGCCCGGGTGATACTGGAAGTAGGGATATTTTTTGCCAGTTTCCAGAGCAGTCTGCACGCAGAGAGCTGTGATGTTATAAGCAATTGAATTTAAGTTACTGGAATACTTCTAATTTCCAGCAGTCCTGGAGGCGTGGAAAGTGCTTTCTGCCTTGGATTTCCTGCATGCCAGGACTTCTTTTCTCCAGCTGTCATTCTCAGAGAATCCACCTTCTCTTTGCCATCCGGTCTTTTTGGATTGAATTCTCTGTTTGTCACCAGCTCTTCTAGCCTTCTATGCCTCCTCAGCTGAAATTTTTGTTCCTAGCCTTGCAGACAGAAATGTACCTAATTTAGGCTTTAGTCCTCCTGATTTGCAGCTCTAGCTCAGCAGAAAGCTGTTTCCCTGTAAATTGGTTTTATCCTTTGTGTTGGAATTTTGATATAATTCTGATGTTACCAGGATCATTTATTAAACACTGTCAAGAGAGGCATTAACTTACATGCATGTGTAATCTGTTGCACAGCTGACATTAAATGTGTTCCCCAGGTAAAGGAGAAAAAGGTTTCAATTCCTTTAACGGGGTAAAAATCTCTGTAGCCAGGAATTCCTGACTCTTTGAACGGAATACTGAAGGAACATTCAGAAATTACTGGGATTTGTTTGCTTCTGCAGAAGAAAGTTGTTTGATGTGCTTCCGTTTGAAGCAACTGTTTTTGAACTTCTATTTGAAGCTTTTTCCTCAGTCTTTTCTTCCATTTCTTCTGGACAGTACTGCAAGATGTCTGTGCTCCATTTCTTGCAAGGAATGACATCCCCAGAAATGCCACTTCTTTTTCCATGTTCAAGCTCTTTTCATCACTGATTGAGAGCCTTGCTCTGTAGGACCACATTCACAGGCTCTGCTGTTTAAAGAGTGGAAGAGGTTTTGGCACTGGTTGCCATTGGGTATAATACTCCTTGTATCTGGCATGAGAACAGAGGGAAAGACTAGCACTGGGAACAGGGAAATAGATTTGACTAGACCTGTTGTTACCATTTAAAGAAACTAAGCAGAAGGGGCTTGTCCAAGGTGGTTTCCAACTTCCCTTTTATCACTCAATAACCATGGACAGTGGAGAGGGAGATTTAAATTACCCAACAAAGAGATAGGGAGTAACTCCTGACATGAAAGCTTCTATTCCTGTCTTCTCCTCCTCCTTGCTTCCCTTAAATAATATGTATTTTATACACAGCTTTTGGGCCTATTAATTGAGCTGGTTTTGGTAGGTTCAAAATGAGAATGTGGTGTTTAGAGGCTGGGCAGTAAACCACAGAGCTGAGCTCATTGAGTGGTGCCTGAAGCTTTGTGGCCTTTGCCTTTGCTTGGAGGCCTCCAGATGTGGAGGGCTGTGTGAACAACCCACACTGCCATTCTTAGGATTTCTGTAATGTATGGACAGCATTCAGTAGGAAAAGCAGATTATTAACAGAATTTGAAGGAGGTTGGATCTTCAGTGAAAGTGTCCTCTTCCAAGTTTCTTACCAAGCTGCATAGGGCAGCCTGCTGTGCTGCAAGCCAGGTTTCCTGGCCTCTGTGTAGCAATAGGGTGTAGCATTCTTCCCAGCATTTTCATAAAACAAGGATAGAGAAACAGGAATATTCACATCCAAAAACTTTTCCAGCCTTGATTTTTTGGCAGACCTTGTGGGCTAAGCAAGAGGAGTCTCAGCTTTTAGGAAGGCAAGAAAAAGCTTTACATTCTGTTCAGAGAGAAGCGGTGAGGAGAGGCAAACTTGTCCTCTCTATAGGGCAGATTAGAGAGAAAATACTGTTACTGGGAGAGAGGGATATTTTAATTCTGGACTGTTCAAATACCTGAAAGGTGAGTTTGGGTTTGAATAAGAAGTTATCCAGAGGGAAGCTCATTTTGCAATATGGTCATTCCAAGTTTTAGCTGAGGAGTGGATTTTAACGCTGTCTTTTGAAGGCACAAGCCTCCTTAATGCTAGCTGGTGCCCACCTCTCCACATTCCCAGTTATAGGATGGAATTGCCTGTGCTTCCATGTGACAGTGGTATCTGCTGCTTGTTTACCACTCCTTGTGAAGAATAGCATTGATCTCTCATGTCCTTGTGAGACTGTGCTTGGGATGCCAAGACCTGCTGGTCTCCGGTAAGCACGGGTTCTACCTGTGCCATTTGCTTGCCCTGGAGTGTGGGAGTGGGGTCTAAGCTACCTTGTTTAAGGGCTGCTCTGGGGTTAAGCCCCATTAGGTGCACTGTTGATAGCTATAGAGTTAATGCTGTCATTTGACAAGGCCCCCTGCTGCAGTAACTGCATTGCCCTGATTCTCCAAGGGGGTTCATCCCTAGTGAGCTGGGTTGTTGTGGCTGTGTTACCTCGTGTCTGTGTCATCCCTGGTGCTAGGACAAGGGCCAGCCTCATGTAAAGAGCCCCCTCTGAGAGTGGCTGATAGCCAGTAATCCCTTTAGAAAAGTCTCTGTGCTGTGAGACTGTTGTGCTGCGGATCCCACTGTTACTAAATTTTACATTTCACCCTTGGCTTTTTGCCAGGTCCCATGGGGACCTTGGTTTCCAAGAAGCTGTTACAGAAAAGGACTAGTGGCTGCTGGACCTATCAGGCAGTGCTCATCCTTCCCTGGGAGAGGGAGGCAGCTGTGAAAGGTGGGATCACATGTTAGGCTCAAATCCTCCTAACCAAGACTCAACAGCAGCAGGGATACTTTGTGGTACTCAATTAAAATAGTCCCTTGTGTGAGCATTTCAGATACTGAGACTCTCACTGCCTTTGCTCCCGTGACCCTTTGTACCTCTTTGAGGCAGAGCATGACTTCAAGGTAACTTCAGGTTTAGTCCAAGACTAAATCTCCAGGCTTGGGAAGAGGGACCCGGCAGTTGAAGGTCCTGCAGTGACTAGTAGAGAACAGGGATAGTGACTAAGGAACCAAGTCCTTTGCTTATCATCCAGTTTATGTGATGTCCAGGCCATTGTAGTGCCACCCTTTGATAAGGCTCAGCTGTGCTTTTTGGTTTTCCTCTTCTTGTTCCCATTTGTCAACAGCAGTTGCTGATCACAGGTGTCTTGTAACAGAGTTAAACAGAGTGTGGGTCCTTGTGCTCCTGCTGAAGAGGGACATAGTAACCAAAAGCGAAGAGACCCCATCTGCTTGACATACAACTGAGGACTGAGTACTTTAACCTTTGAGATGTAGTGGGTAGGCACAAGGATACACTGGCTTTACCTGGGAAGTCCTCACCTTGCTTGCTGAGTTCAGCCTTCAGCTTCATGAAAACTCTGTGTTTAGATTAATTAATACACATGGATCAGCAGTGCAGGTGATTATGAAACTTTACATTTTTTTCTGAGGTGTTACATTTAGGAGTAATATGCAAATGGAGTGAGTTATGCTTGTTTTGTTTCTCTTTTCCTCATTCCCATCTGTTAAAAACAAACCCTTAAACAAACATGAGGCTATTCCATTGTCTTTCATCTCTACCAGGCTGCTGTTAGAAGGCAGCTTTCCCTTTAAAGTACTGAGGTCCGGCCTATTTTTATTTTAGGATAGAAGAGACATAGAGGCTTGTTTCACTTCCTGCAGCTCCTGCTGTGTGTAGCCACTCGTGGTCCCCAAGCCCTGGGTTGCTGATGTGAAACTAACAACTTAAACGGTTGTGATTATTAACAGGAAGAAAGTGCCTGAGGATATTTGTCATCTCTTTTATGTGAACTGTGTTTCTTCCATTACAACTTAAAGTCATTCTCTGTGGCATCTTTAACACCTGCTGTTTTTATAGTCTACACTTATTTGATTGAAAGCTTCTTGGCCAAGGATCTAGGCTAAAATTTGCTCAAATAGCTTGAGTCTAAGTCTTATTTTCATGAGTTACTTGTGAGGTACCGGTGTGGTCCCAGAAATTCCGCATTTTAACTTACCTTCCTAAGATCCTTCTTTTTTATTTTTAATGTTTTTGTTTTTAGAAGGAGAAGTTAATATTTGGGACAGAAAAGGAGCCTCTTGAAGGTGGTGATTGTTGTTTTATGGTAGTGATGTCCTGAACAGAGTTTCCATTGCCATGTACAGCTTTTGTAATAAAATATGTGCCTACTGTGCTCTGTGGGTGCATTTTATGAGCTGTATTAGATCTGGACTGCGGCATGCCCCACTCTGAGAAAGTAAAACAAATCCCAGGTTAAGGTTTATTATTTTGGGGACTGTCAAACCCTGTTCTTGGGGCAGGATCAAACTTTCCTCTTTATGTGAATGGATGCCATGCTTGAAATAATTGGTTGGCTAGTCCCATATAGCAACTTAGAAGTAATGTTTCTGTCTTTCTGCTGTAGTAATATTGACAGGAATCTCATCTTATCGTATTCTTCAGTATTTCAAACCTATCGAAGTGTGTGAGTCTGTCAGACAGTGTAGTTGTTGTTTAAAATTGCTGCTGAAAATTGAAGGAAGCATTAATGCAGGAAATGTAGCGGCGTGCAGAGGTTTTGTAGAAAACAGTTACTGTGCTGTTGAACAGTATCTGCTCTGTGCGGCTTGCAGTCTGAAACGTCAGAACTTCTATTTCAGGGCTGTCGCAAATTGCTTGAAGCTTTTTAGGGCTGGACCAAGCATCAACACAACACGTCTTCCAAGTTCTGTAAATGTCCCAGTAAAGCAGTATCTAAATGTAGTGCTGATGTACAAGTGTTCCTTTATTTTCCCCCTGTTGTGTTTTACTTGCTTCTGGTTGTACGTGTATTCCATTTAAAGATGGTTAGGTTTTTCTCTGAAGTTTTCACTCAAAATATTTGACTGTCTGCAAACATGATATGAAAGGCAAGAGATGAAAATAAAAAAGTACATTTCCTGTAAAAGGAATGAAGATTCAAGGCAGCTGTACTGCTTGGAGGAGGGCAGCCATCCTTCTGGGTGTGTGCTCCCTTACTGGCACAAAGATCAGCTGTACATACAATATACTCAGTTCAGAGCAAGTATCTGGGCCTGGCTAATCTTCTTCCCTTTCAAAATGGTCCAGTCAAGTCAGAAACCGTGGCCTGGATCCTCTCTCTCTGACAGGGGGAGCATAAGCGTGAGGATTTCTTGTGTTGATAAGTGATTGATCCCCTTCCATTAAGCAGTTTATCCCATCTAAGATTTTTGTTTGCTTCCGGACATGCCTGTGGACTATATAAGGAGTTTAGGTTGACATAATTTCTAAATCAGTTCCTTGGGCGTAGGTGGGGTTAAAGTACCTTCCACTGCAATACAAATTGCTGTGAGTTTCTGTACCCCTACCTCTGCTAACTTGAATTGAACGAGGCCAAAGAATCATTTAGGTCTATATTCTTTCTAACGTGTCTGGTTAAGGTGCCAAGACCATATGTGTACTTGTAATGCATTTTGGCACAAAGTTCTGTTATCTCTTGCCTGACATAAAGGGCTTTTAGAAGCTCAGTGTCTTGAAGATTTGGGATCTTGTCTCAAATATTTGAATTTTTTCTCTTCATAGTTATAGGTTGCCCTCCATAGAGCTTCTCTTTGAGTTTCTGGGTTTGTAGAACCATTCTCCTCTCAAAATACTGATTTCAGTGTCAGTTCATGCAGAACATGTCATAGCCAGGGTTTCCACAGCCACTGGTGTTGGTGCCAGTGACAGGCAGCCAGGCCAGCTCACTGCAGCACTCAGCCAAAGCAAAAGGCTCAGGGGTCCCTGGCACAAGGAGAGTTGGTTCCCGTCACCAGCTGCCCACTGGGAGCTGCCCAGAGCAGTGATGTGGGTGCGTTGGGGCTTGAGAGCTCCTGAAAACAGCCCCTGTTCCTGCTACTCCCACATACTTTCCTTTTTAGTGCTTTGTTCTCTAGCAAAATGTTGCTTGTAAAGGGGGGAGGGAGGAGATCCCAGGCTATTATCTGCTAAGTAGGTCATAATTCTGGTAAATAATTGATTTTTTTTTTCAGGCTTGAAATCAGAAGCAGGCCTTAAGTGCCAGTGTCAGACCACTGTGATTATCACTCCTTCTGGAATTTCAGTGCTTCAGCTTGAAGGATAGTTGTTTAGCTCTTTTGGGAGAGGTGCGCCACTGGAAATAAAAGGAGAAAGTAATTCCAAAACCATATGGAGAAAGCGTTTCTTCTGCTGCTGTATTGGTTTTAAAGTTTTCTTATTTTAAACTAGCTCCTATGAGAATTCTCGGCTTCTGGCTTCTGTAATGCCCTGGAATAGCTGCTCAGACTCTTCACCTGTTTTTATTAAGCAATGGAATTTGGAAATGAAAGTGTTAACAGCAGCAAGCATCGTCATTGGTTATGTCTGCTCTGTATGTGACTGTCCATGCTGTACTGCTTAATCTTTTAAAATCTTATCCTGCTGTGCAGACTGCTCAGTAGGAATCTGCTGTGGATTGCTTGGGTTCAGCCTTTTTGGCAGACCAAATCCTGCTCCCAGATAGCTGGGACAACTGATCAGTCTTGTCCTGTGGGGTGTATATGTATATATATGTGTGTGTGTTTATGTACAGATACCTGGTGTATATATTTTGTGGTTTTTAACTCTGTGTCTAGAGTGTTTCCTTAATGAGCTTTTTTCACCTCAAGGGAAAGAGGTCTTGTGCAGGGATGTGGAGTGTGGAGACACACTCCTCTGAAACTCTGTTTATTTTGTGACTTGCCTGGGGATGAGTCCTCACTGTGGGCAATTCTTAGTTCCATCATCTGCAGTACAGCAATAGTGCAGAGGCTGCTCTGGGGCCTGCAGCGGACAGAGCTGTTCTCACAGGTGAGTCCTACTCCTGCTTTGCCCTCTCTTGCACCAGCTGAGCTGAATTGCAGCGTCTGGGTGCCCTTGAAGAATGTGTGTGTGAGTGTGTGTGTGAGTGTGTGTGTGTGTGTGGCAGTCACAGCTGTCTGTGCAAGCAGCCAGGTTCTGATCCTGCCCAGCTCTGTGTGTCCCTGCGTGTCCACAGATCCCCTCGAAATACTGGGGAGCTGCAAGAGCTCATTTCTTGGCCTTGGTGCAAAGTTACTGAGTGAAACTGCTTTGTGACTTGCTGGGCATGAGAACACTCAGTCTGCTTTGGGAGCTGCTGTCTGAGCAGGAGCTCTGCTTTGTATGTACAAGTGTGGGTACAGAACAAAGCTCTTGGGGGACACCATCATCCACACAGGTTGTTTTGTCTTAGTTGGGACTCCTGTGGTCCTATTTTCCTTTGGCTGAAATTCACTGGCATTTTAGTGCTTCCCCTTGGCATGGCTTCAAAATCACTTGTTGGCTCATTCATGCTGTGGGATGGCAGGCCGTAATGAAGTGGTGGTGTAACACATCTGTGTTACCAAAATAAGCTCCCTCTTATCCCACGTTTTAATAAAATCTGAACAGCAGTGAATCAGTCAATGATGCTGAAGTGTAAACCGTCATTGTTGGTGTCTGATGAAGTACACCATGAGCTCAGACTAAGAGGTCTTTCCTCTCATCTGCTTTTCAGCTTCTCAGAAAACTCTGGCACCACTCTGCTGCCTGTTCTTGAATCATGTTTTTCTCAATTTATTCTTCTTAATGTTTAGAGGAGGACTTCCACTTCTAAAAGCAGGTTCTGCACAGATGCACACAGTTTGTGACAAAGGTGGTGTGGTCTGTCAGCTGAGAACTTATTAACCCAGAGCAGACCTTGACGTGTGACACCTTCATCTTAAACTAGTAGCTTCAAGGGGAAAGAGATGGGCAGTAGATGATGTTTATTAATGCTGGTAGGAAGCTGTGTTACACTTTCAGCATCTTTAATTAAAAGAAGTTCCTATAACTACCTTGCCATGATTATGAATGACACAAAAGTGTTTTTTCTTCTCCAGCCAGATGATAGGAAGACACTGAGCTTGGGCAGCAGCTGTGTTCAGAAAGGGTTGTGAGTGGTGTAGGCAGAACCATCTGCCTAGGAAGGCATTTAGCTTGGGTTGCTTTTTGTAGGCCAAGATAGTAAATCAATAGCTTATTTTGCACAGTGTTACAAGTAAGATGTCAATGGGTAGATTTACAGTGTAAACAGGAAGAGGGCAGCTACCTTTATTGGCTTCTTAGTGTCCCAGCTGCACGCGTGAGAAAATAAAACAATATTGCAAAAAAATAAAGCCAAAGCAACTCATCGTGAAAGAGGTTGAAGATCTAGAAACAGAACAGCGCTCTTATCAGGCATTTTACTGTTTTTTTAAAATAGACTTTAATACCCACCACTGCCTAGGGCTGACCCTCCCTTCCCTTCTCACAGAACTGTCAGTTGAGTTAAACTCTTGTTTGAACAGGCCCTTTCTTCTCCACATGCCAGGACTGTTGGTCTGCTCTAGTTAAATACAGGAAAAGGTATATATAAATGGGGAGGGGTTTTGAGAGATCACAGGGTGACAATCGCTCCATTTTGTTTCAATTACTTTTATAATCCGCTTCTCTGGAGATTCCTGTTGCCAAATGTTGTTTGAAGTGACTGCAAAACTCTGAGACAACTGTGAAGAGCAAAACTGTAAATAGTATGCTGATCATAGTTGGAATTTTCTTCCATTCACCTGGCAGATGACAGAGCAACACTGGGTATGAGAGAAGCAGCCCTCCCAGTGCAGTCAGTACATGCAGTTTCCACTTGGGCTTTGTTACTGGGTTGTTTTTTTAGAACTGAAATGAAGGCTGTAGTTTGAGCACAGCAGTAGTGCTGACCTGAACAGTCACATTTGCTGCATCCCACCTCCGTGCTGTTATGCTGCTGCATTGTGTGGAGAGGATCAGTGAAATAGAATAGGAACTGCTCTGGGTTATAAAATAACACTCTTTCCAGTTATTTTTAGCTTAGCCAGCTCCTGCTGTGGTTTGCCATGGTCCCTGCAAACGTGATTTAGGGGACAGTGGAGGGGACATGGACAGGAACCTACACAGGGGAAACTGCTTGAATCCTAAAACTTCAGCCCTCATAATGCAGGCCCTGCTTTTGTTGGGAGATAGTTTGACTTCCAGGTTCTTCTTACAGCTGTGCACGGTTCATGTTGTTTACTTGTTTGGTTTTGGTCTTGGTGTTTTTTACCTTATTTTTCATGGAAACTTTTTCTCTGTTTCAGTCAGTCTGCACCCCTGATCTAGTCAGTGCTAAAGCTCCTGGTGCCTTTGGCACAAAGTCACACGTACTTCTGAATGTACCTGCCTATCCATGTATCTTTGTGCTGAAAAGTCTCTACATGTGAACAGCTAGGCCTAACATTTGCTTTCTGCCTGTTAGACTTGCAGTAAATGAGGACAGCTTAACTTGGTGCACAGTCTTGAGTAAGGAATGGAAAAGAAAACTGCAAAGGTGTTCCAGTGTGCTTTGGGGTTTTCTTTGCCGAGGACATCCAGTGGCCTGACTGCCAATACGAACTGAACATGGAAACCTTTCCAGCTTGCCTGAGAAGACATAGAACAGGAGAGGAATCTAAGGACATAGATGCTGTAAGGAAAGAGATTCAGCTTCTGCTCTCTCTAAGGCAGGAATCTGAGGTATTCATCCGTGTTATGGAGTGTAATGTTGTGCCATTATCACTCAGTGGTAAACAGTTAGGAGGAACAGTGAAAAAAGAAAAAAGGTAACAGGAGTTTCACTGCTTTGGGCCCTGGTCTGCCTGTGAGTATTCTCACTCTCTTCCTTGAATGGATAGTACCTGTGTAATTCAGGCGTGACCAAATTTCTCTGTCTTTACCTGTTGGTAAGATATTTGCAGCCAGTCATGCTGGGAACACACCTCATTCATGTATGTGTGTGTTTGTTGTTTAGGGCTCTAAGTGGGGCCAATTAAACCTTGTAAGTGCGTGGGAGGACAGCAACCAGTAGGACATAGGCACTGTCAGCTGTCACAGGGACATGCTCAAGTCTTGCCTTCTGCAGTGACAATGGGTGTAACTTTGTCTCCTAATGTTAGTCACACCCCACTGCTTGTAGTATATCCTAAAATTTACAAATGGCTGTGGAGACACCCTGTATTTGAAAGGCCACATCTTCTAAACGTGTAACCTGTTCTCCTTCTAATCACAAGTGTTGTTATCGGTTGGACTCCCCTGTCTGGTTTGTGGTGTGCAATGGTTGGGCTTCCCTCCTAGTATTTCAGGTGGATTGAAACTGCTCAAAGCGTCAGATGTCTTGGAGAGATGGGAATTCATACCTCTGCTACTCTTGCCTTGCTGACTGCTGTGCCATGCACTTTGTGCAGGCCTGGCCTGGTGTGAGGTGTGTGTGATTCCTCAGCGTGCAGCACTCTGGGGCTGCTGACTGGAGTTGTCAGGGGTAAAGATGAGCAGCAGGGAAGTTGTGCTGGCAGAAGGGAGATCCTTGGAATTTGCATGCCGCAGAGCAGTCTTGTCTGGACTGTGCTGGATAATAAGGTTAGCTTCCTGAATTTTTCTAATGACTCTCAGTAGCTGTAGCGAGCAGCTCCTTCTGTTCTGTGGGAGGATGCCTTAGGTTTCCCTGAGGTGGAGAATGGCCTCAGTACTCCCAGCTTTCACATTATGGCTGGATCATGGAACCTCTTCTGCATGGGCATTAGATGTGCATGGATGTTTAATCTGTCCCCACAAATACACTAATAAGAGCAAATGCAACATGTCTCAGTAACAGACTGCTACAAACAGATCAGACCTGTCCTCTAGTCTCTGCATGAACTCTTCATGGAATATATGGGCAGATTAAAGAACTCTGATCTTCTTTTTTAGATGTTTAATGATCTGGGTTTGACACACCTAAAAGATTAAAAGTGGACTGCAGTTAATTCATCTCCTAAAGACTTAAGAGCACTGTCTGCCGTGGGGATAAAGCTCATCTGTGGTAGAGACAGAAGCTTCTTGGAGGCTGGTTAACATCCATGGCCTGGGATCCCCCAGGGGAGGAAGGGTGGAGAGAACCACCAGCTGTCTTGCAGCTTCCATATGTGAGGTACATTGCTTTCTCCTCCTTCCATCTCAAAAATAAGATGCAGTTCTCAATCTATACATGCACACGCACACTTGACTCGCATGTGAGGGCTTTATCCTTCCTTAGCAGACATCGAAGCGTTGTGTAAAATTTACATGTGACAGGTCTTCTTTCTGCAGCCACTCCACATGATTGAGAAATTACTTACTCACTGGAATGGGAGAGCAGAGGATGCAAACTTGAAATGGATATTGGTGATTGTGGGAAAATCTGCTGAAATTTTGGATTCACAAACTCCTTTTTTGCATGCTGCATAAGCTGCAGTTGTCATTCTAGTGTCCAGCAATGTATTTAGAAACCTCCCTTCCTGAGGTGCTGTTTCCCTTTTGTTCTGTTCCCTGGAGAGGGTTTCATGTCTCCTGCAGAAGGGACAGTGCAGCCTGTGTGAAACTGGTTGTTTAACTCTGGGTTTGAACTGATGGGTGTTTCCTGGGGCTGAGCTGTGTTATGTGTTTTACTGCAGTTCTGCTTCTGCAGCCCATGCTCCCGGTCAGCTTGTTCAGTAGTGTGAGGGATCATCCTCTGGACATTTTCTGTGGCCAGTGATGGGGTGCCTGGTAGGAGTCTGTGAGCACTTACAGTTGCCTTCAGTTCCTGTATCTAAAGGAGGAATATGGTCTGAGGCCAAAGGCAGGCTTGGAGCTAACTTGTGATGCTTTTTGTCTTTGTTTTCATCTCATAGTAATGAATGAGTTTATAAATTAATGGGACTTTTTGTTGCTAAATGAACTGGTTTTGTACTTGAGTGGGGGCTTCACGGTTCACTGAACATCCTTACATGTAGATGTACTGTCTTTACATAGAGAAGAGATAGAAAGGATGAACAAAATTGTTTTGAAGCTGTTCAGCATCCTAGTCTAGCATTTTCTTCATACATCCAAGAAAAAGAAAGTTTTAGGGATTTGACATGGCAAACATACCTGTTCTTTTTCTTTTGATACGTGATCTTTGTGGCCTGGAAGACAGGCTCCTGGTATAGGTAAACACCATAATTATCATTCATGGATCTCAGTTTTGTGTGAAAGTGTACGTATCGAGTGTACTATTTCCTGGGTTTGGAGGTGATGATTCAGGATATGTCAAGGAAATAAGCAAGATGTTTAGCTTTTCATAGCTTAGTTATTATATCTTTTAGAGAATGGTGCTGTATTCCCCAGGCAACTGCATTCACAGCCCATCCACACTGATGCACTTCTACATGTGCTCAGCACTGGGCCTGAATCCCTGATCCTTCTCCAAGTAGCCTGGCCAGCACTGAGAAATAAATGACATGTTTCTGTATTGTTTATCGCCAAGTAAACAGTGATATGTAAAAGCTGGAGCTAAGGTTGGAAGGCACATTAGTAACTTAAAGGTTACAAAGGAAAAATAAAAATAGAAGTGGTGTTGCATTCCGGTAACTTATCCCTAAAGCAGCCATATGTAAATCCCAAGAATCGACTAAGCTTCAGCCTAAAGGAAAATGAAGCAGTGTTTTGCTAATATATTCTTTAGTTGCAGTAGAAACTTTTAAGTGTACCCACCCCTGATCTACCATGCGTTTATCCTTCCAGTTTGGATTTCTGAGCCATGAACTAGATCAGAGAGCTGATCCAGCTTAGAAGGGAAGCGTCAAAGATATTTTTCTTTGAGCTGGCTGAGTTCTTTATCTGGACCACAGGCATCTGTGGGGTTGCAGAACTAAGGGGATAAGAGGGGAAAGGGCCATGAAGTGGTTTATAGCTTGGTGGGGGAAACCTGAAACCCTGTTGCTGCCAGGACAATGCATTGTCAAACTATGGCCTCACACATTCCCTGGCATAGAAACACAAGGGTGCAAACTGCCTTAGCTCTGTTCTGCTTTGCAGCTGTGGGGATGTTTTTGGAGTGAGTGTAGACATTACAAACTTGTGCTAGCCTGGGTACCATACCATTCACAAAGAAGCCATAGTGATGTGGGGCTTTGGCAGGACATACAGCTCCCTTCCCCCTCCAGGATTCTAGGTATTTACTTAGGCAGGCAGGTCTGAGCTGCTGTGGCTTCACTGCTCTTTTAGCGGGATTAGCTGGAGCACAGCTCGCTTGGAATCTTCTCTGCGTGCTGCTATTAAGCCTCTCAAGCAGCTCTGGATGTTGCGCTGCTGTGAAAGTATGACACATGCATTTGAACCATTGTGTGGCTGTGGATTAGATGTAAATAATCTTTCTTTTTACTTAGAAGTTAATTTCTTTTACTCTTCCTGCTTTCACATTAGGACTATGACTTCATATTTCCAAAGAATGAATGCGGCACCCAGCAGGAAGGATGTAGGCAGCAGGACAAGGGAGCAGTGTTGCTGTGCTCTCTCTGAGTGCCAGTGAATTTGTAACTGTAAATTTGTTAGATTTGAAGCAGTGAAGGAGGGAAACAGTTTAGAAAAGGGGAGGCACAAGATTGTAGAGAAAAGGAGTATTACATTTGAGAAAAACAAAAGAAAATGAAAATGGGATAGAGATGAGAAAGAAGATGAGAGGACGGAAGCAGTAACTGAGGAGGGAAATGCTAGAACAGACTCATATAAGCTGAAGCAAAGCAAGGCCAGGCTGTTTCTGTCAGAACCAAAGGTAGAAGTAAATGCTTGAGAGTTTTTTGGCAGAATGTGTGAATTAATGATGAGCCTTTGTAGCCCCAGGTGGTTCACTTGCCTGTTGTGCTGGTCCAGGAGAGTGGTACTGTAAGAGAATGTCAGAGGGCCAGGGATAGAAATAGTTCCTCTTGTGTGCTCAGAGGGCTCATTTCTGTAAGTCACAGCTGCTGCTCTTCTCTGTGGGATGAGATCTTTTTCAGGTTACCCAGAGAGGAGGAAAAAGGGATGTGCCTGGTGGTGAGATGAGAGGCAGAACCCTCACGGAGCTGTGTCCTTGGTGTCTTCTGGTGCTCTCTCAGCACACCAGAGAGCCCATTGGAGCCCATCGTCCTTGTTTGCCTGCCATTTTTCTTGTCAGCAGTTGTCCATTGTTGCTGTGGTTCATCTTCCTCTGGCCTTGATGGCTCAGTCACTGATAGTGTCTGAGACTGGCTGGCCCTAACATGAGAATAAGAACCCTCTTAATGCTCCCTTTAACAGAGACACTGGCTAAGAAACCAAGTGCTCTTGCTTGAGCCCGTCTGCTTGTCTCCACTTGCCATTGAGCATAGCAGCGCCTAGAGCAGCTGAAAGTGTCAGAGCAGGTGAGCTCCTGGCTCTGATCTGTTTGCTATGGTCCGTTTGCTCCCAGGTGGAGGCTGAACAGCCTGTGAGCATTGTGCTGGGCTGAGGAGATCTGAATAACCCAGTTTCCCAGGCAACAGCGGGCTCTTTAATCACAGAGATACAAGGCTACCTCTGTTCTTGGTGTTCAGGCTTGTGTAGTGTATCTGGCTATGGCAGTACATTGCTTCTCTTGGAAAGAATGGCAGAATAAAAGCAAGAAGGTCTTTCTGCCTTGGAGATAATTAAAATCTCCATAGGTGGATTTCAATGCTGTATTCAGCAATAATAGAAAGAAGAGGGATTATAACTACTTCTAAGCTTTTTAATGTGTGAAGAATCCCTGGAGGATACAGAAATAAAGTTTCAAATGCTGTGTGGAGCTTTATGAACAGATCTCATAGCAGTCTGTGACACTGATAGATTCATTCCTTGTTGAGATGTCTTATTTTCTTTTTTTAAGGCTAGGGAGACAAAATGATTCAAAGGTAGACTGAATCTTGTTGCAAAGCTGATCCTCCACCTGTTGTTTCCTACAGTTTCACGTAAAGGTTTTCCTGTGCAGTAGGAGACAGAACACGTTATGGGAGGTAGAAGTGTGAAGCTGTTTTTTAGCTGGAGAAAGTGAGCAAAGTGGAAATACTGTTATTCACTGCAAGCCTTTCTACTAATGTATTTTAGTCTGCATTTACTCCCCCACTACCAAAAGTGGAGCAACCTATTCATTCTGAGAGCGAGCACTGGGAGTGGAAAAAATATTCTTGCCTTAATTTCCACACAGCAACTTGGTCTTTTTACTGCCTGAGTGTGGAGAAATTGGTTTGGATAAGAATAGTTTGAAGAAACTTCTTCAGGAAAAAGGAACTCTTCCTTGAGTGGACTTGAGGCCAGCGTAAGTGCCCAGTACTGACGTTCCTCCTTGGATAATGCCAGTGTTCAATTGCTAGTAATATATCACAGGTTTCTTGGGTTAGAAGGTTCTTTTTTTCAGTAACTTCCATTCAAGCCACTGTTTAGCAAATCAACTTCTATGGTGTTTTCTAAATGATTGTGGACTCTGGAAACCTCTAAAATCTAGACCAAAGCTCCTCCCAGAGAACAGATACTACCTTCCCTCTGCCCTTCTTTCCTGTGATTGTGCACGATCTAACATGTCTTTTGAGGAACTCTGAGAGCTTGAGCACAAGGTAGTAACTCGAACAGGTGGGTGACATAAAACTCACTGAGTTTGTTAAAATAATATTGCCGCAGTCTTTCAGCAGCCTAAAAGGTTTTGTATCAGGCTGTTACTTAGCTGGGTGGCATTTGGTACAAGCTGAGACAGAGGCTCACATCTACAGTGAGTTTCGTGTTGGTTTTTCAGTATATTGTTTGTGTAAATTCCCCAGACCAGCTCTCCCTCCTGAAAAAGCCACATAGATCAAGTTTTATTCTGTTCCACATAAAGTTCACATCTTTTACTGAAATGAGTCATGCTTTAACTGAGTTTACTGTGAGGGAGGAAAGTGGGCTTTAAAATGTTACTCCTCCACCCTGCCTTAGTGATGTATAACAGGATTATTAGTATGCTTGGCAGCAGCTTGGCTTATTATTTTCACAGAACCTGGATATTTGTGAAAACAAGTAAGAAATTGGTTCTACTTTTGTTCGAGTGTAACTATTTTTTCTTTTTTGATGGCTTTGTCTTCGTAAGGCTCACTGGCTACTGTAAAGGCAGATCTAGCTTATCTCCTTGGGGTTATTCTTCAGTTTTGGGAGAAGGGTGGCATTCTGTGACTTGTAGCTGAAAGAGGAGGAACAACTCTACCATTTTGTGGGCAGTGGCCCGTGCATGGCTGTTACTGTCACACACAGGACACTTCTGGGCATTGGCAGGTGAAAGTGCTTCACAGGCCCATGGAAATTGTGGTGCGGTGTCACTCTAGAGACACCAAATTTGGGTCCTCTGTGTATATTTCTTTGTGCAGAGAGGTGAAAAGCCTTTTAGCTTATGGCAGAAGGAGCTGCTCAATGTGTGTTCATGTTAGAGATTTTTGCAGGAGCAGTCTCTGTACACAGCAACTAAAGATGCCATAACCAGTTTTGCTACTCAGTTTTCCTGCAGAAGTTCATTGATGTCTCATGCAGTAATGGTTAACTTGACTCTTCATACCACCATCCTTTTCTGCTTGTGTTTTGGATGTGTTGTTTCAGGGTTTTTTGGGGGAGGGGAGACGGGATGTATAGAAGGGAACAGTGTGGTGGTTTGTTTATTTGTTTAAGGGGTTAAGCTCAAAATAGGAGGAGGGGCAGCCAACAGAAAAGAACCTTTTAGGATTTTATTTTTGGCAGTAGGTTTGTTCACTTGACATGTAGGACCTTTCTTTCCTAGTCCTCTTGTTGCTGAGAGGTTTGGAGAGAGTTGCAGTTCTCCCCTGAGCTGTGTTACCTATCTTTCCTAAACTGGCAGGGGCATCATCTGCTTTTGATCGACAGAAAACCCAGGGTCTGTTACCCAGTACGTTCCTAAACACAGACTGGTATTTTGATGCTAATGCTTTTGAAGGAAAATGTGAGGGAAAGAGCTGTAAATGTAAATGACCACTGCTGCTAGAAAGGACTGTGCCTTTTAGGACTTAGAATAAGTGAAAAGAACTTTTGGTGACAACGTGAATTTAATTATATTTACTCCTCTACTTGATCTATATTTAATCATCCCTGACTCTGGGTTTACTGATAACTAACCACAGCAGCTGGGAGGCCGTGCCTGTTGCCCAGCCCGTGCCCTGCCCAGCTGCAGGGTGAGCAGACTCTTGCGTGTGTTTTGCAGATGCCCCGTTCGGGGGGACCCCGCCCGGCTACGCGTACGATGCTGACCGCGCCGAGGAGCAGAGGCGGCACCATGACATGATGCCCTACATCGACGACTCGCCGTCCTCCTCGCCCCACCTCAGCTCCAAGAGCCGCGGCAGCCGGGACACGCTGTCCTCGGGCTCTCTGGAATCCACGAAATCAGTGAGTCCTGTCCTGCCTCTGTGGAGTCAGCAAAGCCTTGTCGGTTTGCAGGGGGTGGACGGCTTTATCAGGGGACAGATGGGGACTGCCAGCGCTGTGGGACAGACTACCTGACATAATACAGCATTGCCTGATTGATGGTGTACATTTAAAGCTAAACTGAGGCTTTTAGCTGATGCTAGGCCTAAACTTCAGGGGTCAATGTTGTGTATATGATTTTTGAGCCCTTTGTGCGTTTTAGTGGAGAGAATTGGTGACTAATTGCAGTTGAGAGGGTCTCTAAATAGCAGATATTTTGGAAAGGAGACCGTGGAACAAAACACATTCATACATCTCTGCCTGAGTTGTGAGTTGTCATTGCCTTTCACAAGGAAAATAAAAGTTATTTTCAGGTTAGGTTAAGGATTTTGATCAAGCATCTGGAAGACCTATTGCCTTCACCCTGTGAAAATGGAATAAAAAGAATTAAAACTGTCAGCTCTGAAGTGGTGACTTTGGGTGGGAGATGGCCACTATTTGTAATGGATTTGACTATTCACTAAATATCTATCTATATAATCGTTATCATAGATGAAAAGTACAGAAGGGACTGCCTTGCCTGACCTGTGGCTTAACATGGCCCTTCAGTCTGCCTTGCTTTGGTTTTGCTTCAGGTTCAGTAGCATGGCTATAGCTTGGAACTTCAGGAAAATTTCTCTTTTTGTTTTTACAGCAGTCTTGGTAGTGGGTTGTCTGTATGACTTGGTAAAGAACTATTGGCTCTGCTGTCTTCACAGTCCAAAATGTCTTAGTTTCAGCTTGGATTAATCTCTTTGACTTTCAACCTTTTGTTTATTTTTATCCTTTCGCAATAGATTGCAGAGCACTTGAGTCCCAAGTTGCTGTTTCCTTGAATATCTTTGTAATTTTCAAACTTTTGGGTTCCCCAAATCATTCATAAAAATGTTTAATAGCACAAAGCCAACTGTCACTTCCTTCCTACAATATTTCTAAGTGTGCCGAACAACCTTGAATTCCCACATTGTAAATAACACTTTGAAATCTCTCATCCAAGTGTTTTAACTTATGTGTTGCCTTTATATTGTTCTTTCCTGTTACTTAAGATGTCATGGAAGATAATTATGGATATTTTAGAGGTATCAGTGTACATATAAATCAACACCATCACCATTATCAGGCAGTTTTATTTATCTTGCATCAAAAGGCAAGTCTGAGAAGTTCCACAAACCATCAGTGCTTAGTGTTCATTATACACATCCTTCTGCTCTCTATTGGTTACTGTCATATATCTATGCTTAGTTCTTCCAGGATGAATTCTAGGTTAAGAATCTAGTTGCGATAATGAGTGACGCAGAGTCCTCAGGCAGGTGCAAAAGAGAGCCCCTTTATTGCAAAAACCCGGCCTTTTTAAGCAGTTAGCCGGTTATCTGTTTACGTAATTTTAGGGCACAACAAACATAATTCAACCAACCACCATACACCACTGTGTGAGCACGCGATGGTCACGCAGCATGTTTTTCTACCCTTAATTCAGCTGTGTCTCTTTCCCAAAGTCCTTTTCTACTTAGCTGAAGTAACAGGCCTGAGCCATGACTTTACAAAGGCAACAAGGCCTTCATGCAACATCTCCCCCTTTCTTTGACAAGAGTTCATGTACTCTAATGCCAAAACAGTCTGCACGTGTAAAGCCGTTATCTTATTAAGACTGTTACTGGTCTGCTGGATACAGGATAAGATACATGGAATACAGATCACGATCAATAAAAACCCATCATGAACAACCATGCTACTGACAAAGAGACACTCAGCATAGGAAAACAAAAAGATAGTGTCCAGTGTCCCCTGAGAGAGAGCTGCTTCTTCTGCACTTGGAAATAGATGGCTACTGTTCCAAAGCTCTTATGGCTGGAGCTCAGGGGCCATGCTGTTTAGGCAGGAGGGAGTCCATTAGCTGGAAATGCTGACTTTAACAGTACCGAATGTCTTTCTGGAAATATGGAACAGGGAATAGCTGAAGAAGGTCAGCAGGAACACAACAACAGGATGGTAGATGCAGTGGGACACAAGGCCTCTGTTGGCAGGCTCCCTCAGTAAGCCTCCAGGCACAGTGATGTTCCTGGCAGTCCCACTCCTGCTCCTTGAAAGTACAAGGGCTGGATGGTCATTAGGTCATTTTCCTCTTGCTGGGCCTCATCTCCTTGGAGGCGATCGATGTTTGTC